>OU343222.1:334955982-335002549 GCA_910596185.1 Chrysanthemum makinoi
AAAGCCAATACAGAGATTTAGGTACTATCGAAAAAACATATCATTATTCCATCATCTCCAACAGTCAAACATAAGATACCTAGAGCCAACTAAGTTTTTCTCCAATTAGTTGAAAGATCTCCTCTCATCCATAAAACTATCTAGGATACATATTGAGATATTTTGATTTCCACTAGTCCAAAACTCACAAAAATTCCGCTCTAACACTCACCACATTCTCTACATCTTGATAGCACTTAGTTAAGGTATATCTTTCAATTTTAGCAAATTAATCTACAATCACCTTTTAATCAAAATTAGGCCCAAAAATTGTTTTTCAATTCTTTTTTGTTTTTTTTTTTTTTTTGGTGATTTTAGTAAATCTCTATTAGGACCATCTCTGACTCTAGGACTCGTTATCACCACTTCTCCAAATAACAATTAAATGGAATCATTGTCAAACATATGAATTAGGAATACACAAAAGTAAAATTTTCTTGGTCAAATCACAGTAAACACCATTACTTGTTTTGGTTCAGGAGTTGTTGTTGTTTGAGATATACAACGCTAAGACTTCAACATTAAGTTGAAACTCTCGAAATCCATAATAAAACTACCCTTACAAGAGCATAATTATTTCCACCTCCTAGAACCCTGTTGATAAGCCGGAATCCCTGGTCTTAACAAGGCGGATCCTACTGAGAGGGATCCGCGGGATCCGTAGAGCATGGAGAACATAAATCGATCCTATATTCCAACTCATGTCACCTTTTGTTTCTCTAACCACTCTTAGCATACATTAATTATCTTCCTAGAGCTGATCAAAATCTCAAGAGCATGCTTAGTCTTCTAAGTGGTCAAGAAGCATTCCCAAATTCAAATTACTCTTTTATAAACCAAACAATCTTAGGTTTATGGCACCATCCTCACTACTTTAAAAATCAGAAATTAAAAGCTCACATTAGCATCTTCATTACCATGACTAAGGCTCTTAGCAACAACTCCTCAAACATAGGATCATCCAAAAAAAAGGGTCAAATGATCCATGAAATTTCATCCACCGAAACATCTCCCATTAGAGATAATGACTCTAGAATCCCACCTCATTAAACCCATCCAACAAAAGCTAAGAAAACCGCAAGGATTAGCCTCAAACCTTTCCAACTAGAAAAAGGGTCATCTAGTTCCAAACCAAACATGTATGGTTCTAGTAAGCCATCAAAACCTTCATTCATTGAGAATGGACTACACTCTTTGAATGAGCCTCTTCCTCATCCAAACATATATTCATTGTTCCATTCATCACCAAGAACCTCCCATTCACCAACCTTTTCATTAAATCCGGAACCACCTACAACACCAACTAGCCCATCATGGGAGACAAGGAACAACCTTGATCATATGGAAGATGTTCCATTACCACCCTCATTTTTAGAACCTCTCCCAACTTCTCAAAATGAAGACCCTCAAACACACATTGAGCCCCTCAAAATTTCCCTTCGGGGGCCAAACCATGACAATATTTGCTCAAATTTTCTAAAAACTCAAGGACTTGTTCAAGAAGTATGAAATGAGATACATTTCATGTTCAATCATCTTCTTGCAAAGTTGGATCAATTCAACAAGTCCACCCATCTCTAGACTTAAGCACATTGTCACATTCTAAGTCTCGTAATGAGATTAGAATTAGTAGTACTTATATGGCTAAAGTTCATTCTCTTAGTTTTAGAGATTTGGTGGTGTATCTCTTATTTTATTGAATGAATACTTATATGCTATGATTATTTTTCTTTGTTGTTGTTGTGCTTGATATATTGAACATATATCTCATTCTCTCAAAATAGCATTCCTTGACATTTCTTCATTGTGAAGATATTGTCACCGAATGTTTGGATCCTTCCAGATAACTAGACGGATCCCTCCTTGAAGGAACCGTGGGATCCGGGGTACAGAGCGTAAATTCTATTAACTTGAGTCTCTTTTGCAAAAATTATGGACTATACTCTTGTTTTTCTAATCCTTGTTTTGTAGTTATTCAAAATACACATGAAGATATTGACACCATAAAGCTAGGGAGCTTTGTATCAAACAACATTGCAAAAATCGCTTGCAACTTAATCCAATTTGGATTACACTTCATGACACCCCATTGCAACATTGCAATATTCAAGGGGAGCACGTTCTCGTCACTTAGACGAACCATTTGTAAACTTAGTTGCAAACACAATTAGTTTATTTTACGCTATGTCCTTGACGCCCTTACATAGGATGGACTCGTCAAGTGGGAAAGTAGACGAGTACCATTCCCGCTTAACTGCTCTCTTTACATTTTTACATTTAAAAAAATGTGTTAGTTTTTTAACACTTTTGTTTCGACAAAAAGGGGAGAAGAAAGTAAAAACTAAATTCAAATTTTAATAATTTAGTTTTTTCCTTAAAATAATTTTATGTTTTGTCATCAACAAAAAGGAGAGATTGTTAATACAAATAAGCCGTAAAACGTTTATTTATATTTTACGATCTTCTAATGTTTTGTCGATAACAAAAGTAAAATCATTTTAACTAAAACAAATAGAGTACGTGAAATAGTTTGAGTTAATAGTTTTCTAACACAATTGTTGTCACATAAAACACTAAAACAAGTAGGTGATTTTATGATTTAGTAATATATATATATGTACAACAACTAGTGTTTACATATTGGGTTAAACATATACTTAAACTAAGTATACTAAAATGGGTAAAAACTAAGTGTAGGCTAAAATGGGTAAATACAAGTATACACTAAATGGGTAAAATACTAGCAAATGGTTTTGACCCATAACCCATGGTTTTATATATACCACTTAACCAAGTTCATTGTATCTAGAAAGAAAACCATAGATCAACCCATAACCCATAACCCATGACCCATAACCAAAAATACCCATGGGCAAAGAGGAGCGGACCACGGATCCCTAGCGTTGTGCTTGCCGGATCCCTTGTGGTAGGGATCCGTGGGATCCGGGAACAAGAGAATTTTCTATAAATAGAGAGCCATTTCTTTCTCTCTGGACATGGTTTTTCACACATACTTCCCCAAAGTATTCTAACCCTCTAACCTCATATCTAAGTGATCTATGTAGTTTGTCTTTTGTTTTTGTGTGATTCTCTAGGTTCCTCTTAAAGGAGAGATCACCACCTCTTGAAGACGTGCAAGCTCAAAGTCCATGAGTTGCCATGTTTCACATCATCAAGACTACTAAGGTTCTCTTGTTGATAGTTCTTCTTTTCTCCATAGATGTTGGGTTGAAGGCATTAGTGAAGAATGCCAAAAGTGTCAAGATGAAAGAATTAGTGAAAGGTGCTCATCATTCGTGTCAAAGCATAATTGAAAGATGTTAAAGGTGTCAAGACCTAAGGAATTAGTGAAAGGTGCCAAACGTTGTGTCAAAAGCATTAGTGAAGGATGCTAAAGGTGTCAAGACTAAGGCATTAGTGAAGGGTGCCAAGCGTTGTATCAAAGGCATTAGTGAAGGATGCCGAAGAATTAAATCAAGTAGCATTTGGGGGAGAATGCTTAGGTCGTATAATCGATGGAGGGCATCGCTATACATATGTGTATTTGTTTATCTACAAGATGGTGATATCCTTGATGGTGTTGTAACAAGGAGTAGATCTCCTTGAGATTAGGTGTTGTGTCGTGAAGGTGTAGTTCACCTAAGGTGTGAAAGAACTATGGTGCTTAGCCTAGTACCCACAAAGGGTAGGCGACGCTTGATAGGATTAGTTCTCCTAAGGTGTGAAAGAACTCTAAGTGGGTTAGCCTTAGCAATCGTGAGTAAAGGGTAGGTGGCTAATGCCAGGTTAGGGTGGTCTACTTGGTGTGAAAGAACTCGTATTTAGCTTTGTACCGGAAAAAAGGTTGTTTATCGCCAGAAGGCTCTCCTACCACAAGGAGCTGGGTGTAGTGCTTACTTAACCTCGAAACAGGTGACTCCGGGAGTGGAAAGTAGGGCAAGGAAGGTCCTGTAGCCAAACCAATTATAAAATAACTTTGTGTTGTGGTGATGTGCTTTCTCTACTTTTTATATTTCATTTCACGTTTTATATATATCCATTCCATCAACGGCCTCGAATTATTTAAACTCGTTGGATATTTTGGATTTCACTTCACACACATCAAACCATAAACACAGTATGGGCTATAAGGGAATTCTAGAGAGAGTAAGTTAGAGGTTTAGGGAACTTAGTGAGAGAAAGTGAAAGATATTATTATGAGCTCCAACTCTCTACTTTGCAAGGTAGAGAGTATTTATAGTCTTACATAAAACGCCACACATCGGGCTCGTGGATCGCATACAAAGGGGTAAAGACCCGTCCATCCTCCACGGTGTTACTTAACTAAATACTACTTAACTAAATATAACTATGACTACGAACATTCTAACGATTACATATACTTGAGGTGACCGACTCTTTAATACCGGGAATTTCTAATTCCTAACAATCTCCCCTAAGGGAGGTCACCTCAACCATATACTAAAATGACATTGAATACAATCGGATATTACATTAACAATTGATCTTGCATTCTTGATGTAGTACTTGCTCCGAAGCTCGTAGTCATTGATTCCACTCATTGCATGTTTGGTTAATCCAAGTGGAGGTCTTTATGATCCACGGATAATAATGTTGAGCCAGCTTTGAGATCATCACTAATAGAAAATCTCTCGATACATCCATTGTGGTGTTGGTATTATGTGATGTTGTGACTTATTGACCGACATGCTCACATTCTGGATCATGATATATTCTCATCAGAGTAGCGGAAGCTTTGGTTGATTCATGATATTGGCAGCAGCGTAGCGTAAGCATGGAGTGAAAATATCGAGTCATTGATGCACTAATCATGATTTCTTTGAGATGAATGTTAGTGAGCATGCGCTATGGATTGACCGCTTCATTCTCGACAAACTGCAAACGGTGTACCTGCGATAAGATAGCGCAATAAAGCGCACGAAAGTGTCTTTGATCACTTTCGAGAATTGAGGTACACGCCCACGGTTCCCCGCTGATCAAGATAAAGTACGCTCGCGGATCGTGTATAATTCAAGAATTTCCTTGATAGGTTCTACCGCTTCTAGCCGTTTCAAACCGAACGTCTCAAAGAAGACAACACGGAGTGAGTGAACCGGCGAATTACATTCAATCGATTGATGAAAAGAGATTTAAAAACAATCGTGTATTGCTCAATAGAAATTGTTTTTGCAATATAATGACGGTTTTAATGAAAATCAATTATCAATCATAAAACACCTTTTGATTTGAAAATTAGTACACGGTCGACGTGCTAATGAAAAGAGTTTTAAAGCACAAAGACCGTTTTTCAAAGGTATCCGCCAATCCATAACTGAACCGTGATTGATTCAAAAGATTGAATCGCCCCATTGTTTCGCTCATTGTCACATGGTTGATCTATATAATAGATCTCACATGCCACCTACCAGGAGCTTGTTAGATGTTGGCTCCGTAGGCTTTCCATCTTCATTGAATATGTAAACACATCACTCGGATGTTCCGCAATACCACAAGGATAATGCGTAGGACTCAAGATATAATCTCCCTTTCCACATTGTGTGAAACAGAGAGTCTTCATTGAAAGTGTCCTAATGAGATTTATTGATGATCTCGTGGCTCTAGACTCAATTTGTGCATATTTGGATCCTATATCTGAGACTAGGGAGAGGGTCTCCTCCTTCAATATCAACAATCTCTAAGAGAAAGTCGATAGATAATGTCGGTTCCCCGAGAGAATGAAACAAGTCCTTTAAGAGGAACTTGAGTGGTTTGGAAAGTTGAAGTGCAAGCGTCCACTGGGTCCATGACGCCTTGTCTTCAATACCATGTTACCATCAAGTAGCATATGAATTGAACCCTTTCGCCTCTAAGGTTGAATAAATGGAGGGCTATTTGTTTTCACCCTTTCTCATTCAATTCTTTTTAATTCTTCAACCCCTTCAATGCTTACCGAGACTTCATAGCTAGAACCTTGTTGGGTTTATTCCAAAGACTAGCTCAGCTCTTAGTCCGACTCTTCCCATATCTTTTTTTTCTCCTTTTATCATCATACCTAAGAACTCTACACTAACTAGTGGATAGTCCCCTCGGTAGATCCTCCTCGTTCTCGCGGATCATGGGAACACATACCTAACCTTATCGTCCTTATATCACCATACATAATGTAAAGTTGGTCGGTCTTTTTGGTATTGTTCATCCGCCATAGGAACCAATTGAAAACCATTTGAAAATCAATCCAGATACTTATGATATTTTATCAAAGCATTTTGTACCTGAATTGTTTTGATATTTTTAGAAGAAGAACTCCCCTCAACATGTGAATCAAGTATTTGAAATAGTTTTCCACACGGAGGCAAGAGAAAGAATTAACTTCTTTGATTACCATTTTCAAAAATATCAACATCACTTCCCTAATCGAATCAAGTAGATAAAGCATTTTGGGGAAGGATGAGGTTTTCATGATTTTGCTCCCTCAATATGTGCCTCGAGATTTGAAAAGAGTTTTGCACATACTAGAGGGAACCCACCTGAGATAAGTTATCATGTTTCAAATCATAGGTTTAAGATAGATGCTCCCCTCAACATGTGCATGGAAAATTTGAAATCGTTTGTCACATGTGGGAAGGAGCGCTTGTACATCCTTATAAAACCATTTATGAATTATCGCTTTAAATCCAATTTAAATCACACATTCTCCCCGATCACAATTATCAAATCATTTGAGATTTGTGATCTCTTATAGATTTAAATTGATTTTGAAAGCTTTTAAGGAGAATTGTGACTTGATTATGAAAGCGCTTTAACCGATAATGACGGATTTTAAGACTTTAAACTCCATTGATAAAACATGCATGAATATCTTTTGAAAACAATTTAATGCCAAATAACTTTTTAATTTAATTGAAATCATTCTCCCTCAATCAATGACATAGGTTGTTGATTGAGAGATAGATATTTTGACAAATAAGTCCATATGATTATCAAAAATAGAGACCGAAGTTATTTTTCAAAGCAGATAGTTTTCAGCAGATAAATGTTTAAAGAATCAGAGCATGGAATTTTGAAAACATGATAAAGTATGGCTCGTTCTTTCTTCTTTGAAAAAGCTACACTGAAATGACAATAAACCATTTTTTGTCTTTCTTTCTCCCAAAAATAATTTTTTGATTTTTGATTTTTTTGATTTTTTTTTTTAATTCGAACAACATCTAAAGTCCCGTGTCATTCTTTGAATGACAACATCAAGACCGTAGATATTATCGAATCGAGAGAAAAACATGACAAAAGACAATATTTTTTTAAAGATTTTTCTAATTTTTCAAATTTTTATGGATTTTGAAAGTTTTATATTTTTCTATTTGATTTTTTGAAGGTTTTATATTTTGTATTTTTTCTAATAAATATTTACAAGAGATAAATTAGTTTAAAGAATGATGAAATGAGTACCCGAGATAAAGATATCGCTCAAAGACGCTAGTAAAGAAAGGAATCAACATCTCTTAAACTTTCGCCACCAAAGCATTCGAGGCTTCTAAGAAAATCGCCCTGACATGAGCCTTCTCAATTTGAATCTTTGGTATTTCCCAAACCGACAAACATCGAATAAAGACCATTTCCCTAAGAAGTATAGTTGAATACAAAGCGTCTCATTGATTGAAGCTCAAGACCCTCAAGAACACGAACACCGGCAATAAGTTGAAACATTGATCGCCCCTGGTTATCAACCGGATTAACCGACACGCATCGACACATGAACTCCGCTGCTGCATCCTCGAGCATGTAACCTTACTCTTTCGAGATTGACCGCTTGTCTATTTAGGGGTACAATATATCAACATCTTCATTTTACCAAGTGCATTCCAGTTATATAACATATAACCATCAAAGACATAATGTACACATATACCCAACAAGAGTAGAGACGATGACATCCATGTAACATGTTGAGTCACTAATCATCTCAGGATGTCAACTGAAATAACTCAATTAGCTCGAATCAAGTGAACATGTTGTGCATATAAACCTGAAGCACTTTATCATAAAACCGTATATAAGATGTCGATAGGCGTGATCATCTCACGCCCAAATATTCTTTTCTACATTTCTTCCAACTAAAAATCAAGTAACATAAACCAAAGGTCTCGTGAGACCACTTCAAATAGTTGGAATAATATATCCTTCCCCAAATGGTTTTGATACTTTAATCAAAGAAACATAATATATCCATAAACTTGAAATCTTGTGAGAACTCAAATAGCCCAAATGAATCCCCTGTGAGAATCAATCTGCACATAAATCTCTCTCGACTATCTTTATCAACCCATATGTAGACAATTTGAAGTGACCACCGCTGAAGAAAACTCAATATACCAAACTTGAAACTGAAGCCTAATTCTCAAGATTTGTGTCTGCTTGCACTTAAAGATGGAAGAACGTGTGTCGAATCTATGCTTCCGCAAATCTCTAAGTATTCACACTCAAACAAGGTATGAGACATTAACACCTCTTGATATTATCCACATCGCCATCCGCATGTGACACCGAAAACAACGTAACTCCTAATAGTGATAGTTAACCAGTCTTCAACCATCCACTCCGACCGCTGTAACTAGATAAACCAAGCCTTCAACTCAAATTCTGCCCGAGCAAGTTATCAAATAACACACTTTGTAAAGGTCAACTTCAATCTCAAATAAGTGATAAATGATTAAGTAATCAACTTGTGTCAAATGCCCAACATGTGAATAAACATACAACCGATGTACATTCACCAATGAATGAACCGGAACACATGATGCCTCAACATCAATGTATTCTTCCTAAAAGTATTCATGTAGAGATCGATCTGGAGGATACACAATAACTTCGAAATGGATGAGGTAGACATGTTCCTTGAAGTTCATGTGGTTGATTTATAGCATGCACGATGTGAGGAACAATAATCCATGAAGATTTGGCAAAGGAATACCAAGAGTGGATCATTATTCATGAACAATAATTCGTGAAGATTTGGCAAAGGAATACCAAAGAGCGAATCATTATTCATGAGTGCAACTGCAATATTATGATAATCATTATCAACGCTTTGAGGAATAACCGGAGATAGGGCTTTTTGAGTAGTCTGAGTTGTACTTCTTTGATGATCATCAAACATATCTTGAACTCATGAATCACATATTCTTGATGATCAAATATTCGCTAGCGTTGTAAATTCTCATCAAACATATCATGAACCAATGAATCCCAAACAATAAATCCCATTTATCCTTAGTGAGTGAGAGTCATCAAACTTTTTAAGTCGTGATAACCATTATTCAAACATCCATCATTATTTAGTATATTCACTCTTTCTTCCCTCAAAATTGCATCCGAAGTTGCCATTTTTGATTTAGCAAGTGAATAAGAATATACATTAATGAATGTAGATCCACTTGATGACTGAATGAGCATGGAGAAACATGAAGCTTGTTGATGAAGAATGTCGATGAGAATGGTCATAAACATGAAGATTTCTTCAAGATAAAGCGCGATCAAGCGCATACTTTTCTTTTCTTTGAGGAACGGGCTCAAGTGTTATCCGCAGACGCCATAATGATGAAGAACGAGGCCTCGAATCATGTGAACAAAGGCCATTGTTTAGAGCCCAGCTATATAAGTTTAGAGCCGCCCAATCCAAATACCAAGGGACTAATTTGTACGACCTGCTTGGATAAATGCCTAAGACAGAGAATTGGAAACATTGGATCCCCACGTGCTCATGGGTCCTTTTGGTTAGCACAAACAATCTTTGAATCACAGAACCCTAGGGCAATGTCATTGTCACTAGGAGCTAAACTAGTAGAAGCTAATTGACTTAGTCGAAGGACATTTTGTGCTTAATGGGATTATTCTACCAAATGGTTTCCAAACCTTAACAGCACTACTCTAGGCATAGTGGGTCTAGTTAAGGCAAGGTTTGCCATTAGTGAATATTCGACTGCTGGCTTCCACTAAATCCTACATTGTAAAACCTTCCCTGTAGGTTTCCAGGATTGCTTAACTGCTTTCGCTCTCCAAACTTTCTTAACCGGGTTATGAATCTTAGACCCTAAATAACACATCACATTTATCATGATTACCAAATTAAACATTTTTACATGTTTTTTGTGATAGCATAAGGCCTCGAAATAATTTTAGTAAGCTTAGAGCTAATACTAGAACTAACACGATTCTTTTGTTCAAATCAAACCTTGTCCCTATGGTGTTTTTACTTTTATCATCAATTTTAGTTTAAGTAATCCTATCCCTTTTGCATAGCTTCTATGTTTTGACCCGCTAACTTTAGTGTCAATCTTAACATCTGTAGAAGTAACGATGGGAACATTACATGGCTTCACTACTTTCTGCATTCCTCGTCTAGAAGTGCTGGGATTCAAATTTCTGGAGGCACATCACGTGTTGCTTGCTTGAATATCGACATGGAACAAGGCATATCAAGGGTCACATGCTTGGCTTTAGGCATAGAACAAGGCATCACAACTTTGCCTTTTGCACCTAAGGATAAGGATTTAGGACATGTTGCAATTACACATTCTAGCAGCTCTTGAGATCGCTTTGGCTCTGGCAAGCAAACCTAATTTCACTATCAAGAGGTTTGTTAATGAAATCCTCTTCAACAATCTCACGGAGACATTCTAGACTATCCTTAAGGTGAGCACAGTAGTCATGAAAAGCATGTTCATTATTCCTAAGATGAGGAGGAATATATTTAACATCAAAGTGTATTTGCAATTAGGGTGACTTTGAGACAACATTCTTATTGAAAACAAGTGGCAGCTTCCCATTTCTGACTTCTCGTGATTCTCAATTTCCTCTTGTAAAGACGTTATTTTTTCGTTGTTTTGGTCACGGGTGACTTTCATTGAATCATATAACTCTTTAAAGTGTCGCTTAACTTTTTCATTTTCTTCTGAAAACTCTCGCTTTTCCTTTTGTAATGCATTGACTAAGTTTTGAAGATGAAAAGTTTGAGAGTACCGAGAATCTAAAGGAGGAGGCATTTGGGATCCGGCCACTTCCTTCTTTTCACCTTTCAGAGACTTGGGTTTTCAATCTTCCGATCGTGTTACAATGAGCTCGAATCTGTTCATCACGCTTGCTTTTTAAAACCGCATCAAATTCAGGAGCATCCAAGGATGTCTTGATATTTGAGGTTTTAACATTTTCTTTAGATGTTGATATTTTAATTGCAAAGCAAGATGCTCAACTTCCAATTTAGAAAAATGTTTCACCAAGTTATCATGATCATCCTGTTCAATTTTCTCATGCAATTTAGAATTAGTTTTTCCAAGCTCAATGACACGATCATGGGAGACTTTCGTGAGCAAACGATAATTCATGAAATTGAGAAGCATTAATGGAACAATTGTATGCTGTAAAACACATCTTGAGCAATACATCAGAAATAAGATTCTCATTCAAGGTATGCAAGTTCTTCCTCTCAATCTCATTATATTTTAATTCTCACTCATAGTCACTAACCTCAACTATCATTGCATCAAATTCCTTTTCCATTTCTTTAATATCTGATTTTATCCCCTTTTAAGACTCTCAAAATGATCTTTTAGTTGTTTAAAGAAAGGCATGACCTCGCTAAATAACATTCTTTCATTTGCTCAAAACCCCTTTCCCCTTCGCTATCCAGCTGGTGTGATCCTTTTCTTCCAAGTTTTCTCAAAATCGACAAATAGTTGAAGAATAACATATTGACTGATTAAGGTCTTGCTCTTAGTGGCAATAGTTCTAGGAACTAAATGCATTGGTGTATTTGGAGGATACACATTTGGGAATTTTCCTACAAGGGGATTCTTTTCAACAAGATTTTCGACTTTTGCAAGTCCATATCCTTTTCCAACACTTGTTCAGGGGTCAATAGAGTCCGAGGCTTAAACATGTTTAAGGATATCCAATTTTCCTTAGTGTAATCATGGGGTTTTATCGTTATCTTGTTCTTTTTACACTCAGATCTTCTAGCTTCTTATTCATTTTCTCCCTAGTGACTTCATCCGATTTCTTATCTTCCTCGCACTCAACGAACTAGGTTTTTGTCTAGGCTTAAGGATCTCATTACCATCATACAAGACCTTATGAGCTTTCTAGCCTTTTACAAGCCTCGGGTTTGGTTCATCAACTAAGGGAACACTATGCTTATCAATTAGAACTCTATGCTTAGTGATCATGTGAGCAGTCTGAATGGTATTCCCTTGTACGCACAACTTATTTTCAAGCTTGTTTTTCAAAGTTTTAGATTAGAAAAATCATTCAAAAGTTTTGATTCCTTAGCATGAAATTCTTGCTTAAGCATTTTAACATTTTCTTGAAGTTCTTGTTTTTGCTTAGCAGCTTTTGAAAGCTTTTCTTGTAAGGAGTTTAACTCTTGTTTTAACACTTCTTTCTAAAATTACTTTTCTAATAATTGTAACATTTGGTCATCCATTTCCCGCCACGAGTGGTCAACTCAAACTTAGCACTGTTCATAAATAGCAACACGATCCTTATATATGTTAAGCTCAAGCAGTGTGGAATCATCGTGCACAAATGCAATACTCATGCAGTTCATAATCATCATTTTGAGTAGAAGATGCACAACTAGGTACAAGCAGAACTTCCATGCAACTTACCTCAAAGATTGACATGCACAAAATGATTCAAAGTGCATCTCTATCTTGGGTACATCCAAGCTTCCATGGAGTGTTCCTTTGCATTAACTTGCAATGAGTTGTGTCTGGTGCACCTCTCCTCTGTGAATTTGAGCACGAAGATTCCATTTTTGCATTATCCTACTCATCAATTTTTGTTGTCACCTACATCTCCACATTCGCAAAGAACACCATACTTCAACAGCAAACATTACCCAACTTATCACAACAATCTTTCAACCGCACTGCACACTCATTCACGCCTTCATTCTTTTGAGCAGATTCTTCAATGTACTTTTTCACATTATCCATGAGTTGATAAATGTTCATGAATTCTCAATTTCCATTCCAAGATGTTTTTTGAAGGAAATTCCAATAAATGTTGATCGAATCTCATCAATATTCCCACCGATGAATGGTGGTCAAATTGTTTGTAGATTACTTGAAGAGTCTGACTGAACCATCCTTTTGAACCTCTTCATTGGTAAGTTGCAGCTTTAAATGTTCTAAGTTCAACAAAGTTTCTTGTCAATGTAGGTAAGTCCCGCGAAAGAGCACTACATGTTCGATCCCCAGCTATGGATAAATACCGTGATGAGGTGCGATGAAGTAGCTTATAGATAGGTCAATGTTGCATTCCATTTGCATGGCATTCTCAGAAAGGTGTGCAATTCATTCTCATTGTACTCATAACATGAAGATCTCACATCCTCATTGTTTAATTCAAACATCTTTAATCGCTCAGGTAGCAATCATTAACATTATTGTCCACATCATCATACAATTTAAGCACTTCTCAAATCACTGGGTCGTAAGAGAGTAAGACATGATGTGGTGGAATGCACGGGATTTTACAAGTTTATGATTTAAACCGAGAAATAGAATTCGCGATTTTACTAAAATCATGACCAAACCGTTAAGCAATGACCAATGGAATGTGTTAAGATGATTGATGGATCCACACAATGATAGACAATTGTGTGTTAGGTCTTATGATTGTTTGTGGGATAAGGCAGATGTTGTTTGGTTGAGTTTGGGTTGGTTGTTGCACGATTTTATGGAGAAATTTAGATCAAAAATCTTAAAAGCTCAATAACTTCCTTTCGGAGAGGATTTGGGCCTCTAAACATCTGCTTTACCGCATTGTGGTGAAACCTCACAATATCTCAGCTGTTCCTCGGTCGTTTGATATGTATTTCAACAAAACGGAGTTACGGATAAAAGTTATGGCCGCTTGAAGTTTTAATAAAAGTCAACTTTGGTCAAACCTCTTCTTCTAAAAATCAACCAAGTCGCTATAACCTTGAACCAAGTCGCTAATACCAAGTCGCTAAGTAGCAACTCGCTAAATCGTAAATCGCTACACCAAGTCGCTACACACTAAGTCGCTAAAGAGCAACTCGCTAAATCACCAAATCAAGTATACCTCAAGTCGCTACATCAGCACAAGTCAAGTAAACAAAGAACTCGCTAAGGTCCAAGTCGCTAAGAATACTAAGTCGCTAATAATTTGTAAGCAAGAACTCGCTAACACTTTCGAAGCAAGTCGCTAACCTCACCAAGTCGCTAGCCGTGTGGAGAATCCACTACTTGTACTATTTATCTTGTCTCAAAAGATAAGCTAGGACCAAGTCGCTACCACTTAAACTCCAAACTCGCTACAAATTGTAAAGCAAGTCGCTACAAGAAAATAATCTGGCTCAAGTCGCTAGCAAGAAAATCACATAAACACCACTTTTCAATCCAAAAACAACCCAACCAAGATGATTCAAGCTTACCAAATCAAAACCTAAACACTTGTGATGATTCTAAACACAAAAGTACTAACAAAATCCAAACTTTAACACTAGAAATCAACCAAATGATGCAAAAACCACTAAACTTTTTCAAACTCAAAACCACCTAAAACCACTAGAAATCCAAAGATGTGCAAGATATGATCTAACCATGGCTCTTGATACCAATTGTTGGATATTGATTTCACATACACATCAAACCATAACACAAAGTATGCGTATAAGTGGAATTCTAGAGAGAGAAAGTTAGAGGTTTAGGGAACTTAGTGAGAGAAAGTGAAAGATATTATTATGAGCTCCAACTCTCTACCTTGGGAGGTAGAGAGTATTTATAGTCTTACATAAAACGCCACACAACGGCCGTGGATCGTGCATACAAGTGGGTAAAGACCCGTCTGCCCTCCACGTGTTACTTAACTAAATACTACTTAACTAAATATAACTATGACTACGAGCATTCTAACGATTACATATACTTGAGGTGACCGACTCTTTAATACCGGGAATTTCTAATTCCTAACATAAACAATCAAATAGATTGACATAAGTCGATCTAAATATTTAAAAGGAAGTTTTAAATTGGTAAAACTATTCAACCCCCTTCTAGTTTTCCACAGGCTTAGTAAATGTTTTTGATATTTCTCATCTTCAAATAAAAGTTGGTCGTCCAAATGGAACTGAAGCTTTGATTACTCAAATTGGAAATCTTAAACTGGCAGATTCTTTAATATTATATGATGTTTTGGTTATTCCAGAATATTGTGTTACTTTAATTTCTGTTCATAAATTGGCTAAAGATAATAAAATTGTAGTTGCCTTTGATGAGAACAAATGTTATTTCTTGAATCGTGATTTGAATCTGGAAATGTTCAGGGGACTGTAATCAGGGTGGTGGTTTATATTATTTCTATTCTGGAGGTACTCCTTTTCAAAGTAATAACTCCCTTTCTTATTATGAAGTAGCCTGCACTGCAGCTTGGTCATCCTGCAGCACTGTTCTAAATGTTTTAAAAACTGATTTGAGGATTACTTCAAAGGATAAAAATTTATTTTGTGAAACTTGTCAAAGGGCTAAACAAACTAGAGAACATTTTCCTTTAAGTGATCATACTTCTGCGTTTTAGTGAACTTGTTCATTTAGATTTATGGGGACCTTATAAGGTTGCTAGTAAGGAAGGTTACAAATATTTTTTGACTATTGTGGATGATTATACTAGGGCTGTATGGGTATATTTACTTAAAACTAAGGATGAAACTCTTCATTATATCATTATCTTTTTTAACATGATTGAAACTCAATTTGATAAGAAAATTAAGAGTTTTAGAAGTGATAATGGTACCAATTTGTTAATCATTCTTTTCAAAGTTATGTGAAGAAAAAGGTATTACCCATCGACTTCTTGTGCATACACTCCCACCGCAAAATGGTATTGTCTGAAGGAAACATAGGCATCTTTTGAATGTTGCTAGATCCCTTATGTTTCGTGGGGAATTCCACTTAGGTTTTGGACTGAGTGTATTCTTACTGCTACTTTTCTTATTAACAGATTGCCTTCTTTCGTGCTTAATGAAAAATCTCCTTTTGAGATGATATATAATCAAAGACCTACTCTCCCAATTTAAGAATGTTTGGTTGTTTGTGCTTTGCTACTATTGTTAATAATCATGATAAACTTGGTAGTAGATCTGAGAAATGTGTTATGATGGGGTATTCTAATTCTAAAAAGGGATATAGGTTATATAGTCTTGACAAGCATCAGTTCATATTTTCCAGAGATGTTAAATTTTTTGAGTCTATTTTTCCTTTTAAAGACTCAATCTGCTATAAGAACAATTCTATTTCTGAAAATGTTTTTCAAGACTTAAATCAGTTGAACTTTTTTGATAATGAAACCCCTGAACTACCCAATGATGAAGAGAGAGTAGACCCTAATCTGAATAGTGACTTTGAGTCACAAAGTGAAGGTGGCAGCTCTCCTCCATCTGGTAGAGACCATGTCACTAATCATAATAGTGATAGTAGTGTTTCTGATGCGATGAGGTGGTAACTACACTTGATGATAATAATAATTCTGAGGGTAATTTGAATCTTGATTAAAATTCTCTTGTTCAAGCTGAAGTACCTTTGAGAATGTCTTCTAGACCTTCTGTTTTTCCTAAAAATTATAATGATTTTGTTGTTGAATCAAAAGTTAAGTATGGGATTGAAAAGTTTGTGAATTACTCTAAACTTAATTCTAGAAACTATTGTTTTACTGTTCAGTTGAACAAAAGTCATGAACCAAGAAACTATTTTGAAGTCAGTAAATCTATCTATTGGACTGATGCTATGAATAATGAGATTGAAGCTTTATATAGAAATGATACTTTTGAAGTCACTGTTTTACCCCTGGTAGAAAAGCTATTGGAAGTAAATGGGTGTTCAAAATTAAGTACAAGTCTGATGGAGAAATAGATAGATATAAAGCTAGAGTTGTTGCTAAAGGATATAATCAAAAAGAAGGTATTGATTATGAGGAAACTTTTTCACCTGTTGTTAAAATGGTCACTGTTAGATGCTTGCTTAATATTGATGTTCAGAATAATTGGCCTATTTTTCAACTTGATGTTAATAATGCTTTTTTATATGGTGACCTGGAGGAGACTGTTTATATGAAGTTACCTGAGGGATTCTTTCCTGAAGGTGATAATAGAGTTTGTAGACTTAAAAAATCTTTGTATGGTCTAAAACAAGCTCCTAGACAATGGAATGCTCTTGTTGAAAATGGTTTTGTGCAAAGTAAAAGTGATTATTCTTTATATACAAAATCTAAAGATGATGTGTTTATTGCATTGCTTGTCTATGTTGATGATATTATTGTTACTGAAAATAATATTGATGAAATCAACAGTTTTAAAGCTTTCCTTAAAACTAAGTTCATGATTAAGGATTTAGGAAAGTTGCAATATTTTCTTGGTATTGAAGTTGCTGAGACTGATAAAGGAATTTGTTTAAATCAAATAAAGTACTGTTTAGATTTGTTAAGTGAGTATGGTATGCTTGGTTGTAAACCTTCTAAAACTCCTTTGCGCCTAAATTGGTTATATCTAATGAGGCTACTGATAATGATCCTTTACTTGATAATATTACTGATTATCAAAAGCTTATGGGAAAACTTATTTACTTGACTAATACTAGACCGATATTTCATATTCATTCATTGTTTAAGTCAATTCATGCATTCTCCTCTTAAGTCTCATCTCAGAATAGCTTTAAAGATACTTAAGTATCTTAAAGGAGCTCCAGGTTTGGGTATTCATATTACTAAAAATTCTGGTATGTCTCTTCTTGCTTATTCTGATGCTGATTGGGCTAAATGTATTGTAACAAGGAGGTCTGTTACTGGCTATTGTGGTTTTTTGAATGGGTCTCTAGTATCTTGGAAAAGTAAAAAACAACCTACTCTCTCTAAAAGCTCTACTGAAGCAGAGTATAGAGCTCTTGCTTCAGTTACCAGTGAAGTAATCTGGGTTCTAAAAATTTTAAAAGATCTTAAAATTTCTGACCTTTTGCCTGTACCTCTTCATTGTGACAGTAAATCTGCTATAAAAATAAAGCCAACCCCTGTTTTTCATGAAAGGACTAAACATCTTGAAATTGATTTACATTTTGTTAGAGAAAAGATTTTAAATGGTGTTGTTAAAACTATTAAAGTGGATTCTGCAAATCAAATTGCAGATATTCTTACAAAAGGGTTGGATACATTACAACATGATTTTTTAGTTAAAAATCTTGGAATGTTTAATACATATCACTTATCAGATTAAAGAGGGGTGTTGAGAATTATGATCTGGATGCTTGTGTTTAATCTGATTTGTGATATCTGTGTTGTTTTGTGTTTGTTTAGTTATATTTAATGGATAATGCTCAAGGGTTGATATTGGAGCTTTGTTTCTAGAAGGACTGGAAGTGCTAAAGAGTTTGGCTTGGTTTATACTTTGGTCAGTTTTTAGACAAGTCTAGAAGTTGAAGGTCCAGTATGTAATATTTGAGGCTATATAAGTGAGAGATATGCAAGTCTTCTATATATCCGTTTTAATCTCTCTCATCAAAAATACGACTCTCTCTCTCAAACAAAAGAAAACCCTAGTTTGTATTTTGATTTCCTTGATCAAAATACTTTGTTACTTGTTGTTATTGATTCATTGTTATTTGATTGAGATCAAATACTGATTGTTGATTGTTTTCTATTTGAGAATAGAAGATTTGGGTAGTAATATTGTTTCTGAAGTAATAAAAGTGTTTTGTTTATCATAGAGATCTGTTTTTCTTCATTATCAAAGATTAGTGCTTCTATTTTATTCTCCTCAAAGCAGCGTGCAGCCATCCAAGCAAGGAACACAACTTTCTTATCTTTGGCCCCATCTCCTGCATGCCTTTGCCATTCATCATTAATGATCCGAAGTGTGTGGGTGAGAATACTTTTCGGCCTTTCAATTGCCGGTTTCCTCGATAATATTTCAACAAAACGACGCCAAATGAATAAACATCAGTCTCTTTTGTTGAGCCGCTTGAAAAGTATTGTGGGTCGAGATAGCCTTTTGTTCCATGGGTTTTAGATACGATAAAATCAGATAAACTAGCTTTCCAGTTATGATCTAGTAAAATATTGCTGCTCTTCATGTCTCCATGGACTGTATTCTGGTCTTCTTTAAAAGAATGAATGTGATTTAGCCCTCTTGCAGCCCCTATAGCTATCTCGAGTCGGATCCCCCATGTAAGAATTGACTTATCTAGGTGCCTGTCTAGACTCTCGTTACTCGCATGATCCATAATAATGATCTTTTCGTTATCTTCTTCACAAAAGCCTCGAAGGGTGATGATGTTCTCATGAACATAACGAGAAAGCTTTGCAACCTCTTTTAAGAATGCACCTTCTTCATATGAACGCGCCTTATCAAGCCGCTTCACAACTACTCGTATAGATCTTTTAAAAAGTGAAAGTTCTCCTTTGTATACCTTCCTTGATGCTCCACTCCCAATAAATTGTTCATTGTTGAAGTGGTTTGTGGCAGACTTGACATCCTCAAGTAAAATGGTTTCGACCCCTATTAGCTGTGAAATTCAGAAACACTATATCTTAGAAATCAAGAATAAAGAAGTGAAAGCCCATCGAACAAATCTCAGTACAACTAAAGTGTCTTTTGCTATTTCTACTTTTCGTAAAACAAGTTTGGGAATTGTCCACCTGTCGATATATCTGAGGGATAAGGATCCTCTATGTTCATTTGAACATTAGAGGTAATGTGTGTTTTTAACTGATTGTACATTTGAATTTAAATAAAACAAATGTTTTGCAATAATGACTATGTACAATCAGTTAAAACACAACATTACCTCTAATGTTCAAATGAACATTAGAGGATCCTTATCCGTGTTGAAACCTAGCTAGAAACTTTTTAGTGTGTCAAGTGTTGGGTACTCGGGACGCCACTACTCTTCCTGTCAACTTGTTGGAAGTGTATTGTTTTGATGGTTCTAAGATGTCATTACCGGTCTGCTTATTGGACCTTTTGTTTTATAATATAAGATTTTAATGCTCTCCAAAAAAATAAAAAATAAATAAAAATTTAATCGTTTGTAAATCATTTTCAAATTTTAGTGACATTGTTTAGACTTACAAGTATTTAATCTTTTTCCAAATGTCACTAAATGACACTATTTTTGGTAGAAGGCCATTTGAAGAAAACATAACATCAAAAAACATGAGAGACTTACAAACGGTCATAAAAGTATTAATGACTTACATGAACTGTCAATGCTTTCTTAAGCTCTTTCAGGACGTCAGCCATTGTGAGGAGATGAGTTTCAGTACTATGCAAGCATTCATGAGTTATCGCTGCAAACTTTTTGACTGAATCCAAGAATTTTTCGTCCTCAAGATCTTTTCTTAAATAGTCACCAATTATCTGGGATGGTTGGCTGTTTAGTAAGTGGCATTCGGCCATGTCAACTAGACTAGCTCGGTCTTTTACTCTCCCGGAAGTTGTTGCAAATCTCCCACGTAACACTTCGAGTAACACCACACCAAAAGAGTACATATCAGACTGTTTACTTAGTATACCCTTTTTTAAGTATTGTGGATCCACATAACCGCCTGTGCCTACCGGAGCAATGTTTGGAAGCTGGGAATCTATATTCTCAACGGTTAAAGACAAGCCAACATCACCAATCATGCCTTCCAAACTGTCTCCCAACAGAATGTTGGGGCTCTTCACATCACGATGTATTATGTGATGGTTGTGAAGATAATTGAGACCTTGGGTCGCGTCAATACAAATTTGAAGACGTTGTTCCCATTTAAGGTTTTGATAGTTTCGGATGTACTTTTCAAAGCTTCCATTGGAAGCATAATCATAAAAAATGATCATTTCACCATATTCATAACAAAACCCAACGAGAGATATTATATTTTGATGATTTAATCGAGAAAGCACGTCGATTTCTTTCCAGAATTCTTTTCTTCCTTGATCAGACATAATCTCTCTCCGCTTAAAAGCAACTTTGGCTTTTCTTCTAGGGTAGCCATAGAGTTCAACATGAGATTCTTTCTTTCCGACATACTTTCTTACATCGACATGGAAGAGCTTTGCTCTGTACACACCTCCAAATCCACCCCATCCGATCATGCAACTATCAACAAAACCATTGGTGGCTGAGTATATCTCTTTAAATGGAATTTTCAAGTGTTTCAAATTCTCCACCTGCATCATTTAATGTCTATAGAAAATGAAAATTCTTGAACCTGATACATGTTGATGAATTCCTAAGTGAAGTCTGATTGTGGCTGATAGAGTAGATCAGGTTTCTGTAATGATAGGTTAGAAATTGTACATGACATTTGTGGTGCTTTTATTGTAGGTTTACATGGTTAATGAATATTGTTTCATATTTAGATTGTTCTTTGTTGTCGTAAATTCATTGAATATAATACTTCCGTACACAAACACCCTGCCGTGGAGCACGGGTATTAAAACCTTGTTGGATACGATGAATGGAAACGCTTTGCTACTTTTTGAGCAAAATGGAAATTGAATTATTGGAAACTAGGATGGAAATGTAAAAGCTAGACACATAAATATTTCGTCCTAATGTGTCATTAAATGTTAGGTACGCACTAGGATTAGCTTTCAATCTCTTTGACAACGATTTGCATTTGATACAAATGATTTGACATTATAAAAGATCAACCAAGGTAATAGAATAGTTGCAGCCGAGAAAACCAAGCAAACTTTAAGTTTTAGGGTATAGGTGGCGGATCAATTAGAAGTGCCCCAAAATAAAGAGTAAAATGAAGTGGCTAGTACGAGTGGGACGAAGATCGCTACATCTAATCCTTTTGCTGCACTTAATACAATCGATTCTGATGAATGTGGCAATCCTACTGATGTAGAGGATTCTGGTAGTACAATGGAAGCAAAGGAGGTTGGGTCTTTTAAGACTGGTAATGTATCACAAGATCCGCTTGTGAGTGATTCAATGGAAGCTAACGAGGTTAGTCCTACCCCTATTGTTGAGAAAATTGGGGAGTTTGAAAAGCTTCTTATTGATGGGAAAGCTACTCTTGTTGATGATGATGGTAATCCTATTAAAAAGGTTGATTATCAAGGTAATAAAAAGGATTTCCCATCTACTTCTTCTATTAAGAGGGTTAACCCATTCACTAAGGTGGGAGAGATTGTGGATTCTGATAGTGATAAAGAGGAGGTTGTGAACACCTTTGATGAGTCGAGGAACCTATTTGGTGGTGGTCATGATCGTGAAGATGATTATGATGACTATGATTATGATAACTATGCGGATCAGGTTTACGATCTTCCAGGAAATTTGGATGCTTATTATGACACGTATGGTATCAAGCTCCAAGGCCTTGGTAGGAAGTAATTTTATTTCCATAGGAGTCTAATGTTATCTTTTGAGTAGTGGTTTATTTTTTTATATAGAGAATATGTAGTATCTTGTTATGTAAGCTTTTCGCCTATGTAACGGGCTGAGATATGGGATTCACCCATATCTTTTGTACTTTAAACGTTTTTTGGAGTAATATATTTACCGGGTCTTTGACCTTTTACCCAAAAAAAGAGTAAAATGTGCTCTCCATGCAACAGTGTCTTCCCTCCCTAAATATTCAAAAAATCTCGTCAGAGGTAAAATAATCATTTTACATATTTTTTTCTTTTCTAACTCAAATTTTAAACGCACATATCTCTTAAACAATAAATTTTTAGAAAAAAAAAAAAAAACTGATTTCACCATAATTTTTAAAATTTAATCCTTTTTAATTTGGTACAAATCTTGTTAAATATTTTGATTCTTTTACATATCAAATGAGTCTTGTTTTGTTTTGTTTTTTTTTTCTTTCTTATGTTTTTGTCATTTTTGACCATATTTTTTTACTTTCAAAATTGTCGAATCATGAAATACTTAAAATACAAAAGTTGTAGACTTTGGTTCACTAACCCAGAATTTTGAATCACTCAAATCCGATATAATATGAGTGAGATATCGCATGTTAAAAATGACATTTTAATCATATTTGTTGTACACAAGGTATTTGATGAAATATCTAGCTTAAATTTTTAGTGTTAAAATTATGTTAAATGCACTAATCATTTTAGCGCATAATCATTTTATTAATGTTAGATTCAACAACTGATGTTTTTTAATCATTAATTCTTTTTTAAAAATATACGTATTGTGTTTTATTGTGTTTTTTACCATAAATTTGACCAATATTAAATTAGAATTAGAAAAATTACAAGAAATAAAAGTTATAGATTTTAGGTCAATCTTTCCACATGTTTTTATTCACTCAAATCCGATATTATATGAGTGATATATCACACGTAAAGATGACGTTTTGATCATTAATTAGTCTTGTTCATCAGTTAATTTTGTTCATCAATTAGTATTGTTCATCGATTAGTGTTGCTCATCAATTGTCTTACCCATTTTACTTGTGTTCATCAATAGCACCAACTATTTTACTCTTGTTCATTAGTAGCCACGACCGTTTTACTTATGTTCATCAACAACAAAAAAATTGCTCATTAATTTTCTCGTCCATTTTACTTTTGTTCATCAATATCCCCGCTTGTTTTACTTATTCTGTTCATCAAAATATAGTTTTGTTTATAAAGTTTTGCTCCCTTATTATATTTACTTTTGTTCATGAGTCTCACCCATTTTACTTTTGTCCAATAAAAACAAATTTGTTCATGAGATATTTACTTTTTTTTATTAAGACTTCTGACTTTAACAAGATTCTTACCATCACATGATTTAATCTTTTTATTAATAAAAAATGTTATTTATCAATAAAAAGAGTTGTTCATTTGTTCATCAATAAAAAGTGTTGTTCATCAATAAAAAATATTATTCATCAATAAAAAAAGTTGTTCATCAGTTCATCACAATGTTCATCAGTTCTCTTTATTTTTGTTAATCATATCACAAGGTTCATAAGTTAGATTATGTTGTTCTATCAGTTTTTCTAACAAAAAAAAATCATAATGTTCATTAGTTCATCAGTTATCTAAAAAAAATTTATAATATTAATCAGTTTCTCACATTTTCAAAAAATAAGATAAAAAGTATGTTCGTCAGTTGTCTAAAAAAATTATAATGTTCATCAGTTAAAGTCACAATGTTCATCAGATTGTTGTTGTTCATCAGTTACTATGTTCATCATTTAGTGTATTTAAATATAATTTTATAAGAAAAATCACTTTTAGGCATATAATCAAACACTTTGTGTACATTAAATATGTGTAAAACTTCATTTTTAAAATGTGATAATTCACTCATATCAAATCAAAATTAAGTGATTTAAATTTCTGGGTAAAGAACGGCAAAAAAACTACAACTTTCGTGTTTTAAGTTTTGGGTAATTCAACCTTTATGTTAGATAAAAGTATTGTCGAATATGTTGAAAATTTCAAGAAAATCATAACTTATTTGAAATCTAAAGAAAAGGTTCAGATTTATATATCAAAATGCATACCAAATTAAAGAGAATTAAATTCTGAAAACTATCGTGAAATCGGTTTTTTGTAAAAGGTTATCATTTGATAGTTATGACAAATTAAAGTTAAACAATCAAATAGATTGACATAAGTCGATCTAAATATTTTAAAGGAAGTTTTAAATTGGTAAAACTATTCAACCCCCCCCCCCCTTTCTAGTTTTCCACAGGCTTAGTAAATGTTTTTGATATTTCTCATCTTCAAATAAAAGTTGGTCATCCAAATGGAACTGAAGCTTTGATTACTCAAATTGGAAATCTTAAACTGGCAGATTCTTTAATATTATATGATGTTTTGGTTATTCCAGAATATTGTGTTACTTTAATTTCTGTTCATAAATTGGCTAAAGATAATAAAATTGTAGTTGCCTTTGATGAGAACAAATGTTATTTCTTGAATCAGGATTTGAATATGGGAAATGTTCTGGGGACTGGTAATCAGTGTGGTGGTTTATATTATTTCAATTCTGGAGGTACTCCTTTTCAAAGTAATAACTCCCTTTCTTATTATGATGCACTGCAGGTTGGTCATCTTGCAGACCCTGTTCTAAATGTTTTAAAAACTGATTTGAGGATTACTTCAAAGGATAAAAATTTATTTTGTGAAACTTGTCAAAGGGCTAAACAAACTAGAGAACATTTTCCTTTAAGTGATCATACTTCTGCTGTTTTAGGTGAACTTGTTCATTTAGATTTATGGGGACCTTATAAGGTTGCTAGTAAGGAAGGTTACAAATATTTTTTGACTATTGTGGATGATTATACTAGGGCTGTATGGGTATATTTACTTAAAACTAAGGATGAAACTCTTCATTATATCATTATCTTTTTTAACATGATTGAAACTCAATTTGATAAGAAAATTAAGAGTTTTAGAAGTGATAATGGTACTGAATTTGTTAATCATTCTTTTTCAAAGTTATGTGAAGAAAAAGGTATTACCCATCAGACTTCTTGTGCATACACTCCACCAAGAAAATGGTATTGCTGAAAGAAAACATAGGCATCTTTTGAATGTTGCTAGATCCCTTATGTTTCAGGGGGGAATTCCACTTAAGTTTTGGACTGAGTGTATTCTTACTGCTACTTTTCTTATTAACAGATTGCCTTCTTCTGTGCTTAATGAAAAATCTCCTTTTGAGATGATATATAATCAAAGACCTACTCTCTGCAATTTAAGAATGTTTGGTTGTTTGTGCTTTGCTACTATTGTTAATAATCATGATAAACTTGGTAGTAGATCTGAGAAATGTGTTATGATGGGGTATTCTAATTCTAAAAAAGGATATAGGTTATATAGTCTTGACAAGCATCAGTTCATATTTTCCAGAGATGTTAAATTTTTTGAGTCTATTTTTCCTTTTAAAGACTCAACTGCTGATAAGAACAATTCTATTTCTGAAAATGTTTTTCAAGACTTAAATCTGTTGAACTTTTTTGATAATGAAACCCCTGAACTACCCAATGATGAAGAGAGAGTAGACCCTAATCTGAATAGTGACTTTGAGTCACAAAGTGAAGGTGGCAGCTCTCCTCCATCTGGTAGAGACCATGTCACTAATCATAATAGTGATAGTAGTGTTTCTGCTGATGAGGATGAGGTGGTAACTACACTTGATGATAATAATAATTCTGAGGGTAATTTGAATCTTGATTAAAATTCTCTTGTTCAAGCTGAAGTACCTTTGAGAATGTCTTCTAGACCTTCTGTTTTTCCTAAAAATTATAATGATTTTGTTGTTGAATCAAAAGTTAAGTATGGGATTGAAAAGTTTGTGAATTACTCTAAACTTAATTCTAGAAACTATTGTTTTACTGTTCAGTTGAACAAAAGTCATGAACCAAGAAACTATTTTGAAGCTGTTAAATCTATCTATTGGACTGATGCTATGAATAATGAGATTGAAGCTTTATATAGAAATGATACTTTTGAAGTCACTGTTTTACCCCCTGGTAGAAAAGCTATTGGAAGTAAATGGGTATTCAAAATTAAGTATAAGTCTGATGGAGAAATAGATAGATATAAAGCTAGAGTTGTTGCTAAAGGATATAATCAAAAAGAAGGTATTGATTATGAGGAAACTTTTTCACCTGTTGTTAAAATGGTCACTGTTAGATGCTTGCTTAATATTGATGTTCAGAATAATTGGCCTATTTTTCAACTTGATGTTAATAATGCTTTTTTATATGGTGACCTGGAGGAGACTGTTTATATGAAGTTACCTGAGGGATTCTTTCTTGAAGGTGATAATAGAGTTTGTAGACTTAAAAAATCTTTGTATGGTCTAAAACAAGCTCCTAGACAATGGAATGCTAAACTAACATCTGCTCTTGTTGAAAATGGTTTTGTGCAAAGTAAAAGTGATTATTCTATATATACAAAATCTAAAGATGATGTGTTTATTGCATTGCTTGTCTATGTTGATGATATTATTGTTACTGGAAATAATATTGATGAAATCAACAGTTTTAAAGCTTTCCTTAAAACTAAGTTCATGATTAAGGATTTAGGAAAGTTGCAATATTTTCTTGGTATTGAAGTTGCTGAGACTGATAAAGGAATTTGTTTAAATCAAATAAAGTACTGTTTAGATTTGTTAAGTGAGTATGGTATGCTTGGTTGTAAACCTTCTAAAACTCCTTTGCAGTCTAAATTGGTTATATCTAATGAGGCTACTGATAATGATCCTTTACTTGATAATATTACTGATTATCAAAAGCTTATGGGAAAACTTATTTACTTGACTAATACTAGACCTGATATTTCATATGCTGTTCATTGTTTAAGTCAGTTCATGCATTCTCCTCTTAAGTCTCATCTCAGAATAGCTTTAAAGATACTTAAGTATCTTAAAGGAGCTCCAGGTTTGGGTATTCATATTACTAAAAATTCTGGTATGTCTCTTCTTGCTTATTCTGATGCTGATTGGGCTAAATGTATTGTAACAAGGAGGTCTGTTACTGGCTATTGTGTTTTTTTGAATGGGTCTCTTGTATCTTGGAAAAGTAAAAAACAACCTACTCTCTCTAAAAGCTCTACTGAAGCAGAGTATAGAGCTCTTGCTTCAGTTACCAGTGAAGTAATCTGGGTTCTAAAAATTTTAAAAGATCTTAAAATTTCTGACCTTTTGCCTGTACCTCTTCATTGTGACAGTAAATCTGCTATAAAAATAGCAGCCAACCCTGTTTTTCATGAAAGGACTAAACATCTTGAAATTGATTTACATTTTGTTAGAGAAAAGATTTTAAATGGTGTTGTTAAAACTATAAAAGTGGATTCTGCAAATCAAATTGCAGATATTCTTACAAAAGGGTTGGATACATTACAACATGATTTTTTAGTTAAAAATCTTGGAATGTTTAATACATATCACTTATCAGATTAAAGAGGGGTGTTGAGAATTATGATCTGGATGCTTGTGTTTAATCTGATTTGTGATATCTGTGTTGTTTTGTGTTTGTTTAGTTATATTTAATGGATAATGCTCAAGGGTTGATATTGGAGCTTTGTTTCTAGAAGGACTGGAAGTGCTAAAGAGTTTGGCTTGGTTTATACTTTGGTCAGTTTTTAGACAAGTCTAGAAGTTGAAGGTCCAGTATGTAATATTTGAGGCTATATAAGCTGAGAGATATGCAGTCTTCTATATATCCGTTTTTAATCTCTCTCTCATCAAAAATACGACTCTCTCTCTCAAACAAAAGAAAACCCTAGTTTGTATTTTGATTTCCTTGATCAAAATACTTTGTTACTTGTTGTTATTGATTCATTGTTATTTGATTGAGATCAAATACTGATTGTTGATTGTTTTCTATTTGAGAATAGAAGATTTGGGTTGTAATATTGTTTCTGAAGTAATAAAAGTGTTTTGTTTATCATAGAGATCTGTTTTTCTTCATTATCAAAGATTAGTGCTTCTATTTTATTCTCCTCAAAGCAGCGTGCAGCCATCCAAGCAAGGAACACAACTTTCTTATCTTTGGCCCCATCTCCTGCATGCCTTTGCCATTCATCATTAATGATCTGACGAAGTGTGTGGTGAGAATACTTTTCGGCCTTTTCAATTTCCAGTTTCCCTGATAATATTTCGAACAAAACGACGCCAAATGAATAAACATCAGTCTCTTTTGTTGAGCCGCTTGAAAAGTATTGTGGGTCGAGATAGCCTTTTGTTCCATGGGTTTTAGATACGATAAAATCAGATAAACTAGCTTTCCAGTTATGATCTAGTAAAATATTGCTGCTCTTCATGTCTCCATGGACTGTATTCTGGTCTTCTTTAAAAGAATGAATGTGATTTAGCCCTCTTGCAGCCCCTATAGCTATCTCGAGTCGGATCCCCCATGTAAGAATTGACTTATCTAGGTGCCTGTCTAGACTCTCGTTACTCGCATGATCCATAATAATGATCTTTTCGTTATCTTCTTCACAAAAGCCTCGAAGGGTGATGATGTTCTCATGAACATAACGAGAAAGCTTTGCAACCTCTTTTAAGAATGCACCTTCTTCATATGAACGCGCCTTATCAAGCCGCTTCACAGCTACTCGTATAGATCTTTTAAAAAGTGAAAGTTCTCCTTTGTATACCTTCCCTGATGCTCCACTCCCAATAAATTGTTCATTGCTGAAGTGGTTTGTGGCAGACTTGACATCCTCAAGTAAAATGGTTTCGACCCCTATTAGCTGTGAAATTCAGAAACACTATATCTTAGAAATCAAGAATAAAGAAGTGAAAGCCCATCGAACAAATCTCAGTACAAATAAAGTGTCTTTTGCTATTTCTACTTTTCGTAAAACAAGTTTGGGAATTGTCCACCTGTTCGCATATATCTGAGGGATAAGGATCCTCTAATGTTCATTTGAACATTAGAGGTAATGTTGTGTTTTAACTGATTGTACATTTGAATTTAAATAAAACAAATGTTTTGCAATAATGACTATGTACAATCAGTTAAAACACAACATTACCTCTAATGTTCAAATGAACATTAGAGGATCCTTATCCGTGTTGAAACCTAGCTAGAAACTTTTTAGTGTGTCAAGTGTTGGGTACTCCTGGGACGTCACTACTCTTCCTGTCAACTTGTTGGAAGTGTATTGTTTTGATGGTTCTAAGATGTCATTACCGGTCTGCTTATTGGACCTTTTGTTTTATAATATAAGATTTTAATGCTCTCCAAAAAAATAAAAAATAAATAAAAATTTAATCGTTTGTAAATCATTTTCAAATTTTAGTGACATTGTTTAGACTTTGAAACTTTTTCCAAGTGTCAATAAATGACATTATTTTTAAGAAAACATAACATCAAAGCATGAGAGACTTGCAAACGGTCATAAAAGTATTAATGACTTACATGAACTGTCAATGCTTTCTTAAGCTCTTTCAGGACGTCAGCCATTGTGAGGCGATGAGTTTCAGTACTATGCAAGCATTCATGAGTTATCGCTGCAAACTTTTTGACTGAATCCAAGAATTTTTCATCCTCAAGATCTTTTCTTAAATAGTCACCAATTATCTGGGATGGTTGGCTGTTTAGTAAGTGGCATTCGGCCATGTCAACTAGACTAGCTCGGTCTTTTACTCTCCCGGAAGTTGTTGCAAATCTCCCACGTAACACTTCGAGTAACACCACACCAAAAGAGTACATATCAGACTGTTTACTTAGTATACCTTTTTTTTAGTATTTTGGATCCACATAACCGCCTGTGCCTACCGGAGCAATGTTTGGAAGCTGGGAATCTATATTCTCAATGGTTAAAGACAAGCCAACATCACCAAGCATGCCTTCCAAACTGTCTCCCAACAGAATGTTGGGGCTCTTCACATCACGATGTATTATGTGATGGTTGTGAAGATAATTGAGACCTTGGGCCGCGTCAATACAAATTTGAAGACGTTGTTCCCGTTTAAGGTTTTGATAGTTTCGGATGTACTTTTCAAAGCTTCCATTGGAAGCATAATCATAAACAATGATCATTTCACCATATTCATAACAAAACCCAACGAGAGATATTATATTTTGATGATTTAATCGAGAAAGCACGTCGATTTCTTTCCAGAATTCTTTTCTTCCTTGATCAGACATAATCTCTCTCCGCTTAAGAGCAACTTTGGCTTTTCTTCTAGGGTAGCCATAGAGTTCAACATGAGATTCTTTCTTTCTGACATACTTTCTTACATCGACATGGAAGAGCTCTGCTCTGTACACACCTCCAAATCCACCCCATCCGATCATGCAACTATCAACAAAACCATTGGTGGCTGAGTATATCTCTTTAAATGGAATTTTCAAGTGTTTCAAATTCTCCACCTGCATCATTTAATGTCAATAGAAAATGAAAATTCTTGAACCTGATACATGTTGATGAATTCCTAAGTGAAGTCTGATTGTGGCTGATAGAGTAGATCAGGTTTCTGTAATGATAGGTTAGAAATTGTACATGACATTTGTGGTGCTTTTATTGTAGGTTTACACGGTTAATGAATATTGTTTCATATTTAGATTGTTCTTTGTTGTCGTAAATTCATTGAATATAATACTTCCGTACACAAACACCCTGCCGCGGAGCACGGGTATTAAAACCTTGTTGGATACGATGAATGGAAACGCTTGCTACTTTTTTGAGCAAAAATGGAAATTGAATTATTGGAAACTAGGATGGAAATGTAAAAGCTAGACACATAAATATTTCGTCCTCATGTGTCATTAAATGTTAGGTACGCACTAGGATTAGCTTTCAATCTCTTTGACAACGATTTGCATTTGATACAAATGATTTGACATTATAAAAGATCAACCAAGGTAATAGAATAGTTGCAGCCGAGAAAACCAAGCAAACTTTAAGTTTTAGGGTATAGGTGGCGGATCAATTAGAAGTGCCCCAAAATAAAGAGTAAAATGAAGTGGCTAGTACGAGTGGGACGAAGATCGCTACATCTAATCCTTTTGCTGCACTTAATACAATCGATTCTGATGAATGTGGCAATCCTACTGATGTAGAGGATTCTGGTAGTACAATGGAAGCAAAGGAGGTTGGGTCTTTTAAGACAGGTAATGTATCACAAGATCCGCTTGTGAGTGATTCAATGGAAGCTAACGAGGTTAGTCCTACCCCTATTGTTGAGAAAATTGGGAGTTTGAAAAGCTTCTTATTGATGGGAAAGCTACTCTTGTTGATGATGATGGTAATCCTATTAAAAGGTTGATTATCCAGGTAATAAAAAGGATTTCCCATCTACTTCTTCTATTAAGAGGGTTAACCCATTCACTAAGGTGGGAGAGATTGTGGATTCTGATAGTGATAAAGAGAAGGTTGTGAACACCTTTGATGAGTCGAGGAACCTATTTGGTGGTGGTCATGATCGTGAAGATGATTATGATGACTATGATTATGATAACTATGCGGATCAGGTTTACGATCTTCCAGGAAATTTGGATGCTTATTATGACACGTATGGTATCAAGCTCCAAGGCCTTGCTAGGAAGTAATTTTATTTCCATAGGAGTCTAATGTTATATTTTGAGTAGTGGTTTATTTTCTTATATAGAGAATATGTAGTATCTTGTTATGTAAGCTTTTCGCCTATGTAACGGGCTGAGATATGGGATTCACCCATATCCTTTGTACTTTAAACGTTTTTTGGAGTAATATATTTACCGGGTCTTTGACCTTTTACCCAAAAAAAAAAAAAAAAGAGTAAAATTTGCTCTCCATGCAACAGTGTCTTCCCTCCCTAAATATTCAAAAAATCTCGTCAGAGGTAAAATAATCATTTTACATATTTTTTTCTTTTCTAACTCAAATTTTAAACGCACATATCTCTTAAACAATAAATTTTTAGAAAAAAAAACTGATTTCACCATAATTTTTAAAATTTAATCCTCTTTAATTTGGTACAAATCTTGTTAAATATTTTGATTCTTTTACATATCAAATGAGTCTTGTTTTGTTTTTTTTTTTTTTTTTTCTTTCTTATGTTTTTGTCATTTTTGATCATATTTTTTTACTTTCAAAATTGTCGAATCATGAAATACTTAAAATACAAAAGTTGTAGACTTTGGTTCACTAACCCAGAATTTTGAATCACTCAAATCCGATATAATATGAGTGAGATATCGCATGTTAAAAATGACATTTTAATCATATTTGTTGTACACAAGGTATTTGATGAAATATCTAGCTTAAATTTTTAGTGTTAAAATTGTGTTAAATGCACTAATCATTTTAGCGCATAATCATTTTATTAATGTTAGATTCAACAATTGGTGTTTTTTAATCATTAATTCTTTTTTAAAAATATACGTATTGTGTTTTATTGTGTTTTTTACCATAAATTTGACCAATATTAAATTAGAATTAGAAAAATTACAAGAAATAAAAGTTATAGATTTTAGGTCAATCTTTCCACATGTTTTTATTCACTCAAATCCGATATTATATGAGTGATATATCACACGTAAAGATGACGTTTTGATCATTAATTAGTCTTGTTCATCAGTTAATTTTGTTCATCAATTAGTATTGTTCATCGATTAGTGTTGCTCATCAATTGTCTTGCCCATTTTACTTGTGTTCATCAATAGCACCAACTATTTTACTCTTGTTCATTAGTAGCCACGACCGTTTTACTTATGTTCATCAACAACAAAAAAATTGCTCATTAATTTTCTCGTCCATTTTACTTTTGTTCATCAATATCCCCGCTTGTTTTACTTATTCTGTTCATCAAAATATAGTTTTGTTTATAAAGTTTTGCTCCCTTATTATATTTACTTTTGTTCATGAGTCTCACCCATTTTACTTTTGTCCAATAAAAACAAATTTGTTCATGAGATATTTACTTTTTTTTATTAAGACTTCTGACTTTAACAAGATTCTTACCATCACATGATTTAATCTTTTTATTAATAAAAAATGTTATTCATCAATAAAAAGAGTTGTTCATTTGTTCATCAATAAAAAGTGTTGTTCATCAATAAAAAATATTATTAATCAATAAAAAAAGTTGTTCATCAGTTCATCACAATGTTCATCAGTTCTCTTTATTTTTGTTAATCATATCACAAGGTTCATAAGTTAGATTATGTTGTTCTATCAGTTTTTCTAACAAAAAAAAATCATAATGTTCATTAGTTCATCAGTTATCTAAAAAAAATTTATAATATTAATCAGTTTCTCACATTTTCAAAAAATAAGATAAAAAGTATGTTCGTCAGTTGTCTAAAAAAATTATAATGTTCATCAGTTAAAGTCACAATGTTCATCAGATTGTTGTTGTTCATCAGTTACTATGTTCATCATTTAGTGTATTTAAATATAATTTTATAAGAAAAATCACTTTTAGGCATTTTATCAAACACTTTGTGTACATTAAATATGTGTAAAACTTCATTTTTAAAATGTGATAATTCACTCATATCAAATCAAAATTGAGTGATTTAAATTTCTGGGTAAAGAACGGCAAAAAAACTACAACTTTCGTGTTTTAAGTTTTGGGTAATTCAAGCTTTATGTTAGATAAAAGTATTGTCGAATATGTTGAAAATTTCAAGAAAATCATAACTTATTTGAAATCTAAAAAAAAGGTTCAGATTTATATATCAAAATGCATACCAAATTAAAGAGAATTAAATTCTGAAAATTATCGTGAAATCGGTTTTTGTTAAAAGGTTATCATTTGATAGTTATGACAAATTAAAGTTAAAGGGTAAAACTAAAAAGCGAGTCAAACGATCAAACTACCCCTGGTCAACTTAGAAATGGAGTGTTGTGGGATTTCTTTTAATCTTGATCATATGATTGTTTTAGTGAATATTAGAATTACTTTTTATAATTTTTATATTTTCTCATTTTGCATAGAATCTCAACTCTTGGGGTATAATAAAAATTTAATGATGAATATATTTTTAAATAAATTTTATAATAAAATATTTTATCTAATAAAGGAATTACATCATTTCAAAGTGATTTTGTCTATTCATTCTTATTGAAAAAATAATTGGGCCAATAGGAGATCTCGATTTCACCACGTAAGCAAAATCGTGTGATGTGATTGGTTAAATTGATTTTGGTCAAACTTTAATAAATTTGGTTAAAAAAATAAAAATAAAATAGGTGACAAATTTGTGAAAACAAAAACTTAAAAAATGAGAGGTAATTGATAAAACTTTCATGGTTGAATTTTTAAAAATTATATAGAGTTAAGTGCAATATTATAAGCCTACATGTTTTTTAATAACTTTGGATTATAAACAAATACCCCCTTATACTTTATACCCTTTATACATTATATCTTAAAAAATACAATGTATATGTTGTTTTAAAATAACAACATACAAATTTGCATAAGATTATAAGTATCAATTTTTTTACTATATACATTCAATAAGGACTCATTTATTTTATTTTTAAAAGTTTAACCTATGTTGACACGAGTTTACATTTTAAATACGGCTAAATTAGTGAAAACGGAAATATAATTATCAAATTGTAAGCATGGGTTACTTTAATATAAAAATAAATATATGCGATTATACTTATAATAATGACTCGTGTAATTCTTATTTATTTATATAAGGATATTTTGAAAAACATTTTTAAAAAACTTTAAGGAGTATACTTTAACTTTATCAACATTCATTATGTGCTATTAAACTTGCATCTTGTGTACAATATAATATCAGTAGTGAAATTTAAATAACAACATCAACATATTTGTCAGTTAAATTAAATTAAATCTTGAGTTATCTAACATAAATTATTACAAATATTTTACCAAATTCAAATGGATATTAATGCATAATGAAAAACTCGTGCTTAAATATTAGTTGTACTTATATCACAATTTTTATGTGCAAATTTTTATATGTGTATATACTGAACTAAAATGTTAAAATAAACTTATAACTATATAATAGGTATATATGACAAATATGTTGTTTTAGTTAGATATATATATATGGCATAATAAGCTTTAATTGGATAAATGTCATTATAAAGTTTAAATTGAACATATATGAAATTAACTTTATTTAGTATTAGAATATATAAACAACGTTAAATTAGTGTTCAACTATAGTATTACGCGATGAATGTTTTGCACCTGCTGCATAATGCGTGTACACATATCTCGTTTTAGATTATTTGCAAAAAAATCATAAAAGTAAGCATTTTACATTTAATAATGCTAAAAAAATGTTTTTATTATCTAAATACTACTCAACGCATCTTACCATTTAATAAAGTATGAAGACACTTTTGAGCATTAAATTTCTTAAAATTAAGCAATACAAGCTATATAGCATATAGTATAAGTATTTACTTCTCTCCTAAACTTGATTTTAAACAATATTGTACATGTTATAAAGCATATAGTACAAACATGGTACAAAACTTTCAATATATAACAATGAGTAGAGTTATTTTACATATCAAACTTTTCTCACTTACCAAATGACTCATCTCCACCATTTATCTAAAAAAAAATCAACGGCCGAGATTAAAAGCATTTTTTTATGTCACTCATTTTTTATACTTTAAATATCTCTTAAACCGTTAATCGTTAAGCGAAAAAATTTACACCGTCGCGACGAGCATTTAATTATCTTTCTATAGACGGGCACTTTGATATACTTTCGAAAAAGAAAAAATCGTTTTTTTATGTTTTTTCGTCTTTTTCGTTTATTTTTACGTTACTGAAATTTGCATTAAAATCATATATGATAAAACAATAAATTGAATATCACATGTGATATTATTGTTAAATCATATACGATATGTAATATCACATGTGATATCATATGCCATTTTACACTAATATCACATGTGATATTTATATCATATATGATTTAACAATAATATCACATGTGATATTCAAATTAGTGTTTTATCATATATAATTTTTTTTACTGCAAATTTCAGTAACGTAAAAAAAAGGAAAAAACTAGAAAAAAAACGTGAAAAATGCGAGAAATTTTTTTTTGTCGAAAGTATATCAAAGTGCCTATCTATAGAAAGATAATTAAATGCTCGTCGCAATGATATATTTTGTTTCGCTCAACGATTAACGGTTTGAAAGATACTCCCTCCATCCCAAAATTATTGTCCACTATTGACTTTTTTAGTCTTTCTTCTTCAACTTTGACAATAATTATTTTTGTTTGTGTTATATAACACTTGATGAAAAATATATGAATGTATTGGGCTTTAAATGTATTTTTCATTAGTATAATTTTCAACAAGTATTATATAACACAAATAAATCCATCTATCAACGTCCAACATAAACAATCAAATAGATTGACATAAGTCGATCTAAATATTTAAAAGGAAGTTTTAAATTGGTAAAACTATTCAACCCCCCCCCCTTTCTAGTTTTCCACAGGCTTAGTAAATGTTTTTGATATTTCTCATCTTCAAATAAAAGTTGGTCATCCAAATGGAACTGAAGCTTTGATTACTCAAATTGGAAATCTTAAACTGGCAGATTCTTTAATATTATATGATGTTTTGGTTATTCCAGAATATTGTGTTACTTTAATTTCTATTCATAAATTGGCCAAAGATAATAAAATTGTAGTTGCCTTTGATGAGAACAAATGTTATTTCTTGAATCAGGATTTGAATCTGGGAAATGTTCGGGGACTGTAATCAGTGTGGTGGTTTATATTATTTCAATTCTGGAGGTACTCCTTTTCAAAGTAATAACTCCCTTTCTTATTATGACTGCACTGCAGTTTGGTCATCCTGCAGACCCTTCTAAATGTTTAAAAACTGATTTGAGGATTACTTCAAAGGATAAAAATTTATTTTTTGAAACTTGTCAAAGGGCTAAACAAACTAGAGAACATTTTCCTTTAAGTGATCATACTTCTGCTGTTTTAGGTGAACTTGTTCATTTAGATTTATGGGGACCTTATAAGGTTGCTAGTAAGGAAGGTTACAAATATTTTTTGACTATTGTGGATGATTATACTAGGGCTGTATGGGTATATTTACTTAAAACTAAGGATGAAACTCTTCATTATATCATTATCTTTTTTAACATGATTGAAACTCAATTTGATAAGAAAATTAAGAGTTTTAGAAGTGATAATGTACTTGAATTTGTTAATCATTCTTTTTCAAAGTTATGTGAAGAAAAAGGTATTACCCATCAGACTTCTTGTGCATACACTCCACAAAAAATGGTATTCTGAAAGGAAACATAGGCATCTTTTGAATGTTGTTAGATCCCTTATGTTTCAGGGGGGAATTCCTCTTAAGTTTTGGACTGAGTGTATTCTTACTGCTACTTTTCTTATTAACAGATTGCCTTCTTCTATGCTTAATGAAAAATCTCCTTTTGAGATGATATATAATCAAAGACCTACTCTCTGCAATTTAAGAATGTTTGGTTGTTTGTGCTTTGCTACTATTGTTAATAATCATGATAAACTTGGTAGTAGATCTGAGAAATGTGTTATGATGGGGTATTCTAATTCTAAAAAAGGATATAGGTTATATAGTCTTGACAAGCATCAGTTCATATTTTCCAGAGATGTTAAATTTTTTGAGTCTATTTTTCCTTTTAAAGACTCAACTGCTGATAAGAACAATTCTATTTCTGAAAATGTTTTTCAAGACTTAAATCAGTTGAACTTTTTTGATAATGAAACCCCTGAACTACCCAATGATGAAGAGAGAGTAGACCCTAATCTGAATAGTGACTTTGAGTCACAAAGTGAAGGTGGCAGCTCTCCTCCATCTGGTAGAGACCATGTCACTAATCATAATAGTGATAGTAGTGTTTCTGCACGATGAGGATGAGGTGGTAACTACACTTGATGATAATAATAATTCTGAGGGTAATTTGAATCTTGATTAAAATTCTCTGTTCAACTGAAGTACCTTTGAGAAGGACTTCTAGACCTTCTGTTTTTCCTAAAAATTATAATGATTTTGTTGTTGAATCAAAAGTTAAGTATGGGATTGAAAAGTTTGTGAATTACTCTAAACTTAATTCTAGAAACTATTGTTTTACTGTTCAGTTGAACAAAAGTCATGAACCAAGAAACTATTTTGAAGCTGTTAAATCTATCTATTGGACTGATGCTATGAATAATGAGATTGAAGCTTTATATAGAAATGATACTTTTGAAGTCACCTGTTTTACCCCCGGTAGAAAAGCTATTGGAAGTAAATGGGTATTCAAAATTAAGTATAAGTCTGATGGAGAAATAGATAGATATAAAGCTAGAGTTGTTGCTAAAGGATATAATCAAAAAGAAGGTATTGATTATGAGGAAACTTTTTCACCTGTTGTTAAAATGGTCACTGTTAGATGCTTGCTTAATATTGTTGTTCAGAATAATTGGCCTATTTTTCAACTTGATGTTAATAATGCTTTTTTATATGGTGACCTGGAGGAGACTGTTTATATGAAGTTACCGAGGATTCTTTCTTGAAGGTGATAATAGAGTTTGTAGACTTAAAAAATCTTTGTATGGTCTAAAACAAGCTCCTAGACAATGGAATGCTAAACTAACATCTGCTCTTGTTGAAAATGGTTTTGTGCAAAGTAAAAGTGATTATTCTATATATACAAAATCTAAAGATGATGTGTTTATTGCATTGCTTGTCTATGTTGATGATATTATTGTTACTGGAAATAATATTGATGAAATCAACAGTTTTAAAGCTTTCCTTAAAACTAAGTTCATGATTAAGGATTTAGGAAAGTTGCAATATTTTTTTTGGTATTGAAGTTGCTGAGACTGATAAAGGGATTTGTTTAAATCAAAGAAAGCACTGTTTAGATTTGTTAAGTGAGTATGGTATGCTTGGTTGTATACCTTCTAAAACTCCTTTGCAGTCTAAATTGGTTATATCTAATGAGGCTACTGATAATGATCCTTTACTTGATAATATTACTGATTATCAAAAGCTTAAGGGAAAACTTATTTACTTGACTAATACTAGACCTGATATTTCATATGCTGTTCATTGTTTAAGTCAATTCATGCATTCTCCTCTTAAGTCTCATCTCAGAATAGCTTTAAAGATACTTAAGTATCTTAAAGGAGCTCCAGTTTTGGGTATTCATATTACTAAAATTCCGGTATGTCTCTTCTTGCTTATTACGATGCTTGATTGGGCTAAATGTATTGTAACAAGGAGGTCCTGTTACTTGGCTATTGTGTTTTTTGAATGGGTCTCTAGTATCTTGGAAAAGTAAAAACAACCTACTCTCTAAAAGCTCTACTGGAAGCAGAGTATAGAGCTCTTGCTTCCGTTCCAGTGAAGTAACTGGGTTCTAAAAATTTTAAAAGATCTTAAAATTTCTGACCTTTGGCTGTACCTCTTCATTGTGACAGGAATCTGCTATAAAAATAGCAGCCAACCCTGTTTTTCATGAAAGGACTAAACATCTTGAAATTGATTTACATTTTGTTAGAGAAAAGATTTTAAATGGTGTTGTTAAAACTATAAAAGTGGATTCTGCAAATCAAATTGCAGATATTCTTACAAAAGGGTTGGATACATTACAACATGATTTTTTAGTTAAAAATCTTGGAATGTTTAATACATATCACTTATCAGATTAAAGAGGGGTGTTGAGAATTATGATCTGGATGCTTGTGTTTAATCTGATTTGTGATATCTGTGTTGTTTTGTGTTTGTTTAGTTATATTTAATGGAGAATGCTCAAGGGTTGATATTGGAGCTTTGTTTCTAGAAGGACTGGAAGTGCTAAAGAGTTTGGCTTGGTTTATACTTTGGTCAGTTTTTAGACAAGTCTAGAAGTTGAAGGTCCAGTATGTAATATTTGAGGCTATATAAGCTGAGAGATATGCAGTCTTCTATATATCCGTTTTTAATCTCTCTCTCATCAAAAATACGACTCTCTCTCTCAAACAAAAGAAAACCCTAGTTTGTATTTTGATTTCCTTGATCAAAATACTTTGTTACTTGTTGTTATTGATTCATTGTTATTTGATTGAGATCAAATACTGATTGTTGATTGTTTTCTATTTGAGAATAGAAGATTTGGGTTGTAATATTGTTTCTGAAGTAATAAAAGTGTTTTGTTTATCATAGAGATCTGTTTTTCTTCATTATCAAAGATTAGTGCTTCTATTTTATTCTCCTCAAAGCAGCGTGCAGCCATCCAAGCAAGGAACACAACTTTCTTATCTTTGGCCCCATCTCCTGCATGCCTTTGCCATTCATCATTAATGATCTGACGAAGTGTGTGGTGAGAATACTTTTCGGCCTTTTCAATTTCCAGTTTCCCTGATAATATTTCGAACAAAACGACGCCAAATGAAAAAACATCAGTCTCTTTTGTTGAGCCGCTTGAAAAGTATTGTGGGTCGAGATAGCCTTTTGTTCCATGGGTTTTAGATACGATAAAATCAGATAAACTAGCTTTCCAGTTATGATCTAGTAAAATATTGCTGCTCTTCATGTCTCCATGGACTGTATTCTGGTCTTCTTTAAAAGAATGAATGTGATTTAGCCCTCTTGCAGCCCCTATAGCTATCTCGAGTCGGATCCCCCATGTAAGAATTGACTTATCTAGGTGCCTGTCTAGACTCTCGTTACTCGCATGATCCATAATAATGATCTTTTCGTTATCTTCTTCACAAAAGCCTCGAAGGGTGATGATGTTCTCATGAACATAACGAGAAAGCTTTGCAACCTCTTTTAAGAATGCACCTTCTTCATATGAACGCGCCTTATCAAGCCTCTTCACAGCTACTCGTATAGATCTTTTAAAAAGTGAAAGTTCTCCTTTGTATACCTTCCCTGATGCTCCACTCCCAATAAATTGTTCATTGCTGAAGTGGTTTGTGGCAGACTTGACATCCTCAAGTAAAATGGTTTCGACCCCTATTAGCTGTGAAATTCAGAAACACTATATCTTAGAAATCAAGAATAAAGAAGTGAAAGCCCATCGAACAAATCTCAGTACAAATAAAGTGTCTTTTGCTATTTCTACTTTTCGTAAAACAAGTTTGGGAATTGTCCACCTGTTCGCATATATCTGAGGGATAAGGATCCTCTAATGTTCATTTGAACATTAGAGGTAATGTTGTGTTTTAACTGATTGTACATTTGAATTTAAATAAAACAAATGTTTTGCAATAATGACTATGTACAATCAGTTAAAACACAACATTACCTCTAATGTTCAAATGAACATTAGAGGATCCTTATCCGTGTTGAAACCTAGCTAGAAACTTTTTAGTGTGTCAAGTGTTGGGTACTCCTGGGACGTCACTACTCTTCCTGTCAACTTGTTGGAAGTGTATTGTTTTGATGGTTCTAAGATGTCATTACCGGTCTGCTTATTGGACCTTTTGTTTTATAATATAAGATTTTAATGCTCTCCAAAAAAATAAAAAATAAATAAAAATTTAATCGTTTGTAAATCATTTTCAAATTTTAGTGACATTGTTTAGACTTACAAGTATTTAATCTTTTTCCAAATGTCACTAAATGACACTATTTTTGGTAGAAGGCCATTTGAAGAAAACATAACATCAAAAAACATTAGAGACTTACAAACGGTCATAAAAGTATTAATGACTTACATGAACTGTCAATGCTTTCTTAAGCTCTTTCAGGACGTCAGCCATTGTGAGGCGATGAGTTTCAGTACTATGCAAGCATTCATGAGTTATCGCTGCAAACTTTTTGACTGAATCCAAGAATTTTTCATCCTCAAGATCTTTTCTTAAATAGTCACCAATTATCTGGGATGGTTGGCTGTTTAGTAAGTGGCATTCGGCCATGTCAACTAGACTAGCTCGGTCTTTTACTCTCCCGGAAGTTGTTGCAAATCTCCCACGTAACACTCGGTAACACCACACCAAAAGAGTACATATCAGACTGTTTACTTAGTATACCTTTTTTTTAGTATTTTGGATCCACATATCTGCCTGTGCCTACCGGAGCAATGTTTGGAAGCTGGGAATCTATATTCTCAACGGTTAAAGACAAGCCAACATCACCAATCATGCCTTCCAAACTGTCTCCCAACAGAATGTTGGGGCTCTTCACATCATGATGTATTATGTGATGGTTGTGAAGATAATTGAGACCTTGGGCCGCGTCAATACAAATTTGAAGACGTTGTTCCCATTTAAGGTTTTGATAGTTTCGGATGTACTTTTCAAAGCTTCCATTGGAAGCATAATCATAAACAATGATCATTTCACCATATTCATAACAAAACCCAACGAGAGATATTATATTTTGATGATTTAATCGAGAAAGCACGTCGATTTCTTTCCAAAATTCTTTTCTTCCTTGATCAGACATAATCTCTCTCCGCTTAAGAGCAACTTTGGCTTTTCTTCTAGGGTAGCCATAGAGTTCAACATGAGATTCTTTCTTTCCGACATACTTTCTTACATCGACATGGAAGAGCTCTGCTCTGTACACACCTCCAAATCCACCCCATCCGATCATGCAACTATCAACAAACCCATTGGTGGCTGAGTATATCTCTTTAAATGGAATTTAAGTGTTTCAAATTCTCCACCTGCATCATTTAATGTCAATAGAAAATGAAAATTCTTGAACCTGATACATGTTGATGAATTCCTAAGTGAAGTCTGATTGTGGCTGACAGAGTAGATCAGGTTTCTGTAATGATAGGTTAGAAATTGTACATGACATTTGTGGTGCTTTTATTGTAGGTTTACACGGTTAATGAATATTGTTTCATATTTAGATTGTTCTTTGTTGTCGTAAATTCATTGAATATAATACTTCCGTACACAAACACCCTGCCACGGAGCACGTGTATTAAAACCTTGTTAGATACGATGAATGGAAACGCTTGCTACTTTTTTGAGCAAAAATGGAAATTGAATTATTGGAAACTAGGATGGAAATGTAAAAGCTAGACACATAAATATTTCGTCCTCATCTGTCATTAAATGTTAGGTACGCACTAGGATTAGCTTTCAATCTCTTTGACAACGATTTGCATTTGATACAAATGATTTGACATTATAAAAGATCAACCAAGGTAATAGAATAGTTGCAGCCGAGAAAACCAAGCAAACTTTAAGTTTTAGGGTATAGGTGGCGGATCAATTAGAAGTGCCCCAAAATAAAGAGTAAAATGAAGTGGCTAGTACGAGGTTAATACAATCGATTCTGATGAATGTGGCAATCCTACTGATGTAGAGGATTCTGGTAGTACAATGGAAGCAAAGGAGGTTGGGTCTTTTAAGACAGGTAATGTATCACAAGATCCGCTTGTGAGTGATTCAATGGAAGCTAACGAGGTTAGTCCTACCCCTATTGTTGAGAAAAGTGGGGAGTTTGAAAAGCTTCTTATTGATGGGAAAGCTACTCTTGTTGATGATGATGGTAATCCTATTAAAAAGGTTGATTATCAAGGTAATAAAAAGGATTTCCCATCTACTTCTTCTATTAAGAGGGTTAACCCATTCACTAAGGTGGGAGAGATTGTGGATTCGATAGTGATAAGAGGAGGTTGTGAACACCTTTGATGAGTCGAGGAACCTATTTGGTGGTGGTCATGATCGTGAAGATGATTATGATGACTATGATTATGATAACTATGCTGGATCGTTTAACGATCTTCCGGAAATTTGGATGCTTATTATGACACGTATGGTATCAAGCTCCAAGGCCTTGCTAGGAAGTAATTTTATTTCCATAGGAGTCTAATGTTATCTTTTGAGTAGTGGTTTATTTTCTTATATAGAGAATATGTAGTATCTTGTTATGTAAGCTTTTCGCCTATGTAACGAGCTGAGATATGGGATTCACCCATATCCTTTGTACTTTAAACGTTTTTTGGAGTAATATATTTACCGGGTCTTTGACCTTTTACCCAAAAAAAAAAAAAAAAAAAAAAAGAGTAAAATGTGCTCTCCATGCAACAGCGTCTTCCCTCCCTAAATATTCAAAAAATCTCGTCAGAGGTAAAATAATCACTTTACATATTTTTTTCTTTTCTAACTCAAATTTTAAACGCACATATCTCTTAAACAATAAATTTTTAGAAAAAAAAAACTGATTTCACCATAATTTTTAAAATTTAATCCTCTTTAATTTGGTACAAATCTTGTTAAATATTTTGATTCTTTTACATATCAAATGAGTCTTGTTTTGTTTTTTTTTTTTTTTTCTTATGTTTTTGTCATTTTGATCATTTTTTTTTTCTTTTAAAATTTTCGAATCATGAAATACTTAAAATACAAAAGTTGTAGACTTTGGTTCACTAACCCTTTTTTGAATCACTCAAATCCGATATAATATGAGTGAGATATCGGATGTTAAAAATGACATTTTAATCATATTTGTTGTACACAAGGTATTTGATGAAATATCTAGCTTAAATTTTTAGTGTTAAAATTGTGTTAAATGCACTAATCATTTTAGCGCATAATCATTTTATTAATGTTAGATTCAACAATTGATGTTTTTTAATCATTAATTCTTTTTTAAAAATATACGTATTGTGTTTTATTGTGTTTTTTACCATAAATTTGACCAATATTAAATTAGAATTAGAAAAATTACAAGAAATAAAAGTTATAGATTTTAGGTCAATCTTTCCACATGTTTTTATTCACTCAAATCCGATATTATATGAGTGATATATCACACGTAAAGATGACGCTTTGATCATTAATTAGTCTTGTTAATCAGTTAATTTTGTTCATCAATTAGTATTGTTCATCGACAGTGTTGCTCATCAATTGTCTTGCCCATTTTACTTGTGTTCATCAATAGCACTAACTATTTTACTCTTGTTCATTAGTAGCCACGACCGTTTTACTTATGTTCATCAACAACAAAAAAATTGCTCATTAATTTTCTCGTCCATTTTACTTTTGTTCATCAATATCCCCGCTTGTTTTACTTATTCAGTCCATCAAAATATAGTTTTGTTTATAAACTTTCTCTCCATATTATATTTACTTTTGTTCATGAGTCTCACCCATTTTACTTTCGTTCAATAAAAACAAATTTGTTCATGAGATATTTACTTTTTTTTATTAAGACTTCTGACTTTAACAAGATTCTTACCATCACATGATTTAATCTTTTTATTAATAAAAAATGTTATTCATCAATAAAAAGAGTTGTTCATTTGTTCATCAATAAAAAGTGTTGTTCATCAATAAAAAATATTATTAATCAATAAAAAAAAGTTGTTCATCAGTTCATCACAATGTTCATCAGTTCTCTTTATTTTTGTTAATCATATCACAAGGTTCATAAGTTAGATTATGTTGTTCTATCAGTTTTTCTAACAAAAAAAAAATCATAATGTTCATTAGTTCATCAGTTATCTAAAAAAAAATTATAATATTTATCAGTTTCTCACATTTTCAAAAAATAAGATAAAAAGTATGTTCATCAGGTTGTCTAAAAAATTATAATGTTCATCATTTAAAGTCACAATGTTCATCAGATTGTTTGTTGTTCATCAAGTTACTACTATGTTCATCATTTAGTGTATTTAAATATAATTTTATAAGAAAAATCACTTTTAGGCATTTTATCAAACACTTTGTGTACATTAAATATGTGTAAAACTTCATTTTTAAAATGTGATAATTCACTCATATCAAATCAAAATTGAGTGATTTAAATTTCTGGGTAAAGAACGGCAAAAAAACTACAACTTTCGTGTTTTAAGTTTTGGGTAATTCAACCTTTATGTTAGATAAAAGTATTGTCGAATATGTTGAAAATTTCAAGAAAATCATAACTTATTTGAAATCTAAAAAAAAGGTTCAGATTTATATATCAAAATGCATACCAAATTAAAGAGAATTAAATTCTGAAAACTATCGTGAAATCGGTTTTTTGTAAAAGGTTATCATTTGATAGTTATGACAAATTAAAGTTAAAGGGTAAAACTAAAAAGCGAGTCAAACGATCAAACTACCCCTGGTCAACTTAGAAATTGAGTGTTGTGGGATTTCTTTTAATCTTGATCATATGATTGTT
>OU343222.1:335002649-335218702 GCA_910596185.1 Chrysanthemum makinoi
TTCACCTATTATGTTGGATTGAGGATGAGCAATATTGATCCTCCGAGTAGCGTTGGCTGACTTCAATGGATGAATCAAGATTAGTTATAGTTGGTTCAAACCTCAAAGATCATAAGAGGGTGAGGTGAAGATGCCAACTTTGGGTCAGATGATTTCCAAGATCCGAGGGTTTTGGAAAGCGTGTATATGGTTCTCCAAAGTCCAAGACACTTGAGAAGGAACATGAGAAGAAAACAAGATAGCCTCACCGATTTGTGGATGGTAGGTGATGTAATCAACTTCAGTAAAATGGCTTCTACCGACTCCTTCATTAGCAACCTCTCCATTCGCTGCTTCAAGCTTAGATGCAAATTCTTGAGTCTGAAGCCTAGCAAGGTCCTCAGCATAATGTGATTCATCTTCATCACTCTTATCAACAATATCCTTGGAGGTGGTACGCAATATTGTTGGAGAAAGAAGGCACAAGTATAGGTTGTTCATCATCTTCAAACTCATTTTCGTGAGTCATCATCCGGTACTGCATTGTTAGTGGGAGACTCTTGAGGACCATTTTTAGCTAGATGTCTAGTGTAACCCAAATAATCGTTAATAGTCAAGGTCAAAAGACCACGTATGACCCCGTCCTGAACATTAGGCTTATCTTCCAAGAATCTCAGTTCAAAGTCTCCTCTCTTCTTGGCTTGCAAATTGTACACCCCATGCCTTACTATGAGCTGAATAACCCACAATATAACCATCATCAACCTTCTCATCAAACTTTCCCAACGGATCACTGGTGTTTAGAATGGTTACTTGACAACCAAAAGGTTTTAGGTAGTGAATGACGGGAACCTTCCCAAAGAGAAGTTCATATGGGGTTTTGAGTTGTGGTCTAGTAATGGAGACCCCTTAGCACATAGCACGCCGTGCAACGACTTCGATCCGAACATAGTGGCTTTTAGAGTCCTGCAAGCGTTGATCTTGCAGCCTCTATTAAGGTCCTATTCTTTCTTTCAGCCACCCCATTTTGTTGTGGGTTCTTGGATTACTATAGTCCCTTTTATACCTTTTGACCTACTGAGTTCTATAAGAATAGCATTCTTGAACTCTGCCCCATTATCACACCAATTTTAACCTTTTGTTCAACTCGATTTTCAACGAGGGTGATGAAGTCGTCCAAGACTGAGATGTTTCATCTTTGGTTCTTAGAAAGAAAACCCAACAAAATCTGCTATAGCCATCAGTGATAACCAAACATAAGTACTTATGATCAATGCTTCTGACTTGAGTTGGACCAAACAGATCCATGTGGAGTAAATCAAGAGGTTGAAATGATGCTCATAGAATTGATAGCTTTGTAGGAGGCTCTGTGTTGTTTTCCTTTGTTGCATGCAACACAATTATGATCATTGGTGAAAACTTTGGAGGGAAGACCTTCAACAAGACCCATTTTAGAGAGTTTGTTAATGGTCTTGAAATTCACATGAGCCATCCTCCTATGCCATTTAGTAGACTCATCAAGGGATGCTTTAGCCACCAAACAAGTGAGGTCACCACCAGGTTGAACTTCATTAAGATTGAATGTGTATAAATTGTGAGTTCGAGGAACTTTCAAGAGAATTGAAGTTTCTTCTGGGAGTTTGAAGTCTTTAGAAAGCACTAGACATTCATTCTCAGAGAAGAGTACTTTGTTCTTGGTGTCACAGATTTGTGAAACGGAGAACAAGTTGAAATGCTAAAGTTCCTTAACATAGTACACATTTTCAAAATCCCATGAGGTGTCTTTATGGTGCCTTTCCCTGTGATACTCCCATCACTTCCTCCAAAAGTCACATTGCCTCCTCCTTCTATAGGAACAAAATTGTGCATCATATCTCTGTTCCCACATGCTTCCGAACAACCACTATCAACAACACCAATATCTTTATGCTTAAGGGGATGATCCTACAAACAACAACAAAATATATACATATAGTTAGTATTCAAAGGAGATTCAAGTCATTACTGACTTGAACCTCGCCTTTGTGGATCACGTGTTTAGGCCATGAAGATCTAGAGGATCCACCATTGTTCTTGGTCCTCCATTGATGATTGGGTCCCTTGATAGTCCAAGAACAACTCTGAGGGCTTCACGCCAGCATTCCCATATCCCATCCCAGCATACATAGAGTCAACATATGTAGGCCAATAACCATGATTAAAGTATGGGCTAGTTGGTTGCACATAAGGTCTGGCAACTGAACCTCTCCAATGAGAGTTAGTATTAGCTGCTTGTGAAACATAAGGTGGAATATTATTAACATTGGTCCACTTTGATTTATGTTTCTGCTGAGTAGCACATGCACCCAATCTTTGCTCATAAAAATCACAATCCTTAATTAAATGAAATTTACTTCCACACACAAAACATGTCTTCTTCTTGGAAGATTTATTCAAATAGGGAGACGTTTGATTACATGCAGAAGTACTTAAATCAGAAACATTCAAGGAATTGTTTTTAATGCATGATTATGCAAAGATTTAAAAGATAAATCTTCAAGAAACTGTCTTGGAAGTTGATTCCTCGCCAGCTTCCCTAGAAGGCTTGTAAATAGACTGGGTGCTTGGGTGTAGGTTCGGTGAGGGCTTGGGAAGGTCGACTTTCATTTGAATCACAGCTTTCATAGGAAGTAGACCCTTGATCCGATGAATTGTCATCACGCTGCAAGAGACAAAGTCATTAGATGAGGTAATGTGGTCCGGCAAGTCTTTTGACTTTTTGCCATATAGATGATGTGATCCATCAAAGTCAACAATGATGGATAGGTCTATGGGCATAAATTCACCTCTAATAGGTCTAGGGACGAGATGCATATTACCTTCTTTACAAAGTTAGCTAACCCTCATGGTGTTGATTTACGACCATCATACCTAGCTTCTACTCCTACATACTTTTGAAAGCCTAAACCTAAGCCGAGGTTACCGATTGATCTGTTATAGATTTCTCTAGCCGATTATCACCGAAATTAACCATTGATTATTCCTAGCTATTTCCTCAGCTAGTTTTTCTTTAAGCTCTAGGTTCTCGCACACGCTTCAAATTTGCTTTCTCGCAGCTTTTAAGTAATTATTTGAAACTTCTAGATCAAACTGTAACACCTTTATCTTTTCTTCATAAGCTATTTGATTCTTTTGAAACCATACCTTTTGTCTTTCTACTATTTTTAATGCTAGTTTATGAGCTTCATTTTCAACATAGCATTCATTGAACTTAGGTTTCATAGCATCATACTCTTCTTTAAGTTCGTTGTATCTTAGACTACAACCAAATATACAGATTGTGTACCCGAGATAGTCCCATCAAGGCAAACCGATCATGCCTTTCATCCGGTACACCTTGCCAGAATCCAAGCTTATCAAGATCATGAGCTTCCTCATTCACAAAGTTCATGTGCACCAGGTTGACCTGTTCATCCATGGTGAGAAGAGTGCTGAAGCTCCGGCTTCCTGCTGTTTCTGCTGATAGGAAATGTAGTTAGCTCCATCTCCACTCTTCCTGCCTTGCATTCCCTTGAGAAATGTCCCATCTGGTGGCAAGTGAAACACTTGACTTTTCTCCTGTCAAAGTGAGTTGGTTCCTTTCCCTTGAAAGCAAACTTCCTTCCAGACTTCTCTTCAAACCTTTTGATATCCACTCGACAGAATGCCACCTGCATTTTCGCCTCTCCTCCATTTCAAGTGGGTCCACTGATCAAAGTCTTCATATGCTAGATATCTGGAGTATCATAATCAGCAACGAATGAATGAAGAACATCCTCCATCACACTACTAGTCTTAGTTTGAGAACATGGTGAAAGGGGACGAGTGTTATGTGGTGGAGTGGGAGTGCAAGATGATGATGGAAAGTAGGTTGAACTAGGAGCATGTACCATCATGTTGGAGTGAGATGTCCCAACAAAAGCTGCATGGCCAGGAGAAGATGAACGGTAGGGAGTTTTGACATCGTTCAAGAGATTCGAGTTCTGTACGCCTCATCAAAGGTGAGCATGTCCAACCCACCTTTAGCCTTGAGGGCTATACTTACATGTAACTATGATGGAGGCAAGGATCGTAGGAACTTTGAATTGCAATCATCATTGTCAGGTTTTGCATTCAGTTGGTTTAGCTGACTCAAAATCCTATGGAACCTGTCGTATCCCTTGTGGATACCTTCTTCTTCGGAGATATTAAAGTCTTGAAATTGTTGTCTCAGCATGGACTTCTTCATTCTCTTCGATTCTTCATTGCCACCGAACCTTGCTTTGAGAGCCATCCATATGTCCTTTGCATCATCCATGTGGTGAAAATCACACAGGTGATCTTCAGGAATGGCTTGAAGAAGGATAGTTTTTACTTTGTGCTCTCTCTGCATAGCCAGTACCTCTTCAGCAGTTTTGGGAGGAGCCATGATAAACTTCCCATCCCTGTCTGGAATCATTTTCTTAGATGTTTCCTTCTTCACTACCTCCCACAGATTCCAATCAATATTGGAAATCCAGCTCCATCTTCATAGTCCAAAGATCATACTCTTCCCTTTTAAATAAGGAAATTTACCATTCTGTTTGAAAGACTAAGTCATTTGCATGGAAGTGGTGTTGGGTGACTTCAGGCCATTATCGATCAGGCATGGTGAGTGTATGTTTGGTTGTATGGGGGTGAGAATGGTTCTTAGTATCGTAGAGACTTTCCCGAGGCTCTGATACCACTTGTAGAAAACACAAAGACCTTGATATATCTTAAGCACTCGGAGATCGTTAGTGTTGCCTATGTAATCACAAGCAAACTAATAGAAGATCTCTACAACTCGTATTCTTTAGCGGAATGAAAATACAAGTAATAATAACTAAGAACTCTTAGATCCTCTATGGATCTTTTGTTTATTGAAACTCTATGTTTCGGATAATTTTACAAGACTTGAAAGACTTCTTGAAAGCTTATATAATACTAACTATTATGGTTCCTTTTATAGGCAAGAAACCCTAATACAAACATAAACAACGCATGCACCTAGACAAGCATGCAACTAATCATAATGTTTTACTAATCATAATGTTTTGTTCCAAACATATTCTGAGTAAACTCTAAACAATACGACGCCAACCTATCCTTCATACGGCGCTGACTTTTCCTACATACGGCCTACATACGGCGCTTATCTCTCCTACGTGGATTAGCACCGCCGCCAGAATCACGATTTCGTTTTAACACTTCACGATGTATAACTCGCCAGAATCCATTCTTCTTCAGTAGAAACTCTTCGGCAGATACTTCAGCAGATCCAGTAGTTTACCGTAATTCCCAACAGTATACTTAACTTGTTTCTGGCGGTAATTGTCCAAAGTTTAGTTAAATACTCGAAGTAATGTTTTGTGAATGACATTACAAATGTATATCATGAACCGTTTAAAAATATAGCTATCACCTCTTTGAGTTATATAAATAACTTCCAATTGTTAGAAATCAAAGGTTTTAGAAAATATTTATGTATAACTTAACTCGTATATAAAAATATACAGCATATGTATTTCATTTGTTATTGTAAGGTAACAGATATGTTTGTTCATTTTTATTTATTCGGAGTGACAATCGTTAAAAGTTGTATGTTGTGTTTCATCAAGTTTAATACCCAGTTTCATATTTGAAATCAAGTGTTGACAAGTTTATATTTTTATGAATTAAACGCACAAAAATTTCTAATTTTTTTACGAGTAGTAGAAATGACTCGCGTAAGTAGCTTGTGTTTACAAATTTGTTTTTGTGTACTAATTGTCCCGTTATGTGTGTGTGTGTCTATATATATATATATATTTATTTATTTATTTTTATATGTATATATATGGCACGTTGTGTGAAATGGCCATGACGTATTTTTAATGTCGATGTTAAATGAGTCGAGTGCAATGTGTGCCATGGGTAGCGAGTCGAGACGAAACGAGAACAAGTTGAATAGACATTTAATCGGGAAAACTTGAGATGATATGTATTCCACGCCCGAGTGGGCTGTTATACACAAACGACCCTAGCTTGATTGGACTTCGCAAAAATGATGCCCTGATGGGCTGTTTAAGTACATGGGCCTCGCAGCCCAATAAGCACCCAAAATATATCTAATCCACAATAGAAATATCAAGGCCTGTTTGTAAATTTTATACGCTAAGTTTATAAGCAATTTTTTTTGTTATGGCTGTTAAGCCGAAACAAGCAAAACGCTCTCGAGGTGTTTTTTCGTTGTGAACCGAACAGAACAACTCGAGACCCTATGAGTTTTCTCTCGACTGGAAAAGTGTAAACGAACACCCTAAGTGGGTTCCGTTTATACCGTGACCCAAGGGACAGCCAAATGAGCTTTAATGAGTCGATTACACTAGATCCAAACACAACCAATTAATCTCAAACACTTATATCACCCATATGCTATCTAGAAAAGGAAACGAAGAAAGTGGTGAAGGTCCAACACACCTGATCCCATTGTTGATCAAATAACCAAGAATGTTTCAAATAGGTTATAAAGTTTATAAAATAAGTACTTCGGCTTTGTGTCGGGGTAATAAGCAGATCCGAATAAGAAAATAAGCCGATAAGCTAGACTAAGTATTCTTCCAATTTATAGAGCCAATAAAATTTTTTTGTGTTTATTTAGGTCAAAAGATTGTATCATCAGTCCACAAGATTAAGCATAGGTCGAAAACCTGGAAAAATGTGCATAGCTTTTTTGTTGTGTTAATTAGTGTCCTAAAGGTTCAATAGTACACCACACAAGCTCAAAAAGAACAACAACCAAAACCAAATCATACTCGCTTAAAATTTTCTGGATCGATTGGTATAATTAATCCAACACCACATACATTTTGCAAAATTTTTAAGAAATTTCATACTGTCAAATTAACAAATTTTATTTACAAAACAACATCAAGGAAATTACAAGGAGTGAAGATCAAAGAGCCCTTTCTATGGTGTGTCGGTGGTGTCGATTGGAAGGAGAATCAAGAAGTAAAAGAAACTAACCCAAGATCTACTACTCCAAGCAAAACCCAAGAAAAGATCAAAGCCTTAATTATCCCTTTAAGAAGTTTTGTTTTTATGATAAAATTGAGATGAGAACTTGTGTGTTTCCAGTGGATCGAGCGGCAATAAAAAGGAACAAAACATCCATATCTTGGTTTGGCTTTCTTGATGGAGTCTTGTGAGATAGCTAGTTTTGAGCAAAGTTCATTATCTCGTTGATGACCTTTAGATGGTCTCATGATGTAGCCTCGGAAGAAGGGACAGAAGGAAAGTGTCCCATCCTTGTTTGACCTTGAACCTATGATTTCTTCTTGGGAAAGGGGGAACGATGTGGATGTAGTATGCTATGAAAGTTAGTTTAGGAAGGAGGGGAACCGAAAAAAATGAATAAAAATAAAGGGCAAATAACCTATTAAAGCATCATACTTGTCAGAAATGTAAGTAAGACGTAGCGAATAAAAAAAATAACCCCTTTGACTATTTCTCTCGTCCACCCACGTTTGTTTCATACATTGTCAACCTTTAATACCCGGTTATGTCCAAGTCAAAGGTTTCTTGTCCACGTCACAGTTCCAACTCAACTTCCCTTTTCCAACTCAACATATATCACCTTTTTTATTTATCCTTCTCTCTCTTTCATTTTCCCCCTTTCACTTTCCCAAATTCACTCCCAACATAAACCCTAATTTTGATCTTTTGCAATCCACGCTAAATTGACAACCGATTCCCCATTCCATCATGTTTACAAAAAATTTGTTAAGTAAATGACCACGTCTTCTACTTCTACTCGTTATAGTCGAAGGAAATATACCAAAGAAGAAATTGCACGTTTGAATCATTGTAAATGTATGCACCTAATCTATGAACAGGTGTCTTGGATGCCTGAGAATCCTAGTCGAAGATTCAAATCCTGTCCAATACGTGTAAGTAGTACAATCATAAACATTTATGTTACTTGTTTCATGTTTTATGTTTATGCTAATCATTAGTGGCTAATGTGTTTGTAAAGAATAAGGATTCAAAATGTGAGGTCTATGGTTTCTTTGATGATGAGCTACCGTCACAGTACTACAAAGACCTCATGTATAGTCTCCATAAGGACAACCAGGTTTTGGAGTGCAACCTTGAGAGCTTAAGTCATCCACAAGTTACTGACCATGTTGTTGAAAAGAATCACAATGATGCTTTACCTGTGGAACTCATTTACAAAGAATTGAATGACCTCAAGATAAATGGGAAAATGTATGACATGTTCTTGGGAGGTTACGGATGCTTCATGGTCATGGTTTTGTTTATCATTGTGGTTATGTTGGCTATGTCTGTAAGACACTATATACAAACTAGTGTCTCTTGTTATGTACAAATGTTGCTTGTTTGTATGATGAATGGCATGGTATTTTAGGCAAATTATGTTGTACTGTGTTGTTCTATATTATCATATGTTTCAGGTCTATAGGATTTATGCTCACAAGTTTATGAATAATGTCTGTAGTATTGCATTCTTTTGTATGCTGATATAGGCTCATTAAAAAAATTATTTTGCTGCACATAAACTACATGAGGTTAACTATATGTCCAGAACACATTGGTTCTAAAATCCTTATATTAACTAACACATTTACAGAATCATACAACCTTTCATTTCACCTATTTGCTTTTGAAACAACAAACTTCTTAGCTACACCAGAATCCAAACCATATAATACAAGTTATAAGATACCATAAACATACACCAAAGGTGTTCTTTCATAACATAAAGTTTGTGCTTCAGCACCATCAACTGTTACATCCAGAACACATGCATATAATGTTTGTTAGAAAGCCCTTCAATACACAAAATAGGGCTATGTAGTGGCATAAAAAGCAGCACTACATCTACTATGTTACACATCCAAATAGTAACAATAATTGCTGCACTATTACAGTTTCAGTTACTAACTAAACTTGGCCCTTCCATGAACAAAATAGGGCATGCTAATTATACACACAACTAATAGTTGGGGCTTTTTAAGGCTCTAGTCCAGGACTATTTCATTGTCCACACTAGAACCAGGCCCTTTAGGTGGTGCAGCTAGCTTCTTACTAAGAATTCTTTGGCTAGGCAATCTTGGTGGTAGCAATTTTGGTCCACTTTTTTCTCTAGTATGTTGCACTGGTGGAGCTTCACCTGACATGGTTTTTCTTCCAAGCAATTGCTTTGTTCCGCCTCTGCCTCCTCTACCGACACTAGCACCACCCCTTGCTCCTCCCTGCATTCTTCGGACTTCAACAATCTCCAATGCTACAGCTTTCCGTGATCTAGTTACAACGTTACTTGGCAAATTCACTGACCCATCCACTTGAGATTCTTGAGTATCTATCATTAATTGAATACAAAATAAAAGTACATTAGGGTTATCTGTTATAGCTAATAAATGTAACGCTTTACAAAATTTTGTGTAGTCACAAGTACCTGCTATGTTTGGCTCGTTACTAGCTCTCGCGGTTCTACCAGGCATACCAGAATGCATACGTTGTTCATCCTCAATGGTATCAGAAGTTGCACCATCCGTAGCCAACCACGTTCCCATCCTGGCGACCCTTTGAGCCGGAATAAGTCTACCACTTTTGGTTTTACCTCCTCTCATTTTCAAGTGACCCCTATCGACACTAGCACCACCCCTCTTCTTCTTTTGTTTTCCCAAGTAAAACAGTCTACCGTCACCTAACACACCTCTCATGTTTGTAGCCACCATTTCAAAATCATTTATATCAGTGTTAACAAACCTAGATATGTCATGGTCATCTACCAACTGTGTTTCAGTGTTTTGTTTGTTGAATGGTCTTCCCGCTTTGCCTTTTTCCTTACAAGGAGCGGGTTTGGGCTGGTTTATACATCCTTTCCTATTATGCCCAGTTTCACCGCAGTTTTGGCAAGTCATAACAATACCGGCCCTACTGATCTTAGTTGTCGATTTCTTTTCATGGGATGCCCTAACCCTTTTTCGCTTAGGTCTACCAGGCACTGTCTTAGGGATTGGTCCTAAAATCCTAGAAAGGTGACTAACATCTGGCCAAAAATCAATCCCATCAACAGGTTTCATATATTGACCATATGTTAATAAATACCTATCCTTCCTAAAACATTCCGGGACATAATCCTCAACCTTTCTATTCAACTTAAAAATACAAGCTATTGCATGGCAACAAGGGAAACCTGATATTTGCCACATTTTGCAAGAACACGTCCGGTTTGGCTCATCTACCTTGAAAGCATCGTATCCTTTCCTCACTTCAAACTTGTTTCCCCCACATGACACAACATGCCAAAACCTGTTAAAAGGCAAATACACCAGATATTATATACATTTATTAACATTATTCAGAACAGTAAAAATAACTCAGAACAAAACATTATAAAGATAAATTCAAGGTTACCTTTGCTGATCCTTTGAATGCTCCAAGATGTTTTGAATATTTGGGCATATATCTCCTTTCCACTTATCCATAAGGACCCTCATTGTATGCATCCTCTCCATAACAAGAACCCGCATTGATTCGAGCATTGTGATTATGGGTTTGTGCCTTAGACTAACCAACACTGCATTAAAGCGTTCACTAAACCCATTTTCTATAGCTTCACAGCAAATTCCTTCCCAGAAGAAAGCCCTTGACCAACTCTTTGGATCTTTCTTTATTAAGAAGTCGTGTGCCCTTGGATTAGCCCTTTTGATCTTCTCCATGACTTTGTTATGTAAGGGCGGATATGATGCTTTTGAAGCAGCCCAAAACAGTTGCCTAAACTCCACACCAGTGAATTGTTTCCTAAAACCTTCATAAATGTGACGAGCACGTTGACGATGCTCTGCCAAGGGCATAACCTCTTTCACAGCCTCTATCAAACCCTGGTCCAAATACAACAATAACAATTATGACTATGCATATTACAAATGACAACATTATACGCAAATGAGTATAGACAGTAATGAAACATACCTTGTGTTGGTCAGAAATTATTGTAAACCCTTGTATACTTTGAATTTCCAAATCGTCAACCAATAACTGTAAAAACCAACTCCAGTTGTCTTTGTTCTCAACCGTGACCACAGCCCAAGCCACTGGAAAAATGTGGTTATTACCGTCTCTCCCAACCGCAGATAGTATCTCCCCAGTGTTTGGTTTTTTTAGAAAACAACCATCCAAAGCTAAAATTCTACGACAACCTATTTTCCAACCTTCTTTCAATCCATTAAAACAAACGTAAAATCTGTCAAAATATGTCTTCTCATCAAGATTTACGTGACACCTACCTAACGTGCTACCCTCATTTGAGTCAACTAACGCCTTAGCATATGACCTCAGCAAACCATAATGATCCTGGATGGTAGCATCTCTTTCGTTAAGGGCATATAACCTAGCATTCCGACATTGTGTACGGCTAACATTGCATTTGTATTTTCTTAAGACTAGTTCATGTATGTTGCTAATGGTAATATCCAGATTCATCCTAATCTTATCTCCAAATTGCTTACCAATCCATTTATAGTTAACTAGTCTACCATAATGAAAACTACATACACAAGGGTTAGGAATTGGAAATTCCATGTTAAAGTGTCGGTCATCCCAATTATAGTCTAGCATATGTTTGCTCGTAGACTTGTAGTTATTTACGTTGTTTAGTAGTTAATTAGTTAGTTTGTAGCGTAGTTTAGTTTAGAGCAACACCGTGGAGGAAGGACGGGTCTTTACCCACTGTATGCCTGATCCACAGTCCGATAGGAGGACGGTATGTTTGTAACTATAAATACCCCTTCCATCCATGGAAGGGGTGGTGCTTCTCATTTAATCTAATCTTTCCTTTGTGTAAACCTCTAGCAAGAACACCCTCTCTATCTTTATCTCTCTAAATATGGCAAACATGTATTTTGATCATCCAAGACCACCCGAATCATCAACACAATAATATATCGATCCTACAATTGGTACCAGAGCCAAGGTTTATTGTGTTGTGTTGATTTATTGTGGTCTATTGTACCGTCTTATTATTGTTTTGGTACTGTTTTTGGTCAGAAAATGTGTCATACAGTCTACTCATGTTTTTCTGATTTATATATATTTTTTGGTCAAAAGTGTCAAGCGGTTTGTTGTTGCTATTATCTGTTTTGTATCTGATGTCCTTACAGTCATGTTTGTTTACCAATATTGCTTGCATGAATGAATCAGTGGTCAAACATTGTTAGTACTGGGTCATTAAAAGTCTTTATGGTAGTCAGTTTTTGTAGTCAAAATGGGCATAAAGAAGCTTTTCTTGTCACGTTTTCCTAGGTATTCATGAATATGGTCGGTAAACATTATCGGAAATAACACCGGAAAAAGAAAAATCCATGTTGGCGATTTGGTCTTAAACTACCTAGCAACTTGGGACTTTTATTGATAACGAGTTGTGACTTTTTAAATGGTAGCGATTTGACAATACCATTTAGCGACTTATGTGCTAGCGACTTGTTATTGAACAAGTTAGCGATGTATGACCTAGCAACTTGTCTTAAAGGTCTCTTTTGTAAGCAAGTTGTTTTTGAAAAATGGGTAGCGACTTGTCACTATTTTGATAGCAACTTGATTTATAAAAACAAACCTAGCGACTTGCTATTCATGCTTGGGTAGCAACTTGTATCATGTAAAAGGTAGCGACTTAACTTGACTCCATCTAGCGACTTAACCAAACATAAAAAGCAACTTGTTGACCATTGTGTACAAGACAGAAATGAAGAAGAAGAGTTGACTCAGACCCAGACCCACGACCACAACTTAATACCAAATACAGACTCATCTCGACCTCATCTCTATCCTACAACCTATGTCTTAACAACAACATCCAATCACTAATATATCCTAACTCATCTTTCTTCTCCATTCAACAATCAACCAAGACTCAAAGAACAAAAAGAAAACTTTCAAAAGATATCAGCCATGGTTCAAGTCTTATCTTTCCAAGATTTTTTTCTTTCATTGAACCAATATCATCATTGATCTTGTCATGTTCGAAGTTAAAACTTCATAATAATATTCGAATATATCAAAAGAAAGACCAAGAAATATGTCTCAATCTTCTTTTTATTCGGTTCTCAATAACAAAACGTGCAATAAATTAAAACCTACCCGAGAACCCTTTGTTAGTTCTTGAAGACAGTTCGTTACTTCATAACCATCTTTGTGGCCTATTCGATTGAGGTTCCTCACCACCTCTATGGCGAGGTCAAGTCTAAAGACCTTTGAGCCATCCCTGTGGCTAGGTCACTTTGGAATGAAGCAATTGTTGTGCACGAAGTTTTTTTTTATTTGATACTTGAGGAAGTTGTTTTTGATATATGAGATTTGACTGAATGCGAAATGAGTTTGATGTGAGATACCTTTTGTGGTAGGCGTTTTTATCAGGAGCATTTTTAGGTATTTTCAAGATGACTGCGTTTGTTTGTGACTAGGGTATGAGGATTATTGTGAGTGTTTTATATCTCTGAATTTTTAGGTTAAGAGTGATATGGATCGGTTATCATTATCTCACATGGGCCGAATTGGACTTGCTTCTTTATCAATGGGCCGAAATCTTTAAACTAAAGTGGGCTTGTGCTGGTCCCATATAGCGAGTGGCTATTTGGTTTATACACTTATGTGTCCTATAATGGTATTTGAATTCACGTGGGTTTATATTTATTGGACTTATTATCGTGAACAAACATTGAATAAATTGAAGTCAATTATTTGATACTCCTAAGTATTGGATAATGGATTTCGGACAAGGACGTTGTTCATTTGATTAAGTGTAGTTGTGGACTTAGTGTACTTTGTGTTGGACCGAGTGGTGTAATAATAGTTAAAACCGTACATGGGCCGTGAGATTATGATCAAATGGAGTATTGGTTCGGGTATTATTTGAGAATCGGTAACAAATTATCATTAAGAATTTTATACCAAAGTCTCACACTTGATGGTTATGAATTAATTGGATCGGGCTCGGAATTGAATGTGGAATACTTAGATTTGGATTATCATGGGCTGTGACATGGATTCACTAGGATTGAATTTGGGTTGAACTTCATGGACCATGCCCCGATTATTCATATAACTTTGTTTGAGCCTTTTACTTGATTGAGTCGGATGGGTTTCTCAAGAGATTTGATTGACTATGAGATTTTTTAATGATGAGATTGGGTTTGATAATGAGATTTGATGGGTTGTGCAGATTGATACTTTGGTATATACATTTTCATGGATAGTATGTCACGACTTGAATTGTAACTAAAACTCGGTTGGCTACGGGGTTAATTATAGTGTATTTCTAATTTGGAATTGAAGTAAGGTTTTCCGGACGCGCTACTTTATTTTTGTCTTCTTGCTTTCTACCCTTCCACGAAGATGACTTGTTTGGGCATTTATAGAGTGTGATAAAGACTTGGCTATTTAGTTACGTTGGTGATTCTTTCTCGCTTTACCCACAAAGTAACTATCACTTTGGTGTCTCACGCAGTTGAGGATACGTCAAGAGGTTTTGTACATTGGGTACACTGTTTCTTTCTCACAAGGATTGGTACAAGTTTAAGTAACAAATCTGGGGAAGTTCACTTCATGATCAAGTTTGACATATCAGGTTTACCTCTCCAAGTGGTCACAGCAACAGCCGACAGAATGCGTGAATGATGTGTTTACCAAAGTGTTTATTGGATGGTTGATGATGTTGATGATGTTGGGTAATGAACCATTGATGAACTGCTGCATGTTCCCCTAAAACAGATATTCACTGAAACCAAAGTTGTCATAACACCTTCAAGCTGACATTGTTTACGGTTTTGTCTTGATTTTGTTTAATCCCGCGAAAGAACCTATTTCTCGGTTTAAATCATAGACTTGTAAAATCCCGTGACAATGGAAACATCCTGGTATTAGTAAAGTGCATTTCCGGATCTATCTTATGGTTTATTCTGGGTTTTGCAAAATCCCTCGAAAGAAACTATTTCTCGGTTTAAACCATAGAGTTGTAAAATCCCGTAATGATGGAACCATCTTGGAGGAGAGAAAGTGTAATTCTGGATCTCTATTGATGCTGGTGCTACGATTTTTTCTTCGAAGAAGGGATAAAAGGGTATACTTCATGAATTGGATGTGTATTTGAATTTTCGTCATGGCAGTTTGGCTATTACATGGTTTTACGGGGTTATATGCTACTAACCATGGTCGGGATGAAAACCATTATCAAAGTTCGTTTAAATGACAAAGAAGGCTAGTTTTTGTGCAGTTAACCAGAAGATGTGACAAAGGCGTTAATTCAGTATTATTTATTTGAGGTTGAAGTGAATTATCACAGGCAAGTGTACTTAGTATCTGAAGGTATCGGGGATGGATGGATGAAGATTCTTCATGATCCTTGTTCGAGCTTATTATCAAAAACGAAGACTTGGAAATCTAGTTATTGTTGGGTGTCTTTTACCTTTTCTTTACCACTTGGGGGAATTGGGCTCATACCACCACAAAATAACTATCACTTTAAGGAGTTACGTTGTGTGCAGTGTCACATTCAATTGTGGATTTTCAAGAGGTAAAGTACGTCTATTACTTGATGGTTGGTTGGATGAAGAGTATAGAGTACTTAGAGAGTACTTAGAGATGCTAATGGAAATCTGCACTGCTCTTTGTTACATATGTGCAAGTTTAAGTCACGAGTTCGGGTTAGTTTACTTCAGGGTCAAATTCATCATATTAGGTTATCTCCATCAGCTGTCACTACAAAGAGCCTATTGAATGATAATGGGTTGATTACATGTTTTGCTAAGAGAGCAGAAAAGAGAGAGATTATGATGTCTGTTCACTTTAGTTCAGGCCTCGTACTCCAAAGTAAAGAAATGTGTACGTTTCAGTGCGCATTATCTTCCGAAGAAGAGAAATCTTCTTATGACGTATGAACACAACAGTTCATGCCTCGTTCGCTAAAGAAAAGAAAGGTGTACGTGTCAGTGCGCTTTATCTTCTGAAGAAGAGAAATCTTCTTATTATGACCATTCTCATCATTATGCTTCATACTTTTTCCATGCGCTTCAGTCATCAAGTGAACCGGGCTACTGTTGATTGTTTTCTAATTCCACTTTCTCAACTATAATGACGATGGCGACATCCTGTGCTAATTTTGCGGGGGAGAAGTGTGAATAGACTATATTTGGTTAAGATATTCACTTATTCAATCAAGAAAGGCAACTCCGTATGCAATTCTTGAGGGGGAGAAAAAATGTGAATTTACTACATGGTTGATTGATTTCTGAGATAAAATGGTCAAACGGCTCCAAACTCATGTAAGAACCGAGCTTCTTCTTATCGGGTCATCTTTACATGGAGTTTTTCTTCTATGAGTCGTTGGTTGACATCTTCACACCGGCTGATATGATTATCGACAAAGTGCTTCCGGTTAACGCTTCACGTACACATCAACATGATGATTCCGAACGATCTTTCTGTTCTTGTTTGATGTGATTGGTAGTTTGGTGTTACCATCTCGTGTGTTCGCTGTGGCCGATTGTTTGATTTCCTTGATGAACATCTTTCTGTTTTTGTTTGGGAGAGATTTCGTTAAGGGACTTGCAAGATGTAAGTTAATTGGGATGCTTTTTGGTGATGTTCTTATTTTTTGGTGAGTTGAAGATGCTATTTATCTATTCCCCAATCACACAATCTTGAAGAAGGTCAAGTCTCCGCCTGTTCTACATTTTCAGCTACATGTTAGAAGACTAAAGACGAGTTGCATTTGATTATCCAAAGACTTCTTCATATTCCGGCATTGTCGGTTTAGGGAGAGCACTATAGGGGAGGGTGAAATGTCCGATTTAATCCCCAATTAGACTTGCTCACATTATTCAAAGATGTTGATTCTCACAAAGACTTCAAGCGTTCTTCTAAAAAGATTTCTAGTATTTAGGCTTTCAAAGAGTTGTGATTCAAGTGTCAAAACCAGCCAAGGGGAAGGAGACACGCATTCTAAACAAGAGTAAACTTGATGAACTTAATACTTCTAAGTAATTGAAGATATCCCGGGAAGACAAATGTTATTACCGCAGAGAAACTCAAGGTTTGACTCATGGCGAGTAAACTTGATGGACTTAATACTTCTAAGTGATTGAAGTTATCCCGGGAAAAAAAATGTCATGACCGCAGAGAAACTCAAGGTTTTACTCATCAAGGCGTTTAGTGTTCTTATTCCAACTATGTGGGGAAGAGATGGAAGAGTTAGTTTCTGAAGATGAAAGAGGTACACAAGTGTGTGATGATTTTGATGTTATCACAATCATCGGGGGGAGAGATTGTGTACATTGGGGATGCTCACTGCTTTTACTTGAGGGCTTAATCATGATTTAGAGATATAATCACTTATTCCTGTTGACATCCGCAGAGATTTAATCGTGATTCTCTGCTTCTTCAATGTTATCGGTTATTCTCTCTTTGGGCATTCGGTACTTCGGGTTCTTGAGCTTCATACACTTTCTTCGTGGGGAGAGAAAAGTATACATCGGTTATTCTTTGGCTATTGGACTTAATCGCTACTGATTGTATAAGTTTCTTTGTCTTCGGGTATGTGTATTCGGGTTCGTGAGCTCTAGTCTAAGAGACCGACTGCATCAATTCATCTACTTGGGGGAAGTGTTCTCTTGACACCTTTTGGAATGGATTGCTTCAGACTTCAGTGGAATGAAATTTGAGAAGAGTTATTTATGTGTGGGATGATACGTTTCTGTTCTTCTTGTTGATGATATAACCCCGAACGAAGAATCTCGATTTTTGTTCTTAAAAGGAGCAGCGGGATTAATGATAATGGCGTGCTTCTCTGTGCACCTAGCTAAGGCAAGCTTGAAATAGAGCTTTGAATCTGCTCATCAAAGGACTTTCGGTTTGGGGGGAAGCTGCCAGAGTCTCACTTTCAGATGGTTCATTTTCTCTCAATTCAGGAGCCTCAAAAGCTTTGGTGGTGAATGTTTAAGAGATGATGACTTCTATCTTCTTCAACGGGGCTGTTCGATATCCTTATCTCGGTACTCGTATCATCGTCTTCTTAAACTATATCATCTACTCTATCTTTGTAAATATTTTTCGAAAAACAAAATACAAAAATATAAAACCAACAAAATCAAAATAGAAAATTATAAAACCTTCAAAAACCCATAAAAATTAGAAAATTTCAAAAAATACCAAAAATATGTTTTTCTATGACATGTCTTCTGGTATCGATAACATCTACGGTCTTAGAAATGTCATTCAATAATGGCACGGGACCATAGATGAAGTTCGAGCAGGAGGTGTATATATTCTTTTCTATACATGTCTCAAAATATGGCTTGGTACTTTCCGCATCGCAACCCGTTTAAAACTATGGCTTGCTATCATTTCAGATAGCAACCCGCTCTTTTAAAGAAAGGAAAGTGCTACGCTAAGGACTGTTGCTCCTACACAAATGTTTTTCCGTCTAAAATTCTTCAGAAAAATATTTGTTTTAACAAAATGGTGGTAAATGAGTTGCTTGTAAATCAATCGGATTCAGAGATTTCGTATAAATTGAAAACTCAATCAATGACTTCAGAGCTTTTAAACTTTTTAGAAAATGAGTCATTGATTGAGGGGGATAATGTTTTCAAATCTATATCATCTAACGAGCTTTCTTAATTATCCTACGTGCTTAATTAAAAATGATATTTGCCTGTGTCGAAGGACTAGGAATGTAGGATATGATTGTTAGGTTTAGATGATTAGAGTTTGATTAACACATAAACCCCATGCCTTATATGATCTGATTGTTATGTTGAATTGACTTTAATTAGTCGATTGCTGTTATGGGTGATGTCGACCACCATATATCTGTATGTGTGTTCACTAACGTATGCAGGTATATTGGTTATAAGAATGTTCCCGATCCGGATTCCACTATTGATGATGATTGGATGCCGAAAGGAAAGGGTAACTATCTCTTGGGTTGACAAATGAAGAAACGGAGCTTAATTGAACTTCAATGGAGAGTTGGCATAAATGCAACGTAAGAGGTCTCACCGCATCAGCAGATGGTTTTCTTCTAAGTGATTGAAGAAACGGAGCTTAATTTGACCTCTGTTGGCATTCAAAATGCAACGTAAGAAGAAGTCTCACTGCATCTGCAGACGGTTTTCTTCCAAGCCCCACAAATAAAGCTAAGCTCAACCACCTAACGTATCTTTGTGCAGGATACCATTTTTAAATAATTTTGATTAAATTGTTTTGAAAATGGAAAATATTGTTTTGAAAATTAATTGGACTTAACTTTGAAAATCACCGGACTTCATTTTATCAAAACTTAAGTCACTCACTCAACGACTTCGGTCATCGATTGAGGGGGAGAGTGATTTAATTTAAAGTATTTTCAAACAATATATCTTCAAAAGGTCCGTTTTGTACAAAATAAGAGAATTTTCAAAACTATTTTTTTATTTTTCTGATTATTTTTCTATTTTCTACAAATTTAAATCTATTTAAATCTAATTAATTGGCTAAAAATTACAAATTAAGCTAGGAAAAATCTAGAAAAATTATTTTTTTGCTTTTTGTATTTATCTTAATCTATGAAAATTGAAAAATTATTTTTTGGAACTTTTTCTGATTTAATTGCAATAAAAGCTATTTAAAAATACCTAAAAATTGTTTTAAATTGTGAAAAATAATAAACAGTGATGAAAATTAATGAAAAATTCAGTAAAATTCTAAAATATTATTCTAATTCTATGAAAAATATAAAATCTATGGCTTATGTATGAGAAATGAGAGCTGTAGTGTAATCTGATTAAGAAATAAGCTAATGAAAATAAGCTAAAGAGTGAATTAAGCTACCAAACAGTCTCAGAAGCTATATTATACTAAAAATACCTACCAGCAACTAATTACTTCTAATCCTAACCTCTAATAAGCAAACTACCTATGATTGATTTTAACTGTCTATTCTATCCAATCAGCTACTGACCTCTATGTTTGAGCTTATTCACAGACTTATTCAATAAGCTAAAGTGAAAACCAGATCTGTGGTTCTCAAGACCACCAACCAAAGAGTGATTGTACAAAATTTCAGACAAGATCAAGCTTAAATGAAGCTTGTGCAAAGCCTACAAAGTTGGATGAAAACTGATTTTGACCCTATTTGACTTTTTGAGACAGTAATGAAATGTTGACAAAAATGAGTTTTAAATCCAAATGATGAACTGATTATGATGTTTTAGGTTAAAAAAAATCTTTACTAAGCAACTATAGTAAAAACTGAACACAGATCAAGCTTTTTAACCTTAAAATTCCAACAGACATACAACTTAAAAACTGATTGAAAGTGTTTTTGACTTTTGGTGAACAACTGCTATAAACTCAGTTCTAAGATGACCATCTATAACCTAAATGAGCATGTATCCACTACACAGAACTGATTAAGTATCCTCTACCATAGTTTAACAAGCAAATCCAAACACTATTTATACTAACTATTTAGCAACCTACTCTATCAAATCTATAATACCACTCTATAGCAGCTTAAACTTATGATCTACTGACAATATAAGAACTAATGAATGTAATAACAATAATATAAACTAACAAATTATGACTAAGCTAATTATGCAGTTAAACATATACCAAAAAATCAGATTCAAACACTTACAAATGTCCAGCTTATTAGCAGCTTATCTCAGAACCAAAGTACCACTAATCTAATCAAATCCAACCCAAATCCATCACTAGTTCAGCAATTCAGATTCACTTCTGCAGCCTTGACTTTTATTGACCAATGAGAATTTTGAGTTTGAAACAGAAGTAAGCTCACTATAAGCTATAATAAGCTTAAATGAACCTTGTGAAACAGTAGCTGAAGCTTTTAGAAATCTTATAAGAACTTGAGAGTATTTTTTATATTTCAATTATTTTTTATGATTTTTTTTTTGATTAAGTTGAGAAACAAACTGATTTGATTTGAGAATAAGCTATCATGAACTTAAACAATACTGATAAGCAATTCAACACAATTTAAGAGCCAAACATAATTTTGAGCTTAAAAGAGAAATTTCATTAATATCAAAAACTTAATACAAATACTGAAATTATAAGAGAATTACAAATAAAATATTTAAAACATTAATAACTACATTAAGCTACTGAAAAATTAGAGAGAAGAAAGATGATCCAATGTGAACGAATGAGGGGTCTTTAAATACTTGAGCTCAAGGTCTTGGAAGGATCTAGAGAATGAAATCTGTGCTTCTTTGAGTCGTTTACAACCCTTAGATCATATCCCAAATGCATCCAATCCATTTCCACCTTAGGATCAGATATACCATGTAGCTTCGACCAATGAGAGAGCAGGGATTGGAATTGAGCACACGGATTGATGACATGGCACTGCGCACATGTCAGGTGTGTCAGTGATTGTACGAAACTACCCTTAATTGTGGTGAATTTGACTAATTTGACCGAAGGTAATTTAGGGTTCTTATTGTTTCCAGGATTGGGGGTAAAAAGGGCGGGGGTAATTTTTTATTATTGTTTGATATTGTTTGACCGGGTTTGGGGCATTGACTCGGGTAAAAGGTGGGTAACGGGTTGATATAAAAAACGGGTATAAGGTAATTGGACCAGGTCTTGTTTATTATTTGGGCCGTGAGTGTTGGATTTGGATTATGGACTAATAAAGTGATCCAAGGTGCTTATAAGGGACCAAACTTGTATATTCTGATTTCCAAGGGACCAAAGGTGTAAATTTTAAAATGTTCATCAAGGACCATTCTTGTCATTCTTAAATAATCCAAGGGCTGATTTAGTAATTCCAGAAACTTGAGGGGTCACTTTTGTCAAATGCTCAAAGATGAGGGACTGATCTTGACATTTCTTCAAACTTGATTATAACTTCCAAAAATCATCCTCAAAGAATAAAATCTTCGCAAATGCACAATTTCGACCTTCCGGCTCAGCTCAAACTCTCTTAATCTCTCGTGCTCGGATTTACGTCTGATTTGGCTCCTTTTTGTGTGTTTTAACATATCCGTACCTGCACAAGCACAAACTCAAGAAAACCACAAATATTAGCATTAAACGGCTCTTTCTTGGTTATTTTGGGTTTTATTTGATAAAGAAATGATATGTGTTTTTGCACATATCAGTGATCTAAAGATTTAATGGTATGTCATGGTATGATTTTTTCTTTTGAATCAAGATCTTACAAAATGAAATTTTTTCTGTTCTTAAAAACAATCATACCTGACACTAACAATCTTTAATGTCTTAAAATGGTCCTTATCAGTCATTTTTCAAAATTAAATCTTGCCACGTCTTTCCCTAAAATTTTCTAAATGATTTAAATCAATCAGGATCCAAAATCTCAATTGGTTTGAAATTTTTGATCGGGGGAGAGATAGTGATTTAAATCTCTTATCTGTTTAAATGGAATTGGTTTTAGTCCTTTATAGGCACTCCTTCCTCCATGTGCCAAACGATTTCATATATACAATGCACATGTTGAGGAGGAGGATTTATCCAAAAACAAAGATGAGTATTTAAACCTGGCCACAAGTTCTCCAATGTTTTATAAACCTTATTAAATCACTTGGGATCCAAAATCTCAAAGGGTTTGATATTTTTGATCGGGGGAGAATTTGTGATTTAATAATGAAATCTGATAAATGATGATCGATTTGATTCAAATGTGCAGGCTACTCTGTCATATGTGCTAAACGCTTTCGAATCTCGAAGCACATATTGAGGGGGCGCAAATGGTTTCTTAATGGCTTTTGTAATCGTGGATGTACTTCTAAAGAACTCTTGCCTCTATGTGAAAAAATGATTTCAAATATCCTATGCACATATTGAGGAAGAGAATTTACCAAAGAAAATCAAAAAGTTTTTTCTAAGAAAATTGTGATCATGAAATTATTTCAAAGAACTCTTGTCTCCATGTGCCAAACAATTTCAATATCATCTGCATATGTTGAGGGGGAGCAATTCTAAAATGATCAAAACTATTAAGGTACAAAATGCTTTGATCTCGTATCACAAGTACCTTGATTGTTTTTCCAAATGATTTTTCAATTGGTTTCAAGGAAGAATGAACTGTACCAAAAGACCGACCATTTTACTTTATGTATGGAGTTATAAGGATGGTGTGGTTAGGTATTAGTTCCCACGATCCACCAAAACCGGATGGATCTACCCAGGGACAATCCACTAGATAGTGTAGAGTCCTTAGGTATATTGAAAAAAAAGGAGAAAAATGAGAAATGGGAAGAGTGCGGACTGAGACAAAGCTAGTACTGGAATAAACCCAACAAGGTTCTAGTAATGAAGTCTTGGTAAGCACTGAAGGGGTTGAAGAATGAAAAAGAACTGAATGTGAAAAAGGGTGAAAAGAAATAGCCCTCCATCAATTCAACCTTAGGGCAGAAACCGGGTTCAATACATATGCTACTGGTGGTTACTAAGGTAACGCCGGTATTGAAGACAAGACGTCATGGACCCAGTGACGCACTGCACTACATCTTCCCAAACCACTCAAGTTCCTCTTAAAAGGGCTTGTTTCATTCTCACGGGGAACCTACATAATCTATCGACTTTCTCTTAGAGATTGTTGATATTGAAGAAGGAGACCCTCTCCCTAGTCTCCGGCACAGGATCCAAATATGCACAAATAGAGTCTAGAACCAAGAGATCATCCACAATATCTCATTAGGACACTATTCTTGAAGACTTGCTGTTTCACACAATGTGGAAAGTAAGAATATATTAAGAGTCCTACGTATTATCCTTGTGGTATTGCCAGAACATCCGAGTGATATGAAAATATTCACAATGAAGATGGAAATCCTTCTAGATCCAACATCAAACAAGCTGTTGGTGGGTGACATGTGAGATCTTCTCGTAAGATCAAGTTTGTGACAACTGGATAGAAACGATGGGGAGATTCAATCTTGAATCAACCTTGGTCCAGGAATGGAATTGACGAACACTTTTGGAAAAACCTTTCAATGTGCAAACCTTCTTTTCTCTAGCAGGTCGAATGTGTATTCATTTCAAATTCAAAAAGTATCTCTGATTGAAAAATACTTTTAGAAAAACCGTTCGATGTGCGAATCTCTTCTTGTAGAAAACTAGCAGACCTTGATAGATCTTGAGCTTCATAGATCGTTATATTGCTTATGTAATCACAAACAAACTAAAAGAAAATCTCTACAACTTGTATTCTTTAGCGGAATATAAACACAAATATAAAGCACAGATAACTAAGAACTCTTTGATCCTCTATGGATTGTTATATTAATCACTTGTAAACGTCTAATACATAATTCATTCTATTGTGTTCCTTTTATAGACAAGGAACCCTAACTTCTTCTCTAAGAAACGTAAAACTAAATAAGATATACACAATTACTTCCTAATAAAGCTCATGCATATCCTAACTAACTATAGAAAATACGGAATAACTATATCCGAAGAAACAAACTAATAACTATATGACTTCAGAGAATTATGTCTTCGCAGAATCCATACACTTCAGAGAATCCATTCAGATAATCTTCAAGATAATTCGTACTTCACATAATTCCCAACAATCCTCCCCTAAACTGGAATTTGACTTGATTAAGTTCCAGTTTCTTGATAGATCTTTAACCTTGCAACACTAGAGGATTGTAGTCGAACATCATCAGCAAAGAATCAAAACAAAACATCTCTTTGATGAAGAAACTCTGAAACTCCATATCTTTGCAACAACAAATGACAGCATGTACATCAAAACCTATAAGTTTTATACTATTCTCATCACATCCAGGTGTGTTAACTCCTGTAAGAGGTGAATCATTGAAAATAATGGATTTGATGTCTCTTTACCAATAGCCATCACTACTGGAGTAGCCATATGTTTAAGTCTGAAAACCATGGTACACTGATAACCATCTGATTTATTAGCAAACCAGCAACCATGAACGGATTTGAAATCTCTTTACCTGTACCTGTAGCCGTTTGCTTAGGATTAGTCAATTCTTAGAATTGGTGAATTGATAACCAAATATGGTATTCCAATGCCTTTACCACAATCCATATACATGTGGGCTAGTCAACTCTTGGATTCCAAAAAGGAATAAACCATGGTTAATTGATGACCATACAAGTCTCAGCAATTAAGCATGGGTAGTTGCAAACCCTATGATTTTGAGCAAACCATTACAGCTATCAACAAATTTGATGTGTAAAGCTGTACCCTTTGGACTAGCTAACTCTGGGACATACGCAAGGTACATCTGGTGAGTCAATAACCATCACAATATACAACAAACCTGCAATAAATGTTAGACATACTCAAAAATATACATTTTTTTTAATTAAGAAAACAAAAACAAAACAAATATTACAAAGTATACAAAATACCAAATACCATAATCAAGATGAAGCTTGATATTGCAGAGGTTTTGCCTTTATCATTCCAACACATTGCTCTGCATAAAACCGATCATTCCCAATTGGATCAGGAGGTATTTCCAACTTCTGTGTAAGCATTCTTTCCATGAGCTTAACAGACAATGGATATATCTTCTCTGCACACATACACACAGTAATACCACTCTTTGTCTCCACCACATGCACATTAGGAAGAGGATAAAATCTCCAAGTTGCAACCTTCCACTTATGTGAATGCTTCCAAATAGAATAACCTTGACCATTTGGAGATTGAGAATCAAACATCACATGAAGATCACCCAACAAAAAGAATCTAGATCCCTGTGGTGTATGAGTATGATAATACTTAGTGACAATGTCATACAGAGTATGCAAATCTGCTCTATCTACCAAATGCAATATCTCCTTCAAAAAGTTGAGCTGCTTAGTAGAATGATCCAATCGATATATAACATTAAGGTCATCATCTTGTAATGTCCAATAAACCAACACATCATGAGATCCTTCAGGAAAAACATCAGAAGATCCCTCTTTAATAAATGTTGATTCAGCAGCTTTGAGATCCAAAGCACTAACCTTTGAAGATTCCTTAACCTTAGATGTATGTGTCCCAACTGATTTCACAGATCGCCATAGAGAACCATGTTTTCGTTTAGCCATCCTTTTCTTTCTCCTACCTGGTACATAGACGTCCAAAGATGGTACATCCTCAAGTGCTTCAGTAACATCCTTAAGATGTGTGGAAGAAATAGAAGCAGTCTTCATAGGAGCAACACCACGTAAGACATACATCTTTTCAGCTACTTCTCTGGCCTTTTTAGCTTTAGCTGCCTTTAGTTCAGCTTGTCTACCAAACTCTTCTCCAACTTTGTCAACAGGAGCAACCTTAGGTACTGCTGCAGAAGGTGATGTTTCAGAAGAAACAACATAAGGTTCAGCTGATTGACCTTTAGCAACTAAAGGAATGGCTTCAGTAGATACATCAGAAGCAACAACAGAAGTACTTGACTTTGAAATATGAGCCTCAAAAGAATCTACAATTTCAACTATCCTTGGTCGTTTAACTTTAGGAGCATCTAAAGCATCAGCAAGTCTTTTCAAAGTAGAGGTAGAAGCAGGACCAGATGATGTAAACTTCATAATCTTGTTATAACGACTGATTAACTCATCATCAGGTAAAGCCTTAACTTGCTTCATGGTCATACCAGAATTATATAGAGTACAACTCTGATTCTTCACTACTTTCCTCATATAATCTTTCTTTTGAGCTGCAGTTTGTGGTCTCTCTCGCTTAGCTTTATTCTTTTGAGCTTGAATAGCTTTCCTTTTTACCACAGCCTCTTGCTTCTTTTGTTGTCCAAGAGCCATCATTTGAGCCACAAAATCATCACTATTAAAATCTGCTCCCAAAATACTTTGAGCAATAGTAGGATCTGATGCAGCTTAATGAATACATTCATCCCATTTAGCATCAGGCATCTGAATAGCTAAATCATCCAATTCTTTGTGTCTCTCAGAAGACAAATGTGAAGTAGACTCAGCTGCAAGCTGTTTAGCCAAATCCTCACTTTGCTTATTCTCGTTACATTCAGTTAACATTCTTTCTTGCTCTTTCAGCTCTTCTTCACTCACTAGACCTGTACCAAGCAATGCTTCAATCAATATTCCTTTCTCTGTAACAACAGACTTTTCAGCAGAACTATTTTGAGGAATATCCATAGAACGAACTTCAGAAGAAACTCCCAGCTTAGCTACAGAAGAAACAGGTTGAGACAATTCTTCAACAGGTGTTGAATATACTTCAGCCTTAGGATCCAAAAGATAACTTCTTCCAGCAACAAATACTTCAGAATTATCCTCTGAAGGTAGAGAACTTGGTTGATCTTGTACAACTGAATCTTGACCATGTACAGAAACAACATCCTCCATTGAAACATCAGCAGTTACATCATCAACAGTTGGTTCTTTTGAAGTTTCAGTGGATTCCCTATTCAGATATTGTCTTCTCCTTTTTCTAGTAAATCGAATAGGTAGCTTTTTCTTTGAAGATTCAGCAGCAACAGGAGGAGAAACAGGAGTCTTTTGAGCAACATCAGCCAAAATCTTAAGAGGATTATCCTCTTGCTCTTCATCAGAAGAAACTACTAGCCTCCTTTTGGAATGATGCCCCATTTGATCTTCCAAACTTTTAACCTTGTTTCTCAGCTCTACAATCTCATTGCTAAGAGAAGATTTAGTCTCTGAAAGTTCCTTTTTGAGCTCAGCAACCTCACCTTCATACTTGTTCACTAGAGCAAAGACAGATGTAAGTGTAATAGGATCCTCAGTTCCACCAACTGATTACTTAGTGGTAATGGGAACTTCATTGGACCTTATAGGAGAAATTTGATCATGCTCAACATTAGGAGAACCTTCATTAAAGGGTTCCCTAAGAAGACTAGGTGTGGTCAGGCGATTAGGTTCAATCACAAACTCATCAAGACTAACCTGAGTAGGTGATGGACTAGGACTAAATCTAGGTGAAGGTATAGGTGGTGGATGGTCAGGAGAAACATTAGTTGTTTCAGCAGTATTAGAAGGGCCCTCATCAATGGCAACTGAAGGATTACCATCAGCAGTAACATTGGTAGAAGGTAGATTAACATCATTATCCTCATCAGCAGCCCCATTGCCTTGAGGCAACATCGCTGTTAACAAAGGATAATGTGTCCCCTGAAATTTAGTTCTCATTGAAGTAAATAATTTACCAGATAAAGCAGTTATGGGATAAAAGGCTTGGGCTTGGGTGGATATGTCTAATATAATTTTCAAAAACCTAGGGTACGTTAAGAACTTATGCTTTTTCTTTTGATTATTCTCAGCCATATTATCAAAAATAAACTTGGAAAAATTATAAGTCAACTCTTGAGAAAGACACACAATACCACATCCCAATTGAGTAGAAAACTGATCCCATCCTCCTGATTTATTGCTTATACACTGAAGCAATGTATGAACAAGAAACCTCCACATCGGGCACAATTGATTCTTGAGCCACATGTCTGTACGTTCACCTTGGTATCCAATAGCTCTCAGTCCCTCAAGTATCACCACTGAATTAGAATGATAAACACCATTCTCATCATCCAACTGAAGTCGTCTTCGTATCAACTCCTCTGTCACAATGTGCTCCATTCCATCGATTCTAGCCATAATCTCTGTTTCACTCTGTTTTGTAGCAGTCATCCAAAATTGAGTAACCAACGATTCATATATTGCATTCGGAGAATGTGTTAAAGCATAATGAATCTTGGACCTCTTTAAGAATTCCACCATGGGTTTGTACAACTCATCACCCTTAGCTGTTCCCAGAAAAGCAACTTTATTATGATCGTGCTTGAATTGAAGCGCCATGAGAACTTTAGATAATTGGTTAAGATTCAATCAACTGAAAGTGTGTATGAATCGAATAAAGAGGGAATCAGTTATTATTAGAAGAAGATATGCGAATAGGTTATAAGTAGAAGATTCCCAAATTGTGGTCAAATATATTAAGTTGTTGACCAGCGCTGACGTGTAATGCTGCCTTTTTACCAAATTCAAATTTCAACTTCGGCAGAAACAATGGTCAATCTGCTGAAGTGATACAATCAGCGAAGCAATCACGTATTCAAGAAGCTTCAGTAAATATCTTCTTACTGTTTCACCCAACTCGCATTAATTCTCATTAAGCCTTGAACCCGTCTATAAAACAAACCCCAATGCACTCTTAACTCTCAACAATTGCCCCCAATATCCATCACAAACCCTAAATTCACCATAAGTCACAATCAACCATAATTAACCATGAATACTAAACAAGAGGTTGTGAATCCAAACTCTTCTCCATCATCATCATCATCCAATGATTTCCTTCAGTTTTGGTCATGTTCACCTGACCCTCGTCCTTTGAAATCCCCATTTCTCAGTTCTTCAGATGATGACAGTGTAGTGAATCCAAGTGAATCTTCTGATGACTCTAATGAGTCCACTAAGAATAGAACATCTTACTCCCAACCTCCAGGACCTCAACCTCAACAAAAGCCTTGTGCCAAAAGCAAGGTGGTGCTAGCTCTTCCTGTACCATGTATTGGTGCATCATCACATATCGTATAAAGGAAGGAGTTAAGGAAGGTGGAAGGATTACTTTTTGGTGAAATCAGCAGATGAAGCACAAAGGACATATGTGGTCATCTTCATCATCATCGTTTTCATCAATCCATCCTTCCCATTTTGATCCTTAGCTACTTCATCGTACTGGTCATGCATATCCAGCCATCAGGATAGAAGGAATGGGTGGTTATGCAAGACTTCACAAACGCATGTCCAGCGGCTGGAATGGAAGAAATAAGCAATCATGCATATCCAAAAGCTGTAGGAATAGATGATATTAGCTAGTGTTTAGCATAGGTTTAGTAGTCCTTGTATTTCCTTTTGAAGTTGATTGTAATCTGTAAGCTGTAAGCTGTAAACTATTTCTTGAATGAAAGAATGAACAATTAACTTTAGTACTTCTTTTGTATGAACAATTTGTCTTCAGTACATCACTTCAGTGGAAACAAATGGCTCAACTTCAGTACTTTGATTTCAGAAGAAACAAGCCTTCAAGCTTACATATCCATCTCCAAGCATCATAAACTCCAACTATATAGGCTAACTACAAAACAGACACAAAGAAACACACAAACCAAACAAGAACAAACATACTAAATTTACATAAGATGGTTAGTGTTAGAAAACAAAATCAAGCAAAAGTATACATAAAAAACAAACAAATTTACATAGAAACATGCAAAGTGTACACACATCCTCCCCTGAGGCATATGCCTCCCCTGAGGCCTATGCCTCCCCTTAAACTTTGTAGTTAAGGGTTAAGCATACCAATATGGACCACAAGGTGTTGAAACCTTGGTCCATCAAAATCCTTTGTTAACAGATCTGCCACAATTTCATCAGTGTGAATTTTAACCACTTTTATCAAATGTTTTTCATATGCATCTCTTATAAAGTGGTGCCTTATTTCAATATGTTTAGTGCGACTGTGAAAAACTGGATTTTTGACAATGCATATGGTGCTTTGATTATCAATAAAAATTGTTGTGTTCATGAAATTATACCTATAATCCAACAATTGATTTTGGATCCAAAGAACCTGTCCACAGCAGTTAGCAGCAACAACATACTCTGCTTTAGTAGATGAGGTAGCCACAATTGTTTGTTTCTTGCATTGCCAAGAAATCAATCTCTTTCCAAGGAATTGGCAACCTCCAGTGGTGGACCTTCTATCCAGATTTGCCCTAGCATAGTCACTACACTATATGCTTCCAACTTAAATGGAGACTCTTTTGGGTACCAAAGACCTAACAGAGGTTGACCTTTGAGGTACTTAAAGATCTTCTTAACAGCATTGAGATGGGAAGTAAGTGGAGTGACTTGATGTCGAGAACAAACACTCACAGCAAAAGTAATATCAGGCCTTGAAGTTGTTAGATACATCAAAGAACCAATCATAGATCTGTATGAATGAACATTCACTGGTGGATCTACTTCATTGTTGGTCTTTGTCTTTGGAGCTTCATAAGGTGTAGTGGCAGTCCTGACACTATCCATACCAAATTTCTTTAATATGTCCCTCACATATTTGTCCTGACTGATAAAGATACCATCAGGTTTCTGCTGAACTTGGAGACCCAAGAAGAAAGACAACTTCCCCATAGCACTCATCTGAAACTCTCCCTTCATGAGTTCCTCAAACTCCCTGCACCAAGCTTCCTTTGTGGATCCAAAAATAATGCCATCCACATACACTTGCACAAGAATAATATCTGTGGAATTCTTCTTAAGGAAAAGTGTCTTATCAATAGCACCTCTGCAATAACCATGCTTCAGCAGAAATGATGAAAGCCTAGCATACCAAGCTTTGGGTGCCTGATGTAGTCCATAGAGAGCTTTGACTACCTTGTAAACATGATTAGGATGATATGGGTCTTCAAATCCTTTAGGTTGAGTGACATAAACCTCCTCTTCTATTTCACCATACAGAAAAGCACCTTTGACATCCATCTGATATACCAGAAATCCCATGTAAGATGCATAAGCCAAGAATATCCGTATGGCTTCAACTCTAGCCACAGGTGCAAACACCTCATCATAGTCAATTCCCTCCTCTTGTCTATACTCCTAAGCAACCAATCTCGCTTTGTTTTTAATGACAACACCCCTTGCATCTCTCTTATTCTTCAGAATCCATTTAGTCCCAATTGCATACTTGCCATCAGGTAGTGGTACCAAGATCCAAACCTGCTGATTTTGAAATTGTTGCATCTCTTCTTGCATTGCCTCAAGCCAACTTGAGTCTTCAAGAGCCTGAGTAACACTGGTTGGTTCCACTTGAGAAAGAAAACAAGCAAACAGACAATGTTCATAGTCTGTGTGATTGTCTCTTTGCTAATTTGAGACATAAGAGATAAAAGCTACTTGACCATATTTAGAACTTGTCACAGAACCCCTAGTTCTAACATGTGCGTTAGGATCACCAATAATATTTGACTGTGGATGAGTATTGTTGATCCTTTTAGTAGCAGTGGTGTTGACATCAATGGAGGTATCAAGATTAGTCACAGTAGGTTCAAAATCAGTGTCATTGGAAGGTGAGGTAAAGATGCCAGCCTTGGGTTGATGGTGACCAAGATCTGAAGGTTTTGGGAAACGTGTATAAAGTTCTCCAAAGTCTGTGGATACTCTAGTAGAAATAGGAGTAAAAACAGCATGTCTTTCAGCAGATTTGGTGATGTTAGGAGAAACAGGGTCACTTTCAGCAGAATTGTTGTTTCCACTGATTGCTTCACTTGCACTCTCCTCAACATTCCTCTCAGCATCTAGATTAGCTGCATACTCTTGTTTCTTCAGCCTAGCAAGGTCCTCAGCATAGTGTGATTCATCTTCACTCTCAGCAATAAAATCTTTAGAAGTGTCACCTGCAAAATTGTTAGGGGAGAAAGAAGGCACTAGAATGGGCTGTTCATCATCTTCAAACTCACTGTCAGAATCAGCATCCATAGGACCTGCACTGTTAGTTGGAGACTCTTGAGTACCTGCATGTTGGTTAGCCATATGTCTAGAGTAACCCAAATAATCAGTTAAGTAATCAAGGTCAAAAGACCAAACATGACCCTGTCCTTGAACATTAGGCTTGTTTTCTAAAAACCTCAGGTTTAAAGTCTCCTCAATCTTCTTAGCAGATAAATTGTAAACCCTGTAAGCCTTACTATGAGCAGAATATCCCACAATATAACCATCATCAGCTTTCTCATCGAATTTGCCCAGTGGATCACTTGTATTCAGAATGGTCACTTGGCAACCAAAGGGTTTAAGGTAATGAATAGCAGGAAATTTCCCATAGAGAAGTTCATATGGTGTTTTGAAGTGAGGTCTAGTAATGGACACCCTATTCAGAACATAACAAGTTGTACCAACAGCTTCAGTCCAAAACATGGTGGGTAATTTAGAGTCTGCCAGCATTGATCTTGCAGCCTCTATTAAGGTCCTATTCTTCCTTTCAGCCACCCCATTTTGTTGTGGGGTTCTTGGAGTGCTATAGTCCCTTTTTATTCCTTTAGACCTACATAGTTCTATAAGTATAGCATTCTTGAACTCTGTCCCATTATCACACCGTATTCCTTTAACCTTTTTGTTCAACTGATTTTCAATAAGGGTAATGAAGTCTTTCAGCACAGGAGATGTTTCATCTTTGGTCCTTAGAAAGAATACCCAACAAAATCTGCTATAGCCATCAGTGATAACCAGACAAAAATATTTGTGATCAATGCTCCTAATTTGAGTTGGACCAAAAAGATCCATATGAAGCAGCTGAAGAGGTTCAGAAATTATGCTCACAGCAGTAACAGCTTTGTATGAGGCTTTGTGTTGCTTTCCTTTGTTGCAGGCAACGCAATTATGATCATTGGTGAAAACTTTGGAAAGAAGACCTTCAACAAGGCCCAGTTTAGAGAGCTTGTTTATGGTCTTGTAGTTCACATGAGCCATCCTCCTATGCCATTTGGTAGACTCATCTAGGGATGCTTTAGCCACCAAAAAAGTTAGGTCACCTTCTGGTTTAACATTTGTTAAGTTGAATGTATATAAATTGTGATTTCAAGGAACTTTCAGCAGAATTGAGGTTTTTTCTGGGAGTTTGAACTCTTTAGATAGCACAAGACATTCATCCTCTGTGAAGAGTACTTTGTTCTTAGTGTCACATATTTGTGATACTGAGAACAAATTGAAGTGTTGGAGTTCCTTGACAAAGTATACATTCTCAAAGTCTAGTTGAGGTGTTTTGATGGTCCCTTTCCTTGTAATTCTTCCATCACTTCCTCCAAAGGTTACATTGTCTCCTCCTTCAACGGGTACAAAGTTGTGCATTATTTCTCTGTTTCCTGGCATACTTCTTGAACAACCACTATCAACAATGCCAACATCTTTATGCTTAAGAGGATGATTCTACAATAACAACAAAAATATACAAATAATTAGTACACTATGGAGGCTCAAGTCATTGCTGACTTGAACCTGCCTTGTGGATCATATGAGGTATGCCAAGCAGATTTATAAGATCCACTATTGTTCTTGGGTTTCCATTGAAATTTGGGTCCCTTTTTATTCCAAGAACAACCTGCTGAGGACTTGACAGCAGTATCCCAATAACCTTTCCCAGCATTCATAGAGTCAACATATTCAGGCCAATAACCATTATGAAAATATGAACTTGTTGGTTGAACATATGGTCTAGCAACTGAACTTCTCTAAAAATAAGGAGAGTTGGTATAAGTTTCTTGTGGAACATAAGGTGGTATATTATTAACATTAGTCCACGTTGGTCTAGATTTCCTAGAATCATCACACCTACCCATCCTTTGCTCATGATAATCACAATCCTTAATTAAATGAAATTTACTTCCACACACAAAACATGTCTTCTGTTTAGAAGATTTATTCAAACCAAAAGATATTCTATTACAAGCAGAAGTATTCAAACCAAAACCATGAAAAGAATTGTTTTTAACAGTATTATTATGCAAAAAATTAAAAAGCAAGTCTTCAGAGGACACTGTCTTGGAAGTTGGTTCCTTGGCAGCAACTCTGACATGCTTATTGGTAGTCTTGGGTGCAGGCAGGGGTGAAGACTTGGGAAGGGCAGACTTGTCATTTGAATCACACTCTGTAGACCCTTGCTCGGAGGACTTGTCACTGTTAACGCAAGAGACAAAGTCATTAGATGAAGTATCAGGGTCTGGCAAGTCTTTTGACTTTTTGCCATATAGATGGTGTGATCCATCGAAGTCAACAGTAATGGAAAGGTCAACGGGCATGTGCTCACCTCTAATAGGTCCACGTACAGCATGTAGGTCACCTTCTTTCACAAAATTAGCTAGGCCTGCTGGTGTAGATTTGCGTGTGTCATCCCTAGCTTCTAACCCTACATACTTCTTAAAGCCCAATCCTATAGAAGTATTTGGAGTTTGACTAGCATAGATGTGACTAGCTAACTTGTTTCCATTTAACAACCATTCTTTATGCCTAGCAATTTCCTCATCTAGTTTCTCTTTTAGCTCTAGATTTTCTGACACTACATCTGCTCTTAATTTCTCAGACCTTTTTAACTCATTTTTAGAACATTCGAGATCCCTTTCTAATACACCTATCTTCTCATCATAAGCTATTTGATTCTTCTGAAACCAAACCTTTTTTCTTTCTAGTGTTTTTAAATCCTGTTTATAAGCTTCAACTTCCACATAGCATTCATTATATTTAGGCTTCAAAATATCATAAGCTTCTTTGAGTTCATTATAATGCTCACTACAACCAAACAAACAGTTTTGTACCTGAGAGATACCCATCAAGGCAATCTGATCATGCCTATCCTCTGAAGTACAACTTGCAATCAAACCAACATTATCAATAATAGGACCATCATCATCTTCCTGCTCATGTTGCTTCCAGTCTACATTGCTATCAAGAGTGACCAAAGCAGCTGATCCCTTTGAAGTTCCTGCCTCCCTCTGATTCTGCTGATAAGTAGAGTATCTCGTCTCATCACCAGCTTTCCTATCTTTGCACTCTCTAGAGAAGTGACCCATCTGTTGACATGTAAAGCACTTGACCTTCCTCTTGTCAAACCTTGCTGGATCCCTTCCTTGGAAGCCAAACCTTCTCCCAGCTTTGCGCTCAAACCTCTTGATATCCATGGACAGCATAGCCACCTGCCACTTCAGCTTTATCTCTTCCATCTCTAGTGGATCTACCTGATTGAAATCCTCATAGGCAAGTTCCTGCTTAGGATCATAATCAGCAAAGAAGGATCCAAGCACATCTTCCATTATACTACTAGATTTAGAGTGAGAGCTTGTTGAAGGAGTAGTATAAGATGATGATGAGTAACTTGGACTTGGACCATAACTCATCTTTGGGGTGGAGGCTCCTACAAATGCTGTGTGACTAGCAGTAGATGATGAACGAAAAGGACTTCTCACATCATGTTCAAGAGCTTTAAGTTTGTTATACAAAAACATTCTTTTCACTAAGCGTATATAATAAAATAGAGTGAAAGGGTCCATATCCAGACCACCTTTAGCTTTTAAAGCAATGCTTACTTGTAGCCAGGATGGAGGTAAAGACCTCAAGAACTTAGAATTACAATCATCATTATCTGGCTTTGCCTGCAGCTGATTTAACTGACTTAAAATCTTGTGAAACTTGTCATAGCCCTTGTGGATTCCTTCCTTTTCAGAGATTTGAAAATCTTGAAACTGTTGTCACATCATCGACTTTCCATTCACCTAGACTCCTCATTCCCACCGAACATTGCCTTGATTGCTAACCATATGTCCTTAGCATCATTCATGAAGTGAAAATCACTCAGGTGATCCTCAGGAATAGCTTGAAGAAGAATTGTCTTAATTTTGGTTTCTCTCTGAACCGCCAGTATCTCTTCAGCAGATTTGGGAGGAACAAAAGTAAGATTGCCATCAGCATCATTGGTAGTTCTCTTCAAACTGTTTCCCTTCTTTGCTATCTCCCATAGATTCCAATAAATGTTGTAAATCTAGTTTTGCATCTTCATCGCCCAAAGATCATATTCCTCCCTTTTAAGATAAGGAAACTTAGCATAACTGTTTGAGAGACTTAGTTGTTGTAGTTGGGTGGAGTTTTGGTTGTTGGTGATTTCGACATCTACGTCTGATCCAGGCATGGTGAGTTATGTTTTGGTTGTATGGGTGTTTAGAAAAACCTGTTCTTAGTATCGTAGAGACTCTCACGAGGGTCTGATACCACTTGTAGAAAACTAGCTGACCTTGATAGATCTTGAGCTTCGTAGATCGTTAGTATTGCTTATGTAATCACAAACAAACTAAAAGAAAATCTCTACAACTTGTATTCTTTAGCGGAATATAAACACAAGTATAAAGCACAGATAACTAAGAACTCTTTGATCCTCTATGGATTGTTATATTAATCACTTGTAAACGTCTAATACATAATTCATTCTATTGTGTTCCTTTTATAGACAAGGAACCCTAACTTCTTCTCTAAGAAACGTAAAATTAAATAAGATATACACAATCACTTCCTAATAAAGCTCATGCATATCCTAACTAACTATAGAAAATACGGAATAACTATATCCGCAGAAACAAACTAATAACTATATGACTTCAGTAAAATTATGTCTTCGGCAGATTCCATACACTTCAGTAGAATCCATTCAGCATAATTCGAACTTCACATAATTCCCAACACTTCTTTTCGCTAGCAAGTCGAACGTGTACTCATTTTAAATATAAAAAGTATTTTGATTGAAAATTGATGTTTCTCATAAAACCTTCGTCGTATTGCAAAACTCTTTCTACTAAGCAATGCGCGATTGTTTTTAAATCATTTTTCATCAATCAGTGAATCTCAATTCGCTGGTTCACTCACTCCGTGTTGTCTTCTTTGAGACGTTCCGGTTTGAGAACAGCTAGAACAGCTGTGAAACCCTATCAAGGAGATTCTTAGGAATCCTACCTGATCACAGGCAGTACTTGTACTGATCAACGGGGAACCGTGGGCCGTGTACCTTAATTCAGCAAAAGTGATCAAAGACACTTTTGTGTGTTTTATTGCTAACTGTTGTTTGAAGGTACATTTGGACGGTTGCAGCTGATCAGAATTAAAGATTCAATCCAAAGCCGCATGCTCACAGCATCCACACTTATTTGAAGAAATCATGACTGATGCATATCTACATAACCTGGCTTTGATATTTCATACTATGCTTCTGCTTCGCTGCTGCAAATATCATGAACCAGTAAGGCTTCCGCTACTCTGATGGAAAGATGTCATGATTCAAAAGTGTGAGCATGTCGGTCCAAAAGTCACAACATCACATGATGGCAACACAATAAAGGGTGATCCAGAGATTTACTGTGGCTGATGATCTCAAAGAAAGCTCAAAGATCATCAATGATGTGGATCAGTTAAAGGCCTCCACTTAAAGTACAATTCAATGCAGACTTTAAAGAATCGCTACAAAAGCACAAAGATGCAGATCTTGAAGAATTCAAGTCTACGAGCTTAAGAACAAAGACAAAGAAAGAATCCTAGGATGCAAAATGTATTTCATGGGGTGACCTCCCTTAGGGGGAGATTGTTAGGAATTGGAAATTCCATATTAAAGTGTCGGTCACCCCAGTTATAGTCTAGCATATGTTTGCTCGTAGACTTGTAGTTATTTACGTTGTTTAGTATTTAATTAGTTAGTTTGTAGCGTAGTTTAGTTTAGAGCAACACCGTGGAGGAAGGACGGGTCTTTACCCACTGTATGCCTGATCTACAGTCCGATAGGAGGACGGTATGTTTGTAACTATAAATACCCCTTCCATCCATGGAAGGGGTGGTGCTTCTCATTTAATCTAATCTTTCCTTTGTGTAAACCTCTAGCAAGAACACCCTCTCTATCTTTATCTCTCTAAATATGGCAAACATGTATTTTGATCATCTAAGACCACCCGAACCATCAACACAATAATATATCGATCCTACAACAAGTATGGTTATCGTTCAAAGAAATTTTCTGAAAAGTAGCTTCTCCCCTTAGCATTTTGCCGTAACATCTCCATGGGCAGTCACAATTTCCAGCAGTCTCTGAAGGATACTTGTTGTATGATGTCTGCTTTCCAAGGCTAGGATCCTTCAGCTTCTCATTTCGTTGTCCACATTTTGCAATTACCTTTGATCTTGTGCTCCTTTCATACCATAATGAGAAACCATTCACCAAAGCATATAGTAAGTAGGCACTCTTTAAAAGCATCAACGTCGGAAACTTTTTCCAAGCTAATCATAAGAAAAAATATACAGACAAGTTAGTTATACTATAGCGTAAGCTATTGACATACTTAGTTTCATAAACAAATGTAAGTATTACGTATTGAAAAACTTACGGTTGGTTTTTTCAATCGCCAATGAGTTTTAGCATCATAGATTGGGTAAATGTCTTCTTTTTTTGATTTTTGAACAGCAACAAAGGGATCTATTATACCCTCTCCTTTTCCCTTGATATGTTTCAACAAAGCTTGCATATACCTCTCATGCTCTCTTACTAATGGACCCAATCCAGTTGGCCCCTCTGAAAGAACATCATCGTTTGTATCGTCAGCATCATCGTCTTTTCCATCTTGTTCCTCCGGTTCATCAGACAAAGGTTGATCATCATTAAGAAACATCTTTCTCAATTGGATGACCTCGTCTTCTCCATTGCTTAGATAATCATATGATTTTTCGGATTGGAGTGCAGAATCATAAGACTCGTATCCTAAAGATTCTTGACCAATACTATCTTTCTTATTTAAAGCTTCACCTTCTGAATCTGAATTAAGTGGATTCTCATAGTCATCGTCACTTCCTGTATCAGAATCTGATGATGCAGGTGCATTTGTGTTGTCTCTAATCACAACTCCTGCTGGTCTATGAACATTACTGGTGGTCTTCCTTGCTATCTTCTTTTTCCTAGTCATCACAGACTTCCCTTTGTCTAATTTTCTTTGCCTAGCAAGCACCGCATCTGATAAATTCCCATATGAGTCATCATTAGAATGCAAATCATCAAGATCGTCGACCCTTTTATCAGTATCCACCTCTTTCTCTGTTGCATTAAAATCAGTTTCCATCAGCGTATCCTTATGAGGTTCAGCAAGCGTATCATGTATCTCAATCCTGAAACAAGTGTAACAACAAGAATTAAAAAAAATAACCCCTTCATATATACTATGGTGTTAAAGCATAATATTATAAACAGTTATAACAAATACCTATCAGTCACCATAGCGTTAACAATATCTTGGTTCTCCTTACCCTTAGCAGAATCATCCACAACGTTGTCCACTACATTATCAACTACTACATTATACTCCCTAAACACCTCATCTTCAGTAAGCATAGGGTAATCATAAGTGAAATCGTCGTCTGCATTCCAAACTCTAGTAAAGGTCACCTTACCCTCAAAGTCCTTTCTTAGTGGTCTATCTTTTAACGGTGGAGACCTTAAAAGTATGATGTGATTCTTCCTCAGCCCATGCTATCAACTCCTCACAAGACATATTACCAGCATCTTTTTTCAACTTGGTATGTTTCTTTTTCGGGGATGTAACTTCTGAGTCTGAACTATCTAAACGTAGGTTCCCGTGGTAGTATGGTGCTAAGTTCTGGGGGGAATGAGCAACAAACAACTCCACTATCTGAAATTGTTTTGCTTGATCATATAAATACATTACATCTGCATCCCTTTCAATTATCTTTAAACCACCACTGTCAATGTCTAATGTAGGAATGCACATGTACAAATCCCATATATTATTCTTAACTTTGGCAACTAATATATCTAAAAGAGAGCTACACATAAGCCTATCTGATGAAGATGCCTCCATTATTATCTCCCTACCAAAGTCATACCTTAAAGGGTCAAACATAAATACACCATTGTAGTGTATTTTGAAGACCACATCTAGTGGTACTTCCATATGACCTGAATTAATGGAGATAATACAAAAATTATCAAAACCCTAATTGAAAAAAACCCTAACACTGACACTAACTTATAATGTAAATTAACACAATTGGGGTAATAAAACATTCAAAACAAATATGGAATGTACCTTTTGTCTTGCCAATTTCAGGAAAACGACACACAAGTGGTATTATTAAAGACTTAGGGTTTCACAGTTGTGGGGGCAAGGAAAATGATGTATGAATGGATAAGGGTGCACGTTTGTGGTTATAAAGATGAAAACTGTACTTGTAAATAATAAACATTGTACTTGAATCCTACTAGGAATGGAAGTGTGGGGGACCAAGAACTGGTGTGTGTCTGATGGTACGAGGTTTCCACGCTGGAAATCCAAATAGGCAAAAAAGTGTGGCAATAACAGGGAACCGGATAAACAAGTGATAAAATGTATTGTTAGAGACAAAATTTACAAGTTGAGGGGGCAAAGGGGTTATTTTTTTTATTCGCTACGTCGTACTAACATTTGTGACAAGTATGATGCTTTAATAGGTTATTTGCTCAAAAATAAAAGTTATTTGTGAGTATTTGTGTGGGTGGGGCGGTGGAAATAAATAAAGGGGTAAGGTTGTTTGTTTTTATTATCCATAAGTGTATAGTGTACCTCCGTGTCCCGTATGGTCAAAATGTAAACGTGGTGCTCCGGTTTAGCAAAAATGTAAAAATTCATTTTCCTAAACGTTTTTATATAAAAACAAAACTATTTATATCCGAAAAATAATTATCGAATTTAAACTTTACTAATGCGGTGTTGGTATGCGTGCGGTATCATTTTTCGATAAAAATGAGATAACCTCTCATTTTTGAGTTTTAAACATCAGTAACTATCAGAAAATAACAATTTGTATTTTTTTGATAAAAGTAAATAATAATATTATTAAAATAGTAATTTAAAAAATCTCGGGTTATTATAATATATGAGAAAAGTTTAGTATATAAAAGAACTCTTTTAAAAAAAATTGGGTCGTATTCAATCTCCATCGACATGGTAGGTCGGCAACTTATAAAATTATGTCTAGAATAAATTGGTCTCCAGCTTTTTTATTATTAATTAGCAACAAATTGGCTCTCTCTGCACGACCTTTCGCGGATATGCAAACTCAAGTTTAAACGGATTATTGTTATACTTGTTGGAACATCACTAATAAAATTTGTTGCATTTTTATAGTGACCCACGAATTGGCAATTAGTGACAGTTTTTCTGTCACAAAGTCGTCTCTAATGAACCATTATTTTGGTAAAGACAAATCTATTCGCACTTTTGGTGGTTAGATCTATTAAAAAGGCTTCAATGGGTGAACCATCGCAACTGTTTGCATCAGTTTCAATTATCGACGGTTATTCTATCTCTAGGTCGTCGCCAAAGCGTCGCTAACTGCATATTTTTGTGAACCATTGTGACTATTACGAATAGAAGTGTCTCAAAGGCCATTTGAAGGGGTATTGTGACTGTTTTGAAGGGGCACCATGTGCCTATAAATAGAGGACGAATTTGCCACTTTGGAATCATCAAAAACACATAAACCTCATCAATCTCTATCACAATAACATATCAGATTCGCTAGATTCAAGTTTATTTACTTGGATTGATTTTTGTATCCTCTAAACAATTCATACTAGATAGGACGAATTTCTGTTTAAGGAAACTGCTTTTGCAGGCCTCAATCACTTTGTTGTAATATTTCATATTAATTTATTTTATTCCTAACAATCTTAAACAGAAATTTCAAAGATGCATCAAGCGATGCAGAAACCGCAAGTTGAAAAACATGAAAAGTTCAAAGGGTCTGATTTTCGTCGTTGGCAACAAAAGATGTTGTTTTATTTGACAACACTTCATGTGTCAAATGTTCACACGGATCCTGAGGCACAAGTGACAGAATATGAAAGAGCCGCCTCACTTTGGAATCATAATGAATATAATTGCAGAAATTATCTTCTGAATGCTTTGGATGATTCCTTGTATGATATTTATTCTACATTTCCAAGTGCAAGGGACATTTGGTTATCATTGGAAAAGAAATAAAGGACTGAAATTGCATGTTCCAAGAAGTTCGTTATTGGCAAATTTCTGAACTTCAAGATGAATGATGAAAAGCCTATTGTGAAACAAGTGGAAGAATTACAAATCATTGTCCATGAATTGGAAGTAAAAGGCATGGGTATTAACTCTAACTTTCTTATTGGTTCTATTATTGAAAAATTACCTCCATCTTGGAAAAATTTTAAGTTATATCTTAAACATTTAACTGACGATATGAGTTTTGAGCAACTTGTTCTTAAAATTCGTGTTGAGGAAGATAACAGGATGCAGGAAAAGGCTGATGCAAATTCAATAAAACCAAATGCGAACATAGTTGGAGAAAGCTCTACCAAATCAAAGTCCAACCACAAAAACAAAGGCAAATATGGTAGTGGCTTTGGACAGAATTCTACTAAAGATAAAAAGAAGGATTACACCCAACAAAAGAGCAACAACTTCAAGAAAGTGTATCATTGTTGGGTCTGTGGGAAACTTGGTCATAAAGCCAAGGGTTGTCGCCACAAGAAATAACATGGAGGGGTAAATTATGGAGGAAATTCCAACCAAGCAAACCATGTGGAATCTCCAACAGAATTTTCTGGAGTAATTGAAGCCTTCTTGACCACCTAGGAAGCACGGACACGCCTAAATGTAAAGAGTGGCAGTGTCGGACATATGTCGGACACGGACACGCCTCGGACACGGCTCGGACACATGTCCGACATGCACGTGCCGTATCCCACATGATGTTTGGGCTGGACACGGATTTGGACATGGTTTGGACACGGACGGACACAGATTTGGACACGGCGTGGACACGGATTTGGATTTTCTCTTTTGAAAAAAAAATGAAAAAAGAAGGTTTTCAAAATTTATAAAGAAGGAAAATTTATAAAGATTTTCTCTTTTTGAAAAAAAAAATTAAAAAAGAGGAGAAAGAAAGTGTTTACCTGGTGGTGCGGTGGATGGCGGAAGCACATAGGTGTTGAGAGAAAGGAAGAAGAGAAAGAGATTAGTTGTGTTTCTTTATTATTATGACGTTTTATTTGATTTTAAGGCTTTGTCCATGTTTTTATACATATATATATATATATATATATATATATAAAATATATAAATAAAAAATTTCCGTGTCCACTCCGTGTCCATGTCTTATATTTTTAGATTTTGCCGTATCGTCGTGTCCGTGTCAGACACCGTGGCTGTGTCCGTGCAACCTAGTTGACCACGAATGATGTTGATTGGTGGTTTTGTTACTGGTGCAACAAAGCACATATGTAATTTAAGAAAGATGTTTGTATCTTACCTAAAGGTGAATGAAACTGAACCGATGTTCATGGGGAATGGAACTTCTTCAAAGATTGAAGGAAAAGTCAAAGCCATGTTGAAGTTGACTTCTGGAAAGGATCTTATACTCTCAAACATGTTGCATGTGCCCAACATCACTAAGAATCTGATTTCTGGCCCTATTCTTAGTAATAAGGGATTCAAACTTGTATTTGAATCAGATAAATTTGTTATCACTAAGGGTGGTGTGTATGTTGGAAAGGGTTACCTAGATCAACGACTCTTTAAACTGAGTGTTGTAACAGATGACAATGTTATTAATAATAATAACAACGTGGGCACTAGCACAGCTTCTGTGTACATGATTGATCCTTCTTTCTTATGGCATTCTAGATTAGGCCATGTTAATTTTCGTTCCTTGCAAAGAATGATAAACTTAGGCATGTTGCCTAAATGCACAATGGATAATATATCCAAATGTGAAATATGTGTTGAATCAAAATACACAAGTCATTCACACAAATCTTTAGAAAAATCAAATGAAATACTTGGTTTAATCCAAACAGATTTATGCGATTTCAAAGCAACACCATCAAGAGGAGGAAAGAATTATTATATTACTTTCATTGATGATTGCAACAAATTTTGTTATGTATACTTAATAAATACCAAAGATGAAGCGTTGAATATGTTTAAAACATATAAGGCAGAAGTTGAAAATCAACTAGACAAAAAAAATCAAAATTCTAAGGATTGATAGAGGAGGAAAATATGAATCCAATAACTTTGCTGAATTTTGTTCTACTTATGGTACTGTACACCAAACAACAGCCCCATACACCCCACAACAAAATGACGTTGCTGAACGTAAGAATAGAACATTGAAGAACATGATTAATTCAATGTTAATTACTTCAAGGGCTCCTCATAGTCTATGGGTGAAGCATGTCTGCAAATACAGTGTTGAATAAAATTCCTCATAAGAAGAGTGACAAATCTCCATATCAATTATGCTAAGGAAAACAACCTTCTTATAAAAGGATGAAAGTATGGGGTTGTTTGGCAAAGGTTCAAATACCTTTACCAAAAAGAACCAAACTTGGACCAAAAACCATTGATTGTGTTTATCTTGGTCCATCAAAAAATAGTGCTGCTTATAGGTTCCTAGTTTACAAATCCAATGTAGAGGACATAAGTAACAACGCTATAATAGAATCTACAGAAGCAGAATTCTTCGAGAATACCTTTCCTTATAAGGATAAAGAGAAAAAAATCTCAAATCCAAGGAAAAGAATATTAGATGATCACTTGTCTCAAGAACAAAGAGACAACAATTCTAAGGTTCCACAAGAGAATGATGAACCTAGAAGAAGTAAGCGTGCAAAGGTCTCTAAAGACTTTGGACCTAATTATATGACCTATGTTGTGAATGAAGAACCACAAACATACAAGGCTGCTATGGACTCATCAGAAGCACCTTATTGGCAAGAGGCCATTCAAAACGAAATAGACTCAATTGTGCATAAGAATACATAGAAATTGGTTGATCTTCCTTCGGGACATAAACCAATAGGCCATAAGTGGATCTTCAAAAAGAAACTAAGACCTGATGGTACCATAGAAAAGTATAAGGCTCATTTATTAGCCAAAGGATATCGTCAAAAGGAAGGTCAAGATTCCTTTGATACTTATTCACCGGTTACAAGGATAACCTCTATAAGAACGTTAATGGCTATAACAACAATTCACAACCTGATTATACATCAAATGAATGTGAAGATTGTGTTCTTAAATGGTGAATTAGATGAAGAAATCTATATGCAACAACCTGAGGGGTTTGTTGTCAAAGGTCAAGAGCATAAGGTATGTAAATTGGTTAAATATCTTTACGGTCTTAAACAAGCTCCAAAGCAACGGCATGAGAAGTTTGATAACACTCTCTTATCAAATGGATATCAAATAAATGAATGTGATACATGTGTTTATGTTAAACAATACAAAAATGCATTTGTCATCATTTGTTTATATGTGGATAATATGCTGATTATGGGAACAAATATGGATGTAATTAACCAAACCAAGAAAATGCTTCATTCTTCATTTGATATGAAAGACATTGGAGAAGCCAATGTCATTCTTGGTATACGAATTCAAAAGAATTCCAATGGATACATCCTTGGCCAATCTCTCTACATTGAGAAGACCCTTAAGAAATTTGGGCACTATGATGATAGACCGGTTGTAACTCCATTTGATCCTAAGGTTCAATTAAAGAAGAACAAAGGACAAAGTGTATCACAGTTGCAACATACACAAGTTTTAGGAAGCTTGATGTATATAATGAATTGTACACGACCGGATTTGGCATATACTGTAAGTCAAATCAGTCGATACTCACATAAGCCTGGTAGAGATCATTGGGATGCACTAGTAAGAGTGCTTCAATACCTTAAGCATATAATGGATTATAGGTTACATTACACTAAATATCCTCTAGTATTAGAAGGATTTTGTGATGCTAACTGGATTTCCAACCATAATGAAGGAAAGTCCACAAGTGGATATGTATTTACACTTGGTAGGGCTGCTATATCATGGAGATCATCTAAGCAAACTGTGAATAACAGATCAACTATGGAAGTGGAATTTGTAGCCTTAGACAAAGCTAATGAAGAAGCATAATGGCTTAGAAGTTTTCTAGAGGATATTCCCTTTGTGGCTGGACCTGTGATTGCTGTATGTATACCTTGTGATAGTATGGCTGCTCTTACCAGAGCAAAGAATCATATCTATAACGGCAAGTCAAGACATATAAGACGTCACCACAGTACGATAAAGGACTTGTTAAGAAATGGAATCATTTCCATCGCCAACGTAAAGTCAAAGGAAAATATAGCATATCCTTTAACAAAAGGCCTTTGTAGAGAACAAGTCATATTTACATCAAGGGGTATGAGCTTAAAGCCAACACAATGAGTGACTACTCGGCGGAAACCTAACCTAGCAAAATTGGAAGATCCCATGGTCTAGTTTCAATAGGAAAACTAGTTGGGGAAAACTCAAAAAGTACTAACACAAGTGTATGCCCATTTCTATGATGAATTTTGTGTCTTTTTTTTCGTTGATGATTGAGGGCTGAATTTCAATTCTTAATAATGCTAATGGATTTTTACAGTGGAATACTACAGAATATTCTTGATTGGCATTACCTATATGAGATTGATGTGTGGTCGCATCTTTGGGAACCAGATGGCTAAGTTCTTTAAAATTCTCATGAATAAGGATATGTTCATGACTGAAATGAACACAACGGTAAGAATCTGTTATTACACAAATATGATATGTGTGATACTTATTGTCTCGATTTACTATAAAACATGGCTAGTTCAAGACTTATGTTCACTATTCACAAAGTAGATCCGATATGTACTTCCTAGGAAAGGTTCAAGTCTAAAAGACACCTAATCTGATGCATGTCATATTACATTTGATGGAAATAGAATAATAAGTAACTTTATATTATCTTATTTTCTATTCAAATGTGGGGTATTATTGGTGTTTGAATAGAAAATGTGGGGTATTGTTGAAACATCACTAATAAAATTTGTTGTATTTTTATAGAAACCCACGAATTGGCAATTAGTGACAGTTTTTCTGTCACAAAGTCGTCTCTAATGAACCATTATTTTGGTAAAGACACAATTATTCACAATTTTGGCGGTTAGATCTATTAAAAAGCCTTCAATGAGTGAACCATCGCGACTGCTTGCATCAGTTTCAATTAGCGATGGTTATTCTGTCGCTAGGTCGTCGCTAACTGCAGATTTTTGTAAACCATTGTGACTATTACGAATAGAAGTGTCTCTAAGGCCATTTGAAGGGGTATTGTGACTGTTTTGAAGGGGCACTATGTGCCTATAAATAGAGGACGAATTTTCCAATTTAGAATCATCAAAAACACATAAACCTCATCAATCTTAACAATAACATATCAGATTCGCTAGATTCAAGTTTATATACTCGGATTGATTGTTTTATCCTCTAAACAGTTCATACTAGATAGGACGAATTTCTGTTTAAGGATACTGCTTTTGCAGGCCTCAATCACGTTGTGTAATATTTCATATTAGTTTATTTTATTCCTAACAATACTTCTTTTCAAAGATGACAAATCAAATGTAATTTAGTATACTAAACCTTTTTACCAGAGTATAGTAGAAAAAGACCTAGTTATTCATCCAACCGTTTTAATGTAACCTTCAAATTTATAGCAATAGAACGAACTGACGAAACAGACTAATTTCAAAACAACGACAACATATAAAATCTAAACTCCACAATGTCATGATTCACAAACCATGAGGAACTATGTAGCTATAGTAGTTATAGAAGCTCATAACAGACTCACCCTAATGACAAGGCATTGACACTACAAGAATAACTAGAACATGCTACTATGATATTGCCGACGGCACATAGTCGTTGGCAATATACACTAAACGATAAAAAAAACGCTTGATCGAAACAAGCGAGCATTGAATTTTTATGTTAATAAATTCCCGACGACATGTCAATAATTGCGAGTTGTTAGGCGGGAATTACCCCCGCCAACTTGGTATCGACGACATGTTGTCGGGACCATATATAATAAAAAATTAACTCAGTTAGCGTTTGATTAGCGTTAATCCTTATAATAACCAAAAGTCGATGAACCAGGAATGAGGATAATTGATGCAGGTTTTCCGACCAGGATTTAATATTTCTAAGTCTCGTTTACCTAAGGTCTACCTATTGCACTAACGAGCAGTGAACCCGATTGTGCGTAGTACAAAAGGTGGTAAAACCGAGGTCATTCCTAAGAGCTATGTAGATGAGAATCCTTTTAAGTATAATTGTCATGGTTTAAGAGGTTTTAAGTTGAATAATTATTTAAACTACTAAACAAGAAATAAATAGCGAAAAGTAATTTGAGGTTGTGAAAAATGGAGAGGAAGTGTGCTAACCTAATTATTCATTCTATCATGTTATGTTAGGAATTAGAAAGTCGTTAAAGATTCGGTCACCTCAAGTATATGTGTTCGATAGAAAGCTCGTAGTCGTAGTCAAGTTATGTTAGTAAGTAGTTTGTTAAGTAACACCGTGGAGGACGGACGGGTCTTTACCCACTGTATGCCTGATCCACAGCCCTAGGTGGCATTTATTTGTAAGACACTATAAATACCCTCTACCTCCCAAGGTAGAGGGTTGGAGCTTCAATACCATTTTTCTTTGTTTCACATAGTTCCCAACTCTCTTCTCTTTCTCTCTCTAAACTACTTATACACCCCATTATGATTATGGTTTAGTGTGTTTGTGAAATCCTATATCTTATAATTGGTATCAAGAGCCATGGTTAGATTACTCATTGTGGTTTGGTTGTTTTTTATTGATAAAGTGGTTATTTGTGAAAGTGGTACTAAGCGAGTTGAGTCTCGGACTTTTGTTTCTTCAAAGCGAGTTGCTTTGTTATTGGAAGCGAGTTGGTATATGCGACTTGGCTATTTAGCGAGTTGACTCTTTATGCGACTTGGATTCTAAGCGAGTTGTTTATTTAAGCGACTTGAGTTCTAAAGCGATTTGGCTATTAAGCGAGTTGTACAGATAGCGAGTTAGTTTAAGCGACTTGGTGTTTAAGCGAGTTGTCTCGACGATTGACTTGCTATTAAGCGAGTTGTCTCTATATACGACTTGGCTATTAAGCGAGTTGGTTCTTTTTAATTTGTTTCTTTAAGCGAGTTGGTTGTTTAGCGAGTTGATAACTAAGAGAGTTGACTGTTTAGCTACTTGTCTATTGAGACTTGTTACTTCTTCGTGCTACATGTTTACGGTTGTTCTTTTGGTTTAGTAAAATCCCGTGAAAGAATCAATTTCCCGGTTTAATCAAGGAATAGTAAAATCCGTAGAACTTGTAATCATGTCAAACATCGTACCTACTATCGCTTTTTAGTGAGGACGTTCAAGCAACTGGATCGATACTCGTCCACCTATGCTTGACGAACGATTATGAATCATGGGCTCAACGAATCTGATTGTACTGTCTTGGAAAGGAAAATGGGGTAAACATTCTCAAATCAATTGATGAAGGACCTTATCAGATTGAGACTACAAGAGACATAATTGATACTGCTGCTGATGAAACAATGATCTTTGACCGACAGACAAAAATGTATGATGAGCTCTGATAAGGAGAAAAGAGATTCGATGCTGATATCGTGGCTTCTAACATTATACTTCATGGTCTTCCAAAAGATATCTACAAGCTTATCAATCACAACACTGAAGCCAAGGCAGTTTGGGATAATGTCAAGATGCTTCTCTCAGGTTTTGAATTAACCAAGGAAGACAGAGAATCACAACTGTATGATGAGTTTGAGCATTTCAAGATGAAGCCAGATGAGAGTGTCTATGAGTACTACGTGAGATTCAATAAGCTTGTGAATGATATCAGAACATCAAAATGACCATGCCAAACATTCAATTGAATTCAAAGTTGGTAAACAACATGAATCCCGAGTGGCACAAATTTGTCACTTCTATGAAGCTAACCAGAGGACTAAAGAATACAAACTATGAGCAATTGTATGCTTTCCTTTTTCAGAATGAGAGGCATGCTATGTTTGAAAAAAGGATTCTGGATCAGTTCAAAACCAATCAGGGAGAATCAAGCTCACCAAATGATTCTACAGCTTTCTACACCAATGTTGGTATTACCACCAAAGCATCTCAAGTCATACCCATGGGTAATGGTAATTACAAGCTCATCTCACGATCCAGATATAAGCCTCCGACTCAAACACACTCATAGAAAACTTCATCAATCAACTGTCTGTCATGGTTAGTCAAAACATGAAATCTCTCCCACACACCAACAATAACCTCGAGCACCTCCAATCCACACAATCAAGCTACTATCGAGATGGGAAGGTTGTGGTGCAACCGTTCAAGAAAGGCGTATGAACAGGAAGAGGTGGAGTTGCTAGAGGATATGTAGCAAATCAGAATCGTGGAAGGAATCCAATTCAAGGACAAGCAAAGCCAGTCAAATGCTACAACTGTGGTGGTGAGGGACGATTGCTAGAACCGCACATCTCCAAAACGTCCGAATGTCGAATACCAGAGACAAGATGTTGCTCATACAAGCTCGTGACAATGATAGTGCAGCGTTGGATGAAGAGGAGTTGTTGTTTCTTCGCTGAGGGCAATGCCAAGACATATGATGCGATGTGGATGAGCAAAATGATTCGAGAGATAGGTCACAATCATCAAAATGCCTTTCAAGTCGCTGACTGTGATGCATACGACTCTGACGTCGATGATGAACCTACTACACAAACAATTTTCATGGCTAGCATTTCTCCAATGTTCTCTCCTAAGGTCTCATCATCACAACAAGCTGGTCCATCCAAAGAATCAATCATCTCAGAGGTATTAAAACTATATGATGAAGTTGATGAGCAAAAGATGCATAATAAAGTACAATCTCTTGTAACTTATGAATCAGATATTGATGATAAGGATAATAGCAATACTGTCCCACCCGAAAACAACGTTCGACTTACGTGTGTTAAGCATATAGCTAGCGTTCCTTCTGAGCCAGGATCAAACTCTTCTTTTGACTAAGGGGGACGGAAAGCAAAACTTAAAGACTGAAAATCCGGTCCTAAGTTCATCTTCCGCTTCCTTACCTGGTCCATGGAATCCCAAGAAGGTAAGAACTCCAACCTGTCCGATGCTTCTTCGGCCAAATACGATATACAAGTGGGACCTGCACTATGCGCAAGCTGTGCGAAAAACCGCTTTTTTCGGTTCAAACAACTTGGGCGAAATAGGGTTCTACCGGGAAACCATGGATTTTTTAGTTTTCGCCATTGGTTACTGGTTGAGCCACGCAATCCGCAGAAATTCCACGAATCCCTTGGTGGATAAGTCCGACGACTCAGCAGCAGTGCGGAATTTTCTTTCTCGTCTGATGGATCTGATCTATAGTTAGGGGCAATACATACCAAAGGTTCGAAGGATAATGAGTGAAGATCTCGCCTGCCAAATCGTCGCAACTCTCGACCGCCTGCGTACCGAATCAATGCTCGAGGTTGAAAGGCAAGTAGATAAGCGATTCCTACCAATATTTTTATTGTCTCGATTCGTCCCATCGCCGCCAAGCACGATAATGTAAAAGGTTATGAAGTTGACTTCTTTGCCTTCTTGAAGGTGGTTGGGCATTAACCAACACAACAGTGAAACCCGATCCAGCTTTCGCTCCCTCCGCTTCCACAGGGCCCTCACTTCCTCACTCAACTCACTCGACGCCGGCCACGCCACCGCCACCTTGGGAGGAAGGCTACTGACGGTAGCGAATCTCAGAATACGAATAAGATCAGAAAGGCCATCATAAGAGTAAACAAGGCAATGGCTCCCTAGAAATTGGAGGATTCTATTGATCCAAGACCTGTATGTAGACACTGGCCTCCCAGCTTTCCGCTGCCATAAGGCCGAAAGAATTATCTTACCTTTCTCTTCTGTCAGTCTTTGAAGTTTCCTTTCTTTGAAAACCAAGGATGAAGCTAGAATGTGGAGTATGGACTTATCATGCTTCCCAATTCCACTAGCATAAAAGAGTTTATTCAACTCCTGAGAGATTCTATAGTTCCTGAGCTTGAGAGATTCTATAGTTCCTGAGCTACCCCAATTTGATGAGAATGAGGGAAGAAGTCCTTAGCTATTCCTTTGGCCTATAATAAGAAAGGTCCATCAAGACTAAGAAATTGCCCTCGATCTTTTCAATCCCTCTAGTAGAGAATTCTTAGCCTCGTCTTAGAACTGAGCTCTCACAAAGCAAGTCATTACTTATTGTTTACACACACTTTCTATTTTACTTAGCCTACTTCTTTATCATTAGATCAATTAGGCAGGGGAAGACTCTGTGTACTAACTTTCTCTTCTTTCTTCTTCTTTGAAATCCCTTGCCACTTCCCTTCTTTGCTAGCACGTACCTGTCTTTGCTTTGCACAAGAGATCCCCCTACTCTTCACACCCCTCTAGTGCTGATCTTGCTTATGCATTACTTGGGAAGGATTGCCCTATCCCTTTGTTGGGGTCTTTGGCTACCCTACCTCATACTATGGAATAAGGTTTGATCCTATTCATGGAGATTCCATAAATATTCCATTCGAAAAATGGAAACAATTGGGATTTTTTTAGAAATTGGATGCAGTTACTAATTCATGATCATATGTGAAGCAAAGTGAAAGTAAGGTTGTACCAAGTAATGCATCTTCTGCAGTCAATAATGGTTGTATCAAGTAATGCATCTTCTGCAGTCAATAATGATTATGTTTTTGATGAATACACTGCATGTGCCTCTGATGATTCTGTTATCTCTGAACTGAATGCCTATAAAGAACAAGTTGCTATTTATGAACAACGTGCTAAGTTTGAGTTAACCACCCGTGAGCAGGAAATGGATGACCAAATGCGTACAATTATCAAAAAAAGTAATTTTAGAGAAGAAGTATTAAAACAAGAGTTAAACTCCTTACAAGAAAAGCTTTCTAAAACTGCCAAGCAAAAACAATAACTTCAAGAAAATGTTAAAATGCTTAAGCAAGAATTCAATGCTAAGGAATCAAACTTTTGAATGATTTTTCCAATCTAAAAAATTTGAAAAACAAGCTTGAAAATAAATTGTACGTACAAGGAAATACCATTCAGACTGCTCACCTGATCACTAAGCATAGTCTTAAGCGATAAGCATAGCATTCCCCTTGTTGTGGAACCTAATCATGAGGTTGTTAAAAAGGATAGAGCTGCTCATAATGTAATCTATGATGGTAATGAGATTCTTAAACCTAGACAGAAACCTAGTTGTGTTGATTACACTGAGGAAGATAGAAAATTGGATGATACATCTAGGGAGAAAACGAATAAGAAGCTGGAAGATCCTGAATGTAAAGAGAATAACATAACGATCAAACCCCATGATTACAAAAAGGAAAATTGGATTTCTTTGAACAATTTTAAGGCTCAAATGTTGTTAACACCCGAACAAGTGTGTAACAAACCCTCCCCTTAGGAAAATGCCTTCAGCTACTGTGTATCCTCCAAATACACCAATGCACTTAGTTCCTAGAACTATTGCCACTAAAAGCAAGACCTTAATCAGTCAATATGTTATTTTTCAAGTATTTCTTGATTTTGAGAAAACTTGTAAAAAAAGGATCACACCCACTGGGATAACTGAAGGGGAAAGAGGTTTTGAGCAAACTAAAGAATGCTATTTAACTGAGGTCATGCCTTTCTTTAAACAACTAAAAGATCAATTTGAGAGTCTTAAAAAGGGGATGGGTTCAGATATTAAAGAAATGGAAAAGGAATTTGATGCAATGATAGTTGAGGTTAGTGACTATTAGCGAGAATTAAAATATAATGAGATTGAGAGGAAAAACTTGCATACCTTGAATGAGAATCTTATTTCTGAATGTATTGCTCAAGATGTGTTTTACACTACTACAAATTGTTCCATTAATGCTTCTCAATTTCATGAATTATCTATTGCTTTGAAAGTCTCCCATGATCGTGTCATTGAGCTTGAAAAAACTAACTCTAAACTGCTTGATAAAGTTGAACAGGATGATCATGATAACCTGGTAAAACAGTTTTCTAAATTGGAAGTTGAGCATCTTGCTTTGCAATTAAAATATCAACATCCGAAAGAAAATGTTAAAACCTCAAATATCAAGACATCCTTGGATGTTCCTGAATTTGATGCAGTTTTGAAATTAGCAAACGTGATGAACAGATTTGAGCTCATTGTAACATGATCAGAAAGTTGAAAGCCCAAATCTCTCAATTAAAGGGTGAAAAGAACAATGTACTGATCCCAAATGTCTCCTACTTTAGATTCTCAGTATTCTCAAACTTTTCATCTTCAAAACTTAGTTAATGCCTTACAAAAGGAAAACGAGAGTTTTCTAGAAGAAAATGAAAAAGTTAAATGACACTTTAAAGAGTTATATGATTCAATGAAAGTCACTCATAACCAAAACAATGAAAAAATAACGTCTTTACAAAAGGAAATTAAGAATCTGAGGAGTCAGGAAAATGGGAAACTGCCACTTGTTTTTAATGAGAATGTTGCATCAAAGTCATCCTCAGACTGCAAATACACTGTGACTATTAAATACATTCCTCCTCATCTTAGGAATAATGAACCTGTGTTTCATGACTATTGTGCTCACCTTAAGGATAGCCTAGAATGTCTCCGTGAGATTGTAGAAGAGGTTTCATTAACAAAACTCTTGATAGAGAAATTAGGTTTGCTTGCATTCAAGCCAAACGATCTCAAGAGCTGCTAGAATGTGTAATTACAACATGTCCTAAATCCTTAGGTGTGAAAGGTAATGTTGTGATGCCTTGTTCCATGCCTAGTGCCAAGCATTCAAATCATTATGCCCATTTCGAAGAAAGTGAACAATAATGTGCCTTCAAGTAGTTCAGATCCTAGTTCAGAATGCAAAAGTAGATCAATCAACTAATGTTCCCACAATTCCCACAGAGTAATCAATGACATTAAAGCAAGGTGTCAAAGCCTCCGTGCAATACCAAACAAGATAAGACCTCGCAAGCTAAGAATGTGCATTGGAAGAGAGTAGAAGATCACCCTAGGAATATTAAGTTTGAGTTGAATAAAACGAATCGTGTTGATTCTAGTGTTAGCTTTAAGTGTACTGTAATTAATGCGAATCCTGCTACTTTTGGCAAAACATGTAATGATAATTTCGTTGTTTCTGTTACTAATCTTGAATGTGGTGTGAATGATTTGTCTAATGCTATTAAACGCCCTGATAAAACTGTTAATGTTAAAATTCAAGCTAAGAAGGCTAAAAGGCAAAGGCGAAAGAAAGTTAGAAAACAGTGGAAACCCACATGAAGGAAATTTAGTAATATAGGTTATCAATGGATACCTTTTGGCCGTAAGATTAATGAGCTTTGCCTTAAAGTTGCTAAATCAATGCCCACTAGAAAATGGATGCCTACTGGTAGAACTATTCCCTTAAGAAGTGAACATACTTTGAATATGTCAAATACGGACACTAGCACTGCATCTATTTCTAATGAGTCCATTGTTTCTACCTCTGATGTGGGTGTTCCAATCACTGTTACCAACCAAGTGGAACCCATTCTTGTATGGGGATCCTAATTATCCAGATATCCGTTCTTGTCTGTGTTCAACTGCACTTCAAATCGTTCTGTGGTACCTGGACTCAGGCCGTTCCAAGCATATGACGGAGACCGGTCGGTGGCTCATGAACTTCGTGAGCAAATTCATCAGATTAGATTCGGGAATGATCATTTTGGTGCAATTATGGGTTATGGAGATTATGTTGTCAGTGATAGTGTTATCTCCAGGGTATATTACGTAGAAGGTCTTGGTCATAACTTATTTTCTGTCGGTCAATTCTGTGATTCTGATCTAGAAGTGGCCTTTATAAAATATACTTGTTTCGTTAGAGAACTTGATGGTAAGGAACTTTTAAGAGGAACTCGTGGTTCAAATCTATACACCATCTCTATCAAAGATATGATGAATTCTTCTCCAATTTGCTTGTTGTCAAAGGCTTCGAAAAGAAAGTCATGGTTATGGCATCGTCGTCTCAATCACTTGAACTTCGGCACCATCAATGATCTCTCCAGAAAGGACTTAGTTGTAGGTTTACCTAGACTAATGTATGAAAAAGATCATCTTTGTTCAGCATGCCAATTGGGAAAAAGCAAGAAGTATGCCCACAAACCCAAACCTACAAACTCCGTTACAGAAGTTCTTCATACAATTCACATGGATTTATGTGGACCCATGAGAGTGCAGTCTTTGGGAAGAAATATGTGTTAGTTGTGGTTGATGATTACTATCGATTCACCTGGTTAAGTTCCTAAGGACAAAGGATGAAACTCCAGATATCATCATCAAACTTATCAAACAAATGCAGTTCGACTTAACAAAGCGCAGAATCATCCGAACATAAAATGGAACTGAGTTTGTTAATAAACAACTTAGTGAGTTTTATGAAAGTGTTGGAATCAGTCATCAAAGAAGTGTTCCACGAACTCCTCAACAAAACGGTGTAGTTGAAAGACGAAATCGAACTCTTGTGGAAGCCGCAAGAACAATGCTGATTTACTCAAAGGTTCCAATGTTTCTTTGGGCTGAAGCCATTGCCACTGCATGCTACACTCAAAATCGATCCCTTATTCACACTGCTCATGGAAAAACTCCATATGAACTTATCCACAATAGAAAACCTAATCTCTCATTCCTTCGTGTGTTTGGTGCATTGTGTTATCCAACTAATGAGGGCCAAGACTAAGGCAAACTTAAAGCTAAAGCGGACATTGGAGTATTTGTAGGATATGCACCAAACAAAAAAGGATATCGAATCTACAACAAGAGAACCCGAAATATCATGGAAATAATTCACGTTACGTTCGATGAGCTGACCGGTCAAATGGCTCCAGGACAAACCAGTTCTGGACCCGCATCTCAACTGTCATCAAGTAGTCCTATCAGTTCTACTCTTGTTTTTAATCCCTCTCCAGCAACTCCTTATGTACCTCCTTCAGAAAATGATTTAAATAAATTGTTTGATCTGATGTTTGATGAACACTATGAATCAAATGCTGATGAAATGTCAATTCCATCAACAGAGGCTACTCCGATCCCTGTGAATGAAGTCAACTCTTCAGTCTCACTATCATTAAGTCAAGAAGCGCCTGCTGCTGATCACTCTGTCTCATCAACAAATCATCAATCATCGAGTGTACATCATGGAGATGTTTCTGGCACCCTTGATGGAGAGAATCCCTTTGCTACTCCTGAAGATGTACCATTTCAAAACATATTTGCTCCTGAATCATCATCTGAACCATCTTCATCAGGAGAAATCGACTCTGCTACGCCGGTTCTCAACAACAACCACATGAACACCTTAGAAAGTGGACACATGATCATCCATTGGACAACATCATTGGAAACCTCTCGCATCCAGTATCCACATGGAAACAACTTGCAACCGATGCCTTATGGTGCTTCTTCAACTCCGTACTCTCTAAGGTCAAACCAAAAGATGTTAAAAATGCCATGAATGAAGACAGCTGGTTCAATATCATGCAAGAATAAATTCATGAGTTTGATAGACTTTATGTATGGGAATTAGTACCTGCTCCAGATTTTGCTATGATCATTGCTTTAAAGTCGATCTTTAAAGTGAAACTTGATGAGAATGGTGATGTTTTATAGAACAAGGCTCGATTGGTTGCAAAAGGATACCGTTAAGAGGAGGGTATTGACTTTGAAGAATCATTTGCTCCTGTTGCTCGTATCGGCAATCGAATCTTCTTGGCTAATGCTGCAAGTAAGAACATGGTGGTTTATCAGATGAATGTAAAGACGGCGTTTCTTAACGGAGATCTTAAAGAAGTCGTATACGTCACCCAACCTGAAGGCTTTGTGAATCCAGAACATCCTACTCACGTCTATCGTTTGAAGAAGGCTTTTTATGGATTAAAGCAAGCTCCAAGGGCATGGTATGATACGCTATCAAAGTTTCTTCTATCCACTGGATTCAGCAAAGGAGCAGTTCATCCAACATTGTTCACTAGAAAGTCAGGCAAACATTTAATTCACGTTCAAATGTATGTTGATGATATCATCTTTTCCTCGACTGACCCCAATGAATGTGATCGTTTTTCTAATGAAATGGGTTCCAAATTTCAAATTCAATGATGGGACAAATTTCATTTTTCTTGGGATTACAAATTTCACAAAGTCCCGGAGGCATTTTTATAAATCAATCTAAATATGCAAATGAGATTTTAAAGAAATTTGAATTTGATTCTAGTGACCCTGTTGACACTCCCATGATTAAGCGTACTAAACTGGATGAGGACCACTCAGGGATCATGGTAGACCAAACGAAATATCGTAGTATGATTGGATCCCGATGTACCTCACGCCTAGTAGACTAGACATCTTGTTCGCTTTTTGCATGTGTGCTAGATATCAGTCTAAGCCTACCAAAAAGCACCTTGAAGCAGTTAAACGGGTCTTTCGGTATCTCCAAGGAACCATCAATATGGGACTTTGGTACCCGAGGGACACCGGTATGTCACTAACCTATGCGATCTGCCGATCATGCAGATGTCAAGATACTCGTCGAAGTACGTCTAGAGGTGCTCAGTTTTTGGGTGATAAGCTTATGAGCTGGTCTTCAAAGAAGCAAATGAGTACTTCTATTTCCTCTACAGAGGCTGAATACATAGCTATGTCATCCTGTTGTGCTCAAATCCTATGGATGAGATCTCAATTAACTGACTATGGCTTTGACTTCAACAAAATCCCTTTGTACTGTGATAATAAAAGTGCTATTGCTCTCTCATGCAACAACGTACAACACTCAAGAGCAAAGCATATCGACATTCGACATCATTTCATCAGGGAACAAGTGGAAAAAGGTGTGGTGGAACTCTATTTTGTGAGGATTGAATACCAATTAGCAGACATCTTCACCAAAGCTCTTCCTAGAGAACATTTTGAGTTTATCCTTCCACGTCTTGGTCTAAAGAGTCTACAATCGGAAACACTCAAGCGTCTTCAAGAGGAAGACGAGGAGTAAAGGTCTTTATCCATTTATATTTTGTATATATTTATTCAAAAAGCAAAATACAAAATTTAAAAACCCTCAAAAGAAAATATAAAAATATTAAATTCTATAAAATCCATAAAAATTTGAAAAATCTTGAAAAATTCCAAAAAAAAAAAAAAATTGTTATTTTGTCATGTTTTTCCTTATTCGATATCATCTACAGACTTTGTGTTGACATTAAAAGAATGTCATGGGTCCTTAGATGTTATTCGAATGTACTTAGTTTTTGTTAAAAAAAAAATTGAGGCGGAGAAAAATGGTGGTTTATTGTCATTTCAGGCAGTAACCCGTTTTAAAAGTAAAAAACAGAGCCACACTTTATCTTATTTCTCAAATCTCATGCTCTGATTCTTAAAACAAATGTTTGTCATCAACAAGAAAAATGTTTATCCTTCCAAATATTTTTCCGTCTAATGATTCTTCTGAAAAATATTTGCCATCTAATGAAAACTAATTCTTTGAAAAATAACTCGAACTCTATTTATGAAAGTCATCTGGTCTTAACGTTTGTCAAAATATCTATCTCTCAATCAACACCTTATGTCATTGATTGAGGGGGAGAATGAGTTCAATTAAATCAAAAGGGTATTTGTCATTCAATTGTTTTCAAAAGATAATCATGCATGTTTAATCAATGGAGTTTAAAGTCTCCAAATCCGATCCTTATCCTTTAAAACGCTTTCATAATCAAGTCACAATTCTCCTTAAAAGCTTTCAAAATCAATTTAAATCTACTGAGATCACAAATCTCAAATGATTTAATAATTGTGATCGGGGGAGAATTTGTGATTTAAATTGGATTAGAACTGATAATTCGATACATGGTTTTATAAGGATGTACAAGCTCTCCTTCCCACATGTGCCAAACGATTTCAAATTTTCCATGCACATGTTGAGGGGGAACATCTATCTTAAACCACAAAGATTTGAAACGTGATCAATTTATTTCAATGTGCAGTCTTTTCCTAATATGTGCAAAACATTTTCAAATTTCTATGCACATGTTGAGGGGGAGCTCTTGTTCTAAAAATATCAAAAACAATTCAGGTACAAAATGGTTTGATAATATATCACAAGTATTTGGATTGATTTTAAAATGGTTTTCAATTGATTCAAATGGCAGATGAACAATACCAAATAGACCGACCAACTTTACTTTATGTATGGTGATATAAGGATGATAAGGTTAGGTATCTGTTCCCATGATCCGCCAGAACCGGAGGGATCTACCCAGGGAAAATCCACTAGATAGTGTAGAAGTCCTTAAGTATGATGAAAAAAGGAGAAATGTGAGATATGGGAAGAGTGCGGACTGAGACAGAGCTAGTAATGGAATAAACCCAACAAGGTTCTAGTTATGATGTCTCGGTAAGCACTGAAGGGGTTGAAGAATGAAAAAGAATTGAATGTGAAAAGGGTGAAAATAAATAGCCCTCCAATATTTCAACCTTAGGGCAGATACCGGGTTCAACTCATACGCTACTGGTGGTTACTAAGGTAACACTGGTATTGAAGACAAGACGTCATGGACCAAGTGACGCACTGCACTACAACTTCTCAAACCACTCAAGTTCCTCTTAAAAGGACTTGTTTCATTCTCATGGGGAACCGACATTATCTTTCGACTTTCTCTTAGAGTTGGTTGATATTGAAGAAGGAGACCCTCTCCTTAGTCTCTGGCATAGGAACCAAATATGCACAATTAAGTCTAGAGCCTCGAGATCATATATAAATCTCATTAGGACACTTTTAATGAAGACTCTCTGTTTCACACAATGTGGAAAGAGAGATTATATCTTATGAGTCCTACGCATTATCCTTGTGGTATTGCCAGAACATCTAAGTGATATGCAAACATATTCACAATGAAGATGGAAAGCCTTCTGGAGCCAACATCAAACAAGCTCCTGGTGGGTGGCATGTGAGATCTATCCAATAGATCAACCATGTGACAACTGAATAGAAACAATGGGGCGATTCAATCTTTTGAATCAATCCAGGTTCAGGTTATGGATTGACGGATACCTTTGAAAAACCGGTCGTTATGCGTAAAAACTCTTTTCCTTAGCACATCGACTGTGTACTAACATTTCAAAAACAAAAGGTGTTTATGATTGATAATTGATTTTCATTAAAACCTTCGTCGTATTGAAAAACTCTTTCTTCAAGCAATGCATGATTGTTTTTCAAATCATTTTTCATCAATCAGTGAATCTCAATTCGCTGGTTCACTCACTCCGTGTTGTCTTCTTTGAGACGTTCCGGTTTGAGAACGGCTAGAACAATTTCGCGAAACCCCTGTCAAGGAGATTCTTCGAATTATACCGATCACAGAGCGGTACTTATCGCGATCAACGGGGACCGTGGGCCGTGTACCTCAATTCAACGAAAGTGATCAAAGACACTTTCGCACTTTATTGCTAATGTTGTATGCGAATGTACGCCCGACGCGTTTGGTACCGATCGAATGAAGCGGTCAACCCATAGCCGCATGCTCACACTACACATTCATCTCAAAAGAAATCATGATAAGTGCTTCAACGACTCTTATGCTTTCACTCCATGCTTCTGCTATGCTGCTGCAAATATCATGATCCAAGAAAGCTTTCGCTACTCTGATGAGAATATATCATGATCCAGAATGTGAGCATGTCGGTCCAAATTTCACAACATCACATAATACCAACACCTCAATGGAAGAGTCAGAGATTCATGTTGCTAATGATCTCAATGCTGGCTCAAAACTCATCATCACGTGGATCAGTTAAAGACCTCCACTCAAAATTATCCAAACATGCAGATCATGAAGAATCAATGACTACGTGCTACTGAGCAAGGAACTGAATCAAGAATCCTAGAACAATCTAATGTAATATCTGTTTATATTCATTGTAAATTGAGGTGACCTCCCTTAGGGGGAGATTGTTAGGAATTAGAAAATTCAGTCGTTAAAGAGTCGGTTACCTCAAGTATATGTATTTGATAGAAAGCTCGTAGTCGTAGTCAAGTTATGTTAGTAAGTAGTTTGTTAAGTAACATCGTGGAGGACGGACGGGTCTTTACCCACTGTATGCTTGATCCATAGCCCGTAGGTGGCGTTTATTTGTAAGACACTATAAATACCCTCTACCTTCCAAGGTAGAGGGTTGAAGCTTCAATACCATTTTTCTTTGTTTCACATAGTTCCCAACTCTCTTCTCTTTCTCTCTCTAGAACTTCTCTCTCTAAACTACTTATACGCCCCATTGTGATTATGGATTAGTGTGTTTCCGAAATCCTATATCTTACATGTTATATCTAAGTTTTCTAATTACTTCATATTGATACAAGTGGGGGTTCAAATTGCTATGACGACATTTGGTCAATTCGTCATAACCTATCAACAAAGGTTCCTACCCGACGTCAAAGGCCTACCCTTTGGGGAGCAGAGGGTCTCAAGCAACCTAAGCCAAGTCATTAAGTACCCTACATGCAAGATTTAAAACAATGTGTGCCCGGGCGCTAGCATCTTAGACACACATCCCTAACTTCTTAAGTTCATCCTTCCGAACGGTGATCCTTTTGTCAATTCGCACAAGAGGGATTGGTAGTCTTTTGGTCAATTCTTACCAACCCTCTCTACCTACTTACCTAGGGTCTTTTGCTCAATTCTCCTAAGCAAATAAATACGACTGCAACACAAAACTACCGAAGCTAGGGTGACTATCAACCAACAATGCATGTATACACTAGAAACAATTATAGAAGAATGAAAACATAAACAATACAATCAAAGAATCTGTGACAACTCATAAATTCCTCGATGCGTCGTAATTGGAGAAACGTCGATTTGCGCGATCGTTTGATTTAATTTGAGACACGAGTTGTATTTTATATCTTTTTTATTGGAAAAATTATTTTAAAAGCAATGGCTTAACTCCCGTGTCAAGAATCATTCGTTTACTAGGTTAAACGAGTCCCGAACCCTATATAACGAAAGCTTTTGCAAAGTTACGCATATGGTCCCTTTTGGAAGTTACACATCCACCCCTTTTGTTTCTATTGTACAAGTTAGATCCCTCGTGGGAGTATATATACCCCAATACTTCCACCTCCCTTCAGTTTTACTAATCCCTTTCTCTCTCTTCAAAACACACACAACTCAACACTCTCTCTCTAGAAATGATATCCGGCAACCCCTTTAGGGTTCCGACTCCGTCACGGGTCTCCGGCCAAATTCCGGCCACCTCCAACTTATACACCGCCACTTCTAATCGATAGATCGGGCCACGGTGGTTCCATTCCTACAACATACGCAACCTCAATCATCACCACGCGCTCCAAATCTTGATTTCAAGATTCGGACGCCTAGGGATTTTATGAAAAATGATGTAAATAGGATTCGAGCTTGGTTGATATGAGTTGTACTCTTATATAGACAACACCAAGCCCTAGTTTGCTTCTTTCTTTCACGGTAAGCATGGAACTCGTAAATTTTTAGTTTATTTTCTGTTTAGGTTTGAATACACATTATTTGTGTTGTTTTCGTGGATATGAAACTCATTAAAAACACTTTTGGGGTAAACCGTGTGGTATGGTACTAAGAATCTCTTAATATTCATTCGAATGGCTACTTATATTCGTTAAATCGTGTGGTAAAGAAATCAAATTTGGAGCAGTTGGTGTGGGATAGAATATAGATTGGTGTGGTGTTGGTAATCTCTTGTTTTGGGTGAGTCAACTCGATGGGCTGAGTTGGGAACTCACTGGGTCAAGTCAGGAGACTCAACTGAGTCAATATTGACCGGGTCAGACCCGTTTGGGTCCCGGGTTAACTCAGTTTTGGTCACGGGTCATGTTCGGATTATTGTCGGGTCTAAGGTCCCAAGTTGGTAACTGTTGGGGCAAGAAAAATAGTTTTTATTGTTTAGTCCATTTGGTTAATTATTCAAAATGTTTTGGTCAAGTGTTGTTGTTATATTATTTGTTTGGATTTGGGTTGGTTGGCTTTCTTCAGGTCAATTTTGTAATACGTTTGCTAGTTTTGTCCTGAGGCCTACGAGTCACCCTAGGAATGTGAAAACTGATGTGCTCAAGAACTAATTAATAATATCGACGCTAAGCGCATTGGTCAACATAATTAGTAATATATTTATATTACTCATATTCAACACTATGAAATACTAATCATCGACATATTCAACTCTACTATGTAGTATTAAGTGTATTAAGTCACCCTAAGCCTATTGGTCACCTATTAATTCCAAGCGTATTAATAATGATGAATTTCGTTGGGATAAACTCGTGGGTATGAGAATACTAAAACAAGTTATGATTGAAAAGCATTGATAAAAATTCAGATATGGGTCGACGGATAAAATTTTCAATTAGATACTTGACCCAAATAAGTAACGAGATAACTATGCAACAATATAGGAATAATTTTTATCCAGATAAACGATATTGAATATGAATTAAACAATGAACTAGATACTTGTAAAACTAAGTGGTAGACATTAGAACTAGACATGTGATTAATAATTAGTAGCGGATATTACATATACGTGGTAAGATTTAATACGGTTTATAAATATGGAATAACGTTTATTATACAAGTTTTATTGGTATTAAATTATATTTTGTTAAACGTTTTGACTTAAATGGGTCCAAATATTTTATCATCACATATTAACTAATAACGAGGTAATTAGATATATATTATCAATGAATACGGTTTTGTTTAATTATAAACCTTTATTTACCACGATAATAACTCATATTTTATAAATACATAATTAGATTCTGCAAACTTGTTTGGAAACATTATTTTGATATAATAACTTATTAAAGTCGTAATGGTTTGGGAATAAACGAACGTGTCATTTATAGTACATTATTTACTATACCTTATATGAAGTACTTTCGGGTCAACTTGTATAATTATGAATAGCGATTGAGAAACCTTTATTAAATAAGTGATAAATGGAAACTTGTCTTTTATTATTATGCATGTACGTTTGGGGATTTTTGGGTAAATTGCCAAAACTTATCAATTAACCTATTTATATTACATAAATAGTAGTCGTCATTTCCTAGTCTTTGACTAGCTTGAGTATGGCATGTAATTCTCGACTTTGTCAATATCTTTTCCTTTTGGTGTGCGTTCTAATTGGTATGTCTCGGTCATGTCAACATCTTATTTTCTTTGGCGTGAGTTGATTGTCGAGTCATGGTTCCTTACCACCACACGAAACGTTAAAAACTAAACTTTTGAGATATTAATTATGAACTTTTGGGAACGATAATGGACTTTTGAAAGTAACGACATGAATGATCTACGAAAACTACATCACATTACTTCAATTGATTTTCTCTGTCATATGAGCCGTATTCTAAGTATATCGTATACGCATTAGGTTGCGTCACAACTATTTTATTGTACTCGTCGTACATTCTTTTGGATGCCATGGAGATTAACTATAGATGCCAGTCGTGTCAATAGTGAGTAGTGCATTGCTGTGGGAAAGATGAGTTTCATAGCCCCACTTTTATCTATGTTTTAACTATGTTTTGAACTATTTTGGGGTGAGAATCATGCTGCTGTTTTTGGACCGTGAAAACTATTTGGATTTGCTTATGTGCTTGAATGTGTAGATAGATGTGCGGTATTTGTTGCCTTAGACTAGGTTAGACTGTTGCCTAGCTAAGAAGAGACTTCTACCTCGACCTAGTCCGGGGTTGGCAATTGTGCTAGATTTTGCCACAACAGTGCTGGACTAGAGTCATGGGGGCCTGAGTAATCCCTGGATGCGGGATTTGATTGGAGATCCGGGTAGGATCATGTGTGAAATGGTTTTTATCTATCTTAGGTCTTGCATAGCAAATCAACTCCTATTGGTCCACTATGATTTTATTGAACTTAAACCTATGAACTCACCAGCGTAAGCTGGCCTTTTAGCATGATTTCTCAGGAATTTGAGAGGTGTTTGGAATACGTGATCGGTGGAAGCTTGGCAAGAAGGCCGGGTGCAAGGATCATTTCTGACTCTGATAAACTTTTGGGACCTATTTTATTAAATCATGATTCGGGCCCAATATTTACACTTTTGGATTAAATGTTTTGAATAACCAAATTTTGGATTGGTTTTGAATGTTAAATGACTGTCTTTTTGCTATACTTGTGTGCGATACCAATCCAATAGTAACGGCCCGAAAACATGATTAAGTCTTCCGCTGTACCAAGATTTGGGGGTGTTACATATTGGTATCAGAGCTCAAGGTTATAGAGAATTAGGTATTTTACAAACCCTAAACTATACCGCTTTTTGAGAAAATTGATCCTCGAAAAAGCCTTGCTGCTTCCAAGCCGAAGCTTCTTAATTGATTCTGGTACGAATTACGATTTGAATTATGAGATGATCTGTAAGGGGATATTGTCAACTGATTATTGAAACACTTTGATTTGGAGATATGATTATTGATTTCGGAAATGAAATGTGATTATCGAGATACTACATATTTGATTTGAGTAAACGGTATATTATGATTTTGAGATTTGGAACTTGATTGATTTGATATGGGATATAGATGATTGAGAACACATTAGAACGAATTGATTGATAAGATGATTGATGGGGTGTTTATGGCTTATTTGATTAACAGTTTGATTGAACACTTGATTGAGCGTGTGCCCTGTTAGCAGACGATTTAAGTCTGCCTATCTTAGTAGTTCACTATAAGCATTTCACATGCTTATACACACACCGTTAGCATGTCCTCATGCTTACGCATACCCCATAAGCATTTCTATATGCTTATGCATGCCCTATAAGCATGTCCTCGTGCTTATACATGTACAGAAAACATATCCTCATGTTTTCGCACGCGCTATACCTTTCACAAAGTGTGGAGTCCTAAACCTTAAATCTATAACACTTAGAAGCAGTTGCCTTGGGTATATCCTAAAACATTAAAGGGAGAACTTTGTATGAATATACATAAATACGTGGAATCTATTGGAACGTTGTCGGAAGATTAAAGTGAACAAATGAACACAGAATATGATAACCAATAAATACAACATTATTTATCAACAATGCGGATACTCTCAAAGTATCAAGGTTACGCAATTTCCTGGCGTAATCTCACCACTTGATTTAAAACTTGCACATTAGTAGTGGTCATGGAAATGATTTGGGAATATAAAGGAAATGGTACTATTAGAACTAAGTCAGGGAGTCACAAACGAGGCCTTTTGTCTCATGAATGTGAGTTCTACAGTTAAGTTTTGATGAACGCGAGTTTAAAACGCGTTAAAGCTAATAAAGCATGTAAACGTGTGTGTTGGTATCGTGTGTGTGTCATGTTCACGTGTTTTGCATCTTATCATGTTTATGTGCCCTTGATCATAACTAGATGATGGATTATAATGATTTTGATGATGTCGATTGGTGATGGTCTCGTGTCACGATTTTGAGTCGAAACTTTCGTAAACCGTTGTTTTATTCTTTAGAATTGTCAAACAAGTGGTAATTGGTTTTGATTATTAATAACGAGTTCATCTCTGTAAGTGTTATAATGATATGTGAAACAGTAAGTGTTTATGGTGTTGGGTATGTTTGATTTTTAGTATAGATGGCGAGATTGGTATGAGATTGTTTGGAGAATTTATTAGGATTGTGAAACTCATTTATTTCGGATTCGATGGTATATATGTTAACTTTGCGCTACGTCAGGTGTTATCGTGACTCTGTAGTCTCGACTACCCTGGCAACGCCGTAACGTGGTCTTTAGTATTTAATTGGGAAATATGATTGTGTAAAATCCGAGAGTCATGACTCGGACTTGGGAACTCGGAACGAATAATGACTCGAAATTTATATTGAAATTTATATCAAAATTTTTATTGAAATTTATAAGTGAGATGAATGAATTTATATTGAAATTTATATCAAGCTTTTATATATATATCGTATAAAAAGGATAGATGGTTTTGTAGTAAATATTCGATAACAAGGCTCGCCTTGTTATCCAACATTTTAGAAATGGAACCAACGTTTAAAAATAGAAATGTTTTGTAATAAAGGAGTCATTAAATGTATCGATGGTACGTTTATCGAAGGGTGTCATTTATGAATATTTAATGTCATTTATGCATTGTGCGTGGATTACGGATGACCTAACATTAATAATGTCGATCCATGTGGATAACGGACTTATTAGGTTGACGAACCTAATAGGCGCCCGCTATGTACGTAGGATAACATTATTAATGGGTGAATTATTGATAAGGTTTTAAAATGTACCTTTTTTAGGGGTCGTTTAAGCCTTTATTTGATCACTTTTGTATCCGTTATTACTTAATATCGTTCCTTTTCACTTTTTAGGTCTCTTGAAGGCAAATTGCTGTAATGGCACTTATTTGGACGAAAAGACGCGGATATACGAAGAAAATGGCCAAAGTCAGAATCGAGACACTCAAAGCTATTGAAAACACAAGGGGACGACGTCAGGTGTTATTTGCGACGCCGTCGGAGCACTTTTGTGACGGCGATAGCCAAATTGCTTTTTTACACTTGACGGCGTCAGAAAGCCGACGGCGTCATAACTACAAGGTGACGCCGTCACAAGCTGATCAAGACTATCACAGCATGTGCGCGAAGTAGTTGATATTGTTTTGGCCATAACTTTTGCATACGAACTCGGATTTAGGTGGTTCAAAAGCCCACGCGACCGGAACGAGAAAATCTACAATTTGGTACAAAAATAGTCGTGACGCCGTCGCTCTATAAGTGTGACGCCGTCACTCTTTGCCGACAGAAAATCTGCCTATAAATATAACATTATAACTTCACTTTTTGTAAACCCTAAGTCCGATTACAGGGTTTAGGTAGGTGTTTTTCCAGCAACTTAAAGGGTTTCAAACACTCCATAAACATCGTGTAATGATTTGTTTGTTAATCCAATCCTATGGTATGTCTTCAATTATCATAATTGTTGCTTGCTCTTCATTAATTATGCTTGGCTAATTCACCTAGTATTTGATTATGATTGTATGAAACTTGTATATAATTAATTAGATCTTATTGATTTCTTAGTGATGCTTGTGTGTATCTTCACCATTAGGGTGTGACAAATTCAATGAGTCTAATTAGTTTAGTTTTATAATTCTTACATCCTACTGTCTCTTGTTTGATTGGTTGTCTCTTATCTTAATTGTTTAATGATCTAGTAATGCGATAGGTCATTCGTTGTGTAATTAATGCTTGATTAAATCTTTGTGAACCTTAGAATATAACACCTAGTGCGGTTGTAATCTAAACCATCCAAAGAGTACAGTAGAGTAAGAGTTTATCATCCCGAGTGAGTTTTGTAGACGAGACCCTTTGGTAAGTTCAAAGAGTTAGGAACATCGATACCCTACGACTTTAGACACACAACGCGATTAAGAATAAGGACGTGACAATTCAACCATCAATAAGACGTGACAATTCAGTAGGTAGAATTGGATAGCTAGCAAGGAGTAATACATCATAAGTAGATACGCTTCACGTTACTGGTAGACCCATAATTTAGTTAGTATCTTTTGGGATAGTTGACTAGCAACTAATTCCACCCTCCCCTCCAAAACCGAGATTCATAAAATATAAAAATACAAAAATAATCATCCCTCACCTTTAGACTTAAATCGACATACACTTCAGCCTAACGACACTATTCCCCTAGAGAACGATATCAATACCCGTGGCTTACCCTAATACTACACTACAACGATTAGGTTCACTGCCTAGGGTATTGAAAAACTTGCTCGACGAAAAGGAAGTTCCTTTGACCCCGAACGCAAGAAATATCGAAAAAAGGCTTTCTTTTAGGCGCTTCCTCTCCTTTCAGTCGAGCTAGGCTGAAGACTTTCTCTTTCTAGCCAAGCAAGCCCCCAAAGGCACGTGTCGTTGGCTAAGCCCTCACTTAGGATGAGTCGTGCGGGCCGCCTTGAAAGAGAATTCCCACCGCTTTGCCTTCGATGAAAGCCTTCATGTCAGCCTTCTCGCCCATTGCGTTGAATCTAGCACGAGACCAGTTTCAGACTAGACCCCTTCTTTAGATAGGGCCTATTGTTGATTTACTTTACCTTGCCTCACCGCCTTAACCTTTCTTTTGCTATTGCTATTAGCCCATTCCTAGTTTAGGCTTGAATAAATAAGGTAGCCCACTTTCATAAAGGCTTAAATTGGAGTTGTTCATGCCCTAGGGTAGGCCGGTATGTTGCGTAAGCGTATCAAGTTTTTGGCGCCGCTGCCGGGGAATAGTTATTGTTTAGGCTTGATTTCTATCTCGTTTAGGTCTACTCACAAGATTCCTATCAAGTGAGATTTTTTTTTATTAGCTTCCTTGTAGTTTATCCCTCTTCTTTGTGCCTTTGTTCGTAAAACTTGTCCATTGACTCTTCCGTTCACCATTATGGAGAACGCGAATCCACTATATCCGCGATTAGGTTATTTCATGAAATATGATATTACCGAAGTGGATTATTCAAGGTGGTGGGAAGAAAGTAACCAAGTCCATAAACCTTTTGAGGGTTTCACCATTCCATCAAGCCCACAAAACACCTCATCTAGTGAAACCTATGCTTCGTATGAGCCTTCACCTAGGATAGACTTTCGTGAACAACCTCCATGTTTAGAAACTATTGTTAGTAAGGCCCTTAGGAGAACTGACCAAATTTGTGAAAATATTATGGAAAGCAACCAAGCATTAAACCATAAGTTGGATCAATTACTAGAATTGGTTTCATCACGACCTAAGGAAATAGCACATGATGAGCATATAGATGATGTAGATGTGATTGAGGATAAGGTGAAAAGTCTAGACCCACAAGGTATCCCACAAGTCCCACCATCATTTAAGGCATACACACCGCACGTGACTTACCCGGAAGTAGTAGAAAAGACTTTAGGAATCCCAATGGAGGTAGAACATTTGAACCAAATGCAACTAGAGAATATAGGTTTGAATACTTGTAGTCTCAGTCTTACTCTTAGTTCTATGGAATTTCATAGTGTTGATGAGCCAGAACCTCAATCTTTACTTCCATCCTTAAATAAATGAGGAACCGACCCACCCATCAACCAATTTATTCCGGGTAGTTTTAGGATGAAGGAAGCCATTCACACACCCCTTCACCTCACGTGGCATATTTCCACCCTAAGGGTGTGTATCGCTACTATCACCCGCACTTAAACTTAAGTGTAGGGAAAACTTCCCCTTTATCTGTTAAATAAGGGTAGAGTCAGGCTCGTGACTCGAACAAAAACAAGCGCTTCTTGGGAGGCAACCCATGTGTATTTGTTTTTCATTTTTATTTGTGTGTCGTATATCTTTTTTTGATTGTTTATTCTCATGTTTGAATTTGTAAAAATGCTTTATTTTGTATTTAACCTCGTCTTAATTACATATAAAGGTATTTTACATAAGGGATAAGTGTAGGGAGGATTACACGTGTTTTCAAAAGAAACGTAAACATGAGAATCTCAATTAATTAAAAGATATATATGTGTGTTTGTTCGAGTCAAATGCTTGTATCGAGTTATAATGGATGTTTTGCAGGAAATTTTTCCAGATTTTAAAGATAAAAATGTTCCTGATTTTTTTCCAGAAAATCGCACCATTTCTGTCATGATAACCTGACGGCGTCAGGCTCGCAACCTGACGGCGTCAGGAAGGAGCAAAAACAACTGATTACTTTTTCTCGTTTTCTGAGCTACTTATAATTTTTTTTTGAATTTTCTAGGTCTTAATTTTCCAGAAATTCTGTAAACATCCATTCCACAAGCATTATATCTTATTTAAGTCTGGAATTACATCTTGTTGTGATTTTTTCTTTGTTTGGTTTGATGCGTTGGGGTGTTTGTTTTCTTAAAGTGTGCAGGTTTTATTTATCAAGAAGAAGATACATAAGATTGGAAGGAGCTTTTCACGCAAACACTCTTCTTGGAAAGGATTTAACCACTACTTCACACACGGATCCTACCGAGCTAATCAGGGAGTACTAGTTTCTTTCGTTTTTAATTACCTTCCATTATCATAACTTTGATACTTTCGGGGAACATTGGGGACAATGTTCAGTTTAAGTGTAGGGAGGGAAAATAAAACGGGAACTTTGAAACTATGCTTATCCTTGATTATTTGCTTTGTCTAATTGTATTTGTGTAATAAACCATGAGAAAATGTCGGTTAGGGTAATTTTGGCACCAAATTTAAATTTTTCATGACATATAGGAGTGGGCCATTAGTCTTAACAAAAGCGTCTCACGGATAGGAAGTTGCATGACTAGCACAAAAACCCTTTACCACTTAAATTCCACCAAAAATGTGAGGATCGCCCTTAGATTAGTAGGAATTAAAGCATTCATCTTTAATGCTTAGAGTGTGAACCGGTAGTATATTAGATTCTAGAACTTGTTTTGTGATGCATCCCGAGATCGCTAGTAAGACTACACTTGTGTAGTTAGGAATAACTAAATGATAAGAGGCATTAGGATAACCCTTGTTTGATACCCGTAATATAATTACTCCTTCCACATCGGTTGAGTAATTCCCCCACACCCTTCCTTTGTACTCATCTTTAGTACACGATACCCCTAGTAACCCCTCAGAGCCTATCCTTTTCGCGGTTCTCGTGATGTTTCGGTTTTCCGGAATATCAATGAAGAGCATTGTTTACACCCCACCCCCAAATGTACACCCAAATCGCCTTAGCCTACCTTGTATGCACTCACTTTTAGTGCATTATTGTTATCACCCTAAAACCTTAGTTCAATTATCTAATTGCTTGCATAAGTTGCTAAGTCGAGTCATATCCTTTGTACACAGTTTTGGGACGATTGGGATTCATGGGAAAAGTTAAAGTTTGTGAAATGACTGGAAGGGAACGTTAAATTCAAATTCCCTTTGTTTGCGTAATAATGTACCCCAAGTGTTTTGATCTTTTCAATTCGGGTCAAATTAGTGTTAGAGTAATAAAAACTCAAGTGTAGGGATGTGCCTATAAATCTCTATCATTTTGATGTTACCGTAGAGGATGGTAGAGTAAAAGTGTATGAAAAAAAAATCGAAAAAAAAATAGAAAAAGAGAAAAAGAAAAAAATAGAGTGATTAAAAAAAACATACGGGCTACCATCCTACATCTATCCTCTAAATTTATGTTTGTTTATTTCAGTTATCTAGAGTTTAGAGTGTCCAGTCTTGGCTTAGTAACGCCATTCTTCGTATGCTTGTGACAATAAGGTTTTTGACTTGCCACCACTAAATAGCCTATCCCACCAAACCCTTTGTTTCCCTACCGTAAGCCTAACATTACAACCATTCAAAGACCTCTTTGATAGTCTTTCCTAGGTACTTACGCCAAAGCGATGGAGGTTTGATCTATTCTCAAGCCTATGGTAATCTATGTACTAGGACCGGTTAATGAGTGTTTATCTTCCATTTCCAACTTGATATATTTCATATACACCCGAGAGATGAGAGTATCCAAACACCTCATGTGAGGTGCTAGTATGTAATTTCCATGCTTGTTATGACTTTTGCGGGGCTTATATGTGTTGTGGACTGTTTTAAACCAATGCTTCATGACCCCTAACTTATAAATTAATTGGCTAAAAGCACATTTGCTCGAGGACAAGCAAATACCAAGTGTAGGGATATTTGATAAGGTTTTAAAATGTACCTTTTTGAGGGGTCGTTTAAGCCTTTATTTGATCACTTTTGTATCCGTTATTACTTAATATCGTTCATTTTCACTTTTTAGGTCTCTTGAAGGCAAATTGCTGTAATGGCACTTATTTGGACGAAAAGGCGCGGATATACGAAGAAAATGGCCAAAGTCAGAATCGAGACACTCAAAGCTACTGAAAACACAAGGGGACGGCGTCAGGTGTTATTTATGCACGCCGTCGAGCACTTTTGTAACGCTCATAGCCAAATTGCTTTTTACACTTGACGGCGTCGAAAGCCGATGGCGTCATAACTACAAGGTGACGCCGCACCAAGTGATCAAGACTATCACAGCATGTGCGCGAAGTAGTTGATATTGTTTTGGCCATAACTTTTGCATACGAACTCGGATTTAGGTGGTTCAAAAGCCCACGTGACCGAACGAAAATCTACAATTTGGTGAAAAAATAGTCGTGACGCCGTCATTCTATAAGTGTGACACCGTCACTCTTTGCCAACAGAAAATCTGCCTATAAATATAACATTATAACTTCACTTTTTGTAAGCCCTAAACCCTAAGTCCAATTCCAGGGTTTAGGTAGGTGTTTTTCCAGCAACTTAAAGGGTTTCAAACACTCCATAAACATCGTGTAATGATTTGTTTGTTAATCCAATCGTATGGTATGTTTTCAATTATCATAATTGTTGCTTGCTCTTCATTAATTATGCTTGGCTAATTCACCTAGTATTTGCTTATGATTGTATGAAACTTGTATATAATTAATTAGATCTTATTGATTTCTTAGTGATACTTGTGTCTATCTTCATCATTAGGGTGTGACAATTTCAATGAGTCTACTTGGTTTAGTTTTATAATTCTTGCATCCTACTGTCTCTTGTTTGATTGGTTGTCTCTTATCTTAATTGTTTAATCATCTAATAATGCGATAGGTCATTCGTTGTGTAATTAATGCTTGATTAAATCTTTGTGAACCTTAGAATATAACACCTAGTGCGGTTGTAATCTAAACCATCCAAAGAGTGCCTTAAAGTAAGAGTTTATCATCCCTAGTGGGTTTTTTAGACAAGACCCTTTGGTAAGTTCAAAGAGTTAGGGAACATACGCATACCCTACGACTTTAGACACACAACGCGTTAAGAATAAGGATGTGACAATTCATTAGGTAGAATTGGATAGCTAGCAAAGAGTAATACATCATAAGTAGATACGCTTCACGTTACTGGTAGACCCATAATTTAGTTAGTATCTTTTGGATAGTTGACTAGCAACTAATTCCACCCTCCCCTCCAAAACCGAGATTCATAAAATATAAAAATACAAAAATAATCATCCCTCACCTTTAGACTTAAATCGACATACACTTCAGCCTAACGACACTATTCCCCTAGAGAACTATATCAATACCCGTGGCTTACCCTAATACTACACTACAACGATTAGGTTCACCTAGGGTGTTGAAAAACTTGCTCGACGAAAAGGAAGTTCCTTTGACCCCGAACGCCGCGTAGCGTATCAAGTTTTTGGCCCGGCTGCCGCCGGAATAGTTATTGTTTAGGCTTGATTTCTATCTCGTTTAGGTCTACTCACAGGATTCCTATCAAGTGAGATTTTTTTCTTTTTATTAGCTTCCTTGTAGTCTATCCCCCTTCTTTGTGCCTTTGTTCGTAAAACTTGTCCATTGACTCTTCCGTTCACCATTATGGAGAACGCGAATCCACTATATCCGCGATTAGGTTATTTCATGAAATATGATATTACCGAAGTGGATTATTCAAGGTGGTGGGAAGAAAGTAACCAAGTCCATAAACCTTTTGAGGGTTTCACCATTCCATCAAGCCCACAAAACACCTCATCTAGTGAAACCTATTCTTCGTATGAGCCTTCACCTAAGATAGACTGGTTATGAAACCTATGCTTCATATAACATTGAAGTTGGGAATATATATATATATATATATATATATATATTGAGAATTGGTTATAATAACTGGTTATGCCTTGCTTAATAAAAATTTATCGAACCTCGATTGAATATAGACTGATCACCTATATTCAGCCTGAGACAGCAGGACACGGGCTGATCATCTATGTCCGTCTTAGAGGTGAATTTTACAAATACTGGGAATTGTTATAACAAAATTGTGTTCGGATTTGAGATTGGTTTTAAGAACGATAAACTTAAGGTGGACTCGCACACTCACACTCGCTAAACATCACGAAATCCCACACTCACACACGACTCACTGGCATCGTAACACCTCTCGAATCGTAACACTTCTGGCATCATTATACGTCTCCGTTTATGTGAAATTCTTGGTTGTAGCACTTGAGCCTAGTTCCCCGTAAGTCGGGCGAGACCCGATTAGCACTGTTTGAATCCGAGTTGCTTATCGACATAAGCCTCGTCGATCTCTCTAGAGCGTTTGAAATTATTTTTGGGCTATTTTTGGATTTGGTCTTGACTATTTTGGATTTGGTTTTAGATTTTGGTCTTTGGGTTTTTGAATTTGAGATTTTGATCTCGTTCCGAGTTTTAACTCGTTATTTGACTTCGAGTCATTGTTTGGCCTCGAATTATTATTTGGCTTCGTTTCGTTGAGAACTTTGTTAAAATCATTTTTGACCTTTTATCGGTATTCGATTTCGAAACGTCATCCGGTCGTATTGCGATAGTAACCGTATTGGAATTTTCATTCCACCGTATTTTGATAATAATTTTGTTGGAATTATCATTCCACATCGCTCGGTAGTAACACCGTGGTATTGTCATCGAGCCTCATTTCCTTGGTAACCCTGTTACCGACACTTATACCTCAAGCCTAGTCTTGAACCGATTGTTGAGAAAACTTTTGAAACTTTACTATTCACTCGATGTTGACTTTTAACGACATCATCTGGTCGACGTTGCTTTGCCAACAGCTTTCGATAAGGTAGTACCTTACGTGCTGTTGATGTCGTACCTTATCCTGTATTTAGGTACCCCTATCGATAACGATCTAACGAATTGTTTTAGTGAAGTTGTTCACCAAGGATTATCCTTAGATATTGTTTTGTCAATGTTGATTCTAGCAACATTGAACCCTCAACATTGTTTGTCAACAATAGTCTGCTACGTCACACCACCGGTAAATGGTAATACCTACCCTATTTTATCAATATGGTACCTTACACACCATAGATGAAAAATGCTCTAGCGTACCTACTTAGAGCCGTTAACGTTCACTCGTTTGTAGAAAATGATTTGGATATCGATTGGTAGTTGAATTTCTTTTGGGAGATTATGATCTTGGAGTTGAACCTTGAAACCTTTTGCATCAAGTGTTAAGTGCACCAATGAGTCAATCGACAGACTGTGGTTAGTAACCGATACTCTCTCTTAGGAGTCGTACTTTCGTCTCTAACCTAGATATCATGCTAAGTCAACCGACCGATTGATGGTAGTAATCAACACTTTCTAATAGAGACATACTCTGAACTTCCTAGAATTCTCATCTAGTAGAGATTCCGTACGGAGCAGAAATCTTGAAATCCTAAGGAGAAACCTGAACCACGTTCTCTAGTACAATCACATAATCTTTCTCTTATCCTTCGAGAAGCAGCAGCTAACCTTTCGGACCTCTCACCAAATGATAAGCTACACTATAGATGAAACCTTGGAAGTAGATTCCCGCCTTCCCCTAAGTGGTTGTTAGTAGTCTTACCAACCTATTCACCTCCTGTGAATTAGTAAAAAGGAAAAAGTATGGACGAAAATGCTCTCCTCATATAGTTATAGCAACGCCAGAGAACCCAACTATCTTCTTTTAAGGAAGCGAGGTAGTACCTAATCCTCTCCCTCTGGTAAAGTGACTTGCTCCAATAAGCTAGACCTTACCTTTGAACTCTAGCTTCTTACCTTATTTCCACTATGGCACTTTTATTGGAAAGAGAGAAATTTCCTAGACCCGTTTTCCCTAACTGAGATTCATTTGGTTAGTATACACCTGATCCTCCTTCCTTAACCTTTAACTCACTTCGATACTCTTTAAGGAAGAAGTGCGATCGAAAAACCTAAGTATACAAATAGACTTTTCCGCACGTAAAGGAAACCGTGTGCTTTAGGAAATGCTGATTTCCACCCTTTCCAAATTAGGGCAATCTCCACACACCCATGTTTCATCTATCACTTCCTAGGGCCGAGAGAACTGATCTGGATAGGCTTGCAGTGTAACATCTCCAGACAAATGGCAGAAGTAGAGAAACCATTCGAACCCTAGTAGAACACGTAGCATGCCTGCTAAGTTTGACAATGGTCGGGATAGACACCTTCATTTGGACAACTTCCCCTATAACCATATCTATCATTTTACTACCTCAAAGGCACCGTAAGAGATCCTCTATGGATGTAAGAGTAAATTCAGATTGTTGGGTAGAAATGGAAATACCCAACCTACCAACTCTGAACCTATTAAAGAAGATACCAAGGAAACCGTTCTAAGTTGAGATGGATATGTAAGTTACTCACAAATCATTGGAGACATAGACAACGAAAGTCCCTTGAACCCTCCGAGATAACCTAGAATTTAGTAAATGTGAGTAGTAAATGTGAAAACTTAATCCCTGTTGTCTCAATCTTTTGGGAAATCCTTGCTAGATTGAGACCAGTAGCTTAGAGCTATGAGCTACCATCAAGACTCGGTAGAGTTCCTAACATTTCGTGTGTAATAGGAAGAAATGACTCGCCGAAGAGGCAATTGTTATCCTTCTGGGGGAAATCCTAATCTTTGGACATTTAAACGTCGTTGACCTATCGAAACCTTAGATGATGAAACTTAGCAACTTTGGTAAAGTTTCCTCTCTGTCTTCGAAGTTAGAAACTCGCAGTAAGATCCTAGATTCACGTAGAGAACGTGAAGATAAACCCTCGTACTTTTGCACTCACCCCTTCTGGACTTTTAATGATGACTTGAATTGAATTGCGTGGACGCGATTCCTTTTAAGGAGGTGAGGCTGTGACAACTCGTAAATCCCTCGATGCGTCGTAATTGGAGAAACGTCGATTTACGCGATCGTTTGATTTAATTTGAGACACGAGTTGTATTTTATATCGTTTTTATTGGAAAAATTATTTTAAAAGCAATGGCGTAACTCCCGTGTCACGAATCATTCATTTACTAGGTTAAACGAGTCCCGAACCTTATATAACAAAAGCTTTTGCAAAGTTACGCATATGGTCCCTTTTGGAAGTTACACATCCACCCTTTTTGTTTCTATTGTACAAGTTAGATCCCTCGTGGGAGTATATATACCCCAATACTTCCACCTCCCTTCATTTTTACTAATCCCTTTCTCTCTCTTCAAAACACACACAACTCAACACTCTCTCTCTCTAGAAATGATATCCGGCTACCCCTTTAGGGTTTCGGCGCCGTCATCGGTCTTCGGCCAAATTCCGGCCACCTCCAACTTATACACCGCCACTTGATAGATCGGGCCACGGTGGTTCCTTTCCTACAACATATGCACCCTCAATCATCACCACAAGCTCCAAATCTTAATTTCAAGTTTCGGACGCCTAGGGTTTTTCTGAAAAAAGATGTAAATGGGATTCGAGCTTGGTTGATATGAGTTGTACTCGTATATAGACAACACCAAGCCCTCGTTTGCTTCTTTCTTTCACGGTAAGCATGGAACTAGTAAATTTTTAGTTTATTTTCTGTTTAGGTTCGAATACACATTATTTGTGTAGTTTTCATGGATATGAAACTCATTAAAAACACTTTTGGGGTAAACCGTGTGGTATGGACTAAGAATCTGTTAATATTCATTCGAATGGCTACTTATATTCGTTAAATTGTGTGGTACAGAAATCAAATTTGGAGCAGTTGGTGTGGGATAGAATATAGATTGGTGTGGTGTTGGTAATCTCTTGTTTTGGGTGAGTCAACTCGATGGGCTGAGTTGGGAACTCAGTGGGTCGAGTCAGGAGACTCAACTGAGTCAATATTGACCGGGTCAGACCCGTTTGGGTCCCGGGTTAACTCAGTTTTGGTCACGGGTCATGTTCGGATTATTGTCGGGTCTAACGACCCAAGTTGGTAACTGTTGGGGCAAGAAAAACAGTTTTTATTGTTTAGTCCATTTGGTTAATTATTCAAAATGTTATGGTCAAGTGTTGTTATATTATTTGTTTGGATTTGGGTTGGTTGACTTTCTTCGGGTCAATTTTGTAATACGTTTGCTAGTTTTTTCCTGAGGCCTACGAGTTACCCTAGGAATGTGAAAACTGATGTGCTCAAGAACTAATTAATAATGTCGACACTAAGCGCATTGGTCAATATAATTAGTAATACAATTATATTACTCATATTCAACACTATGAAATACTAATCCTCGACATATTCAACTCTACTATGTAGTATTAAGTGTATTAATTCACCCTAAGCCTATTGGTCACCTATTAATTCCAAGCGTATTAATAATGATGAATTTCGTTGGGATAAACTCGTGGGTACGAGAATACTGAAACAAGTTATGATTGAAAGGCATTGATAAAAATTTAGATATGGGTCGACGGATAAAATTTTAAATTAGATACTTGACCCAAATAAGTAACGAGATAACTATGCAACAATATAGGAATAATTTTTATCGGGATAAACAATATTGAATATGAATTAAACAATGAACTAGATACTTGTAAAACGAATTGGTAGACATTAGAACTAGACATGTGATTAATAATTAGTAGCGGATATTACATATACGTGGTAAGAGTTAATACGGTTTATAAATATGGAATAACGTTTATTATGCAAGTTTTATTGGTATTAAATTATATTTTGTTAAACGTTTTGACTTAAATGGGTCCAAATGTTTTATCATCACATATTAACTAATAACGGGGTAATTAGATATATATTATCAATGAATACGGTTTTGTTTAATTATAAACCTTTATTTACCACGATAATAACTCATATTTTATAAATACATAATTAGATTCTACAAAGTTGTTTGGAAACATTATTTTGATATAATAACTTATTAAAGTCGTAATGGTTTTGGGAATAAACTAACGTGTCATTTATAGTACATTATTTACTATACCTTATATGAAGTACTTTCAGGTCAACTTATATAATTATGAATAGCGATTGAGAAACCTTTATTAAATAAGCGATAAATGGAAACTTGTCTTTTATTATTAAGCATGTATGTTAGGGATTTTTGGGTAAATTGCCGAAACAACCTATTTATATTACATAAATAGTAGTCGTCGTTTCCTAGTCTTTGACTAGCTTGAGTATGGTATGTAACTCTAGACTTTGTCAATATCTTTTCCTTTTGGTGTGCGTTCTAATTGGTATGTCTCGGTCGTGTCAACATCTTATTTTCTTTGGTGTGAGTTGATTGTCGAGTCATGGTTCCTTACCACCACACGAAACGTTAAAAACTAAAATTTTGAGATATTAATTATGAACTTTTGGGAACGATAATGAACTTTTGAAAGTAACGACATGAATGATCCACGAAAACTACATCACATTACTTCTATTGATTTTCTTTGTCGTATGAGCCGTATTCTATGTATATCGTATACGCATTAGGTTGCGTCACAACTATTCTATTGTACTCGTCGTACTTTCTTTTGGATGCCATGGAGATTAACTATAGATGCCACTCGTGTCAATAGTGAGTAGTGCATTGTTGTGGCAAAGGTGAGTTTCATAGCCCCACTTTTATCTACGTTTTAACTACGTTTTGAACTATTTTGGGGTGAGAATCATGCTGCTTTTTTGGACCGTGAAAACTATTTGGATTTGCTTATGTGCTTGACTGTGTAGATAGATGTGTGGTAGTTGTTGCCTTACACTAGGTTAGACCGTTGCCTAGCTAAGAAGAGACTTCTACCTCGACCTAGTCCGGGGTTGGCAATTGTTCTAGATTTTGCCACAACAGTGTTGGACTAGAGTCGCGGGGGCCCGAGTAATCCCTGGACGCGGGATTTGATTGGAGATCTGGGTAGGATCATGTGTGAAACGGTATTTATCTATCTTAGGCCTTGCATAGCAAATCAACTCCTATTGGTCCACTATAATTTTGTTGAACTTAAACCTATGAACTCACCAGTGTAAGCTGACCTTTTAGCGTGATTTCTCAGGAATTTGAGAGGTGTTTGGAATACGTGATCGGTGGAAGCTTGGCAAGAAGGCAGGTTGCAAGGACCATTTCTGACTCTGATAAACTTTGGGGACCTATTTTATTAAATCATGATTCGGGCCCAATATTTACACTTTTCGATTAAATGTTTTGAATAACCAAATTTGGGATTGGTTTTGAATGTTAAATGACTATCTTTTTGCTATACTTGTGTGCGATACCGATCCAATAGTAATGGCCTGAAAACTTGATTAAGTCTTCCGCTGTACCGAGATTTAGGGGTGTTACAGAATCATAACCAGGCTAGCACCAAAGGTGCTTAGCCAAACATATAGTAAATTAATCCAGCATTAATGAATAAAACATGAATTGAATAGAACATATTGTTTGATACAAATTACTTGATTTAGAACTAATGATGATGATGAATCAAATTGAATTCTCCCTTAAAAGATGGCTTGGAACTGCTAGAAATTGCCTTGGAGTGGTGCCCTAATCGACCCCTAGGAGAGGGTGAAGAAAGATACTAAAAATGCAGATTTAGGGCTGTATTTATATGCCCCGATAAGGTTACGACGTAACCAAACTTTAAGTTACTCCGTAACGTCAGTTACGGCGTAGTTGATTTTTAAGGTTATGGCATAACCTCTTCAGCTTCTCATATTAGCAATATTGCAACTTAGGCCCTTGATTTCTTTCATTCCATTGATGGAGACCAACACATAAATATGTTAATTGAGCTCCTAACTTCGTATGTAATAATATTACAATGTAACTAAATTACTGGGTTAAGCAATAATTCTTCGTCCGGGTATACTTATCCACTCTTTAATTTACTCTACGGCATAACTAAATTACCACATTACGCTGTAGCCTTCACATTAATAATTACGACATAACCTTATTAACAAATTACGGCTTAACCTTCATACATAATTATTTTGCCCTCGTAGTGTAGGTTACGGCGTAGTCAATTTTTCCGATTACGCCTTAACCTTCTATAAAAAAATATATCTTGGCCTTTTCTCACATCTTTTCTGCTCAAACGCCTCATTTATCCTGAATATAAATATGAACGAATATAAACAAATTAAGTACCATATTAATACTAATAAGGAAATAAACATGGGAATTTATATGTAAAGTATCAGGTAATTTGATGTTATCAAATATCCCCCCACTTGAACTCCACTTGCCCTCAAGTAGACCTTTTGAATCATTCCTAAAAAGATATATCTGAAGAAGTCTTGGAAGATATGAGTTTAAAAATCACTGATACGCGTATAACGCGCGTTCGGGGTCAAAGGAAACTTTCTTTTCTTCGAGCAAGTTTTTCAACCACCTAGGCAGTGAACCTAATCGTTGTAGTGTAGTATTAGGGTAAGCCTCGGGGATTGATATCGTTCTCCAGAGGAATAGGAATGCTAGTGAGAAAATTACTACGCTAAGTTTGGGGTTGAAGAAGATTATTTTTTATCTTTTTTATATTTTTTTAGAAAATTGAAAGGTACGAATCTCGGGGTATTGGATTTGGGGGGTGGTATTTCTACCGATTACTCTACTTATCTAATCTAATTAACTAAGCTAAGGGGTAGTCTATGTCTAATTGATCTGTGCTCGTATGATGATTAAAAATGTGTTCAACTATATACTATTACTCCCTAGTTATCTTTTATTGGTGGTTGAATTGTCACGTCCTTATTCTTAACGCGTTGTGTCTTCTAAGGTCGTAGGGTATACTTTTCCCCCTACCTCTTTGAGGATACCTTAAGGTTATTGCCTACAAAATCTCTAGGATTCATAAACTAATCTAAGGTTATCTTTGGATTTTTAGCTTACAACAACTCTAGGCGATTATAAACTAATGTTCACAAAGATTACTCAAGCATTAAAAAAAACGATGATGGATTGCAATCCTAAGCCAATTAAAATTAAGATAAGAGAAAACCAATCAATATTCAATAACTAGGTTTCATAGATCTAAGCAAACACACAAATAAATTAGCCGGATATGGTAAACATGCAAGCATACACACATACAATCGAAGACATAATGAAATCAACGAAGTAGATTACTTATCTTGATGTAAAATAATGTATGAAAACCCTAAGATACTGCCCAAGACAAACCAAAATCGTTTAGGGTTTTTACTCCAGAAATCTCCCCCTTTGAAAAGTCTGAAAATCGAATTCAATATATAGAGTTAACTGCGACGGCCACTTTAATTGTGACGCCATCGATCACCGTCATTGGGTTTCATGGCCAAGTCAACTTTGTGACGGCATCACCTTGTGGTTGTGACGCCTTCAGCTTCAACTTCTAACGCCGTCGAAATCTGGATCTAGGCCGTCTGAGTTGTGACACCCTACTCTTTAAAGCCTGACGCCGTGATTGGTTGCAAACTGTCAAGTTTATCACTCAAGTCAACCACTTGTGAATGGTCAACCGTAATAAAATTCAAACAGTCTAAAAACCAATGCAATTAAGATCAGAGGAATATAGTGGATTCCCGGGTCGTTAAGTCCCACGGAGGATTAATGGTGTTCAACACTTTCAGATGTCGAATAATCACTAAGGATAGTGATCAGTAAGGATTTTGGAATATTTATACCTAAATAAAAAGTTTTGTAAATTACAGGGGCTTAAATGCAAATTAAAGAAAATTAAAAAGCTAATTTCTATTAAATAAACGCTATCACTATTTTTAAAATGATGTTTTCTTGATTTATAAAATAAAATAACTTAAATAAACTATTTTAATTAAAGCGTAAACCTAAATTATCTAAAAACGTGACCTATAATGAAAACGTGCGTTATATGTAAAAACTACGCGAGTGCACCAGAAAAAACGTAAAATTTGTAAAATAAAAGTCCTACGAGTGTAAAAACAATTTTCTTACTTACTATATGACAAAAGAAAATTTTAGAAAAAATATTTATATTTTTTTGACTTTTATATTTTTTATTATGAATTAAATACTATTTTAAACTAATTAAATGATTAAAAATACTAAAACTATTCAGAAAATTCTGAAACTTTTTTGTAAAATACTTTATAACAATACAATGCTAGGAAAAATATAAAAGGTGTGAAAGCTTATTTGAATAAGCTGTAAATAAGCTAAAGAACTCGTATAAGCTAAAATGGAAAACAAGGATTATATATTAAATAGTGCAAAGAATTACCACCAAAAAGACCCAAGGGCAATATGGTAGTGTGTGTGTGTGTGTATTTGTCAGGTGTGGTTCAATCCCATGGCTTTTTATTTTTTATTTTCTTTTTGGATTTTTCTTTTTGAAACTGATTAAGTACAATGAAATAAGCAAAATTTAAAACTAGAACTTTTTATGAAAATCACTAATAAGCTCATATTGAGCTTATTATTGCTAATCAGCGGGCAAGAATTAGAATAAGCACAAGGTTAAGCCAAATGGCTTATAAGCTAATCAATAAGCAAAAGGTGAACTGAAAATAAGCTAGACACTGATAATAAGCTAATACAACACTGAAAAAGTACAATTACTTAGAAATAAGCACTTAACAAAATTCAAATAAGCACAAGCTTCACTGTTGAACAGGGTACTATTTGGTTTTCTAGGTACTTTCTAGCTTATTTTTAAGCACTTAAATGAGCTTGGACATGAAAAGGATCACTGGAACTAACAAGTTAACCAACTAAGCTTTCCAAAAGCTAAAGCTTTCATGTAGTGTTCACACGGTGAGCTTTTAATGAGCTTATGAAAAGTCGGTAAACCATTGAGTGTTCGTGTCACACAAAATGGGACAACTTAAAAGCTTGTTGCAGCCCTATCCAATAAGCTATAAAGTGAAAAACTAAACTTGGAACTTTGAGATAGCTAGGTTAGCTACACAAAAAGCTAAAACTCACAAGCTGAGTCTCACTAATAAGCTCTGTGTGAGCTTATTAAAATGAACAACTAACACAAACTTCCTTGGCACAGGGCACTTTTTAAAACAGGTTGTCAAAATAAGCTAAGAAATAAGCCATGTAATAAGCTAGATAGACAATATAAAAAATACTATGATAGAGATAAGCAGTTGAATATTGATATACCAAAAGCTCAAATATTGAAACTTAATATTAAGTCCTATAGAAAATAATCTAGTTTATTCAAAAACTGATATTAAGAAAATTTTGACTTTTCTAATTACTCTATTAGGTTGACTAAAATGAGCTTTAAATCAATACTACTTACTAATTATGTTGTAATGACCTAAGAAAAGATGAAATTAAGCTAGGTTACAAACTTATAAACAACTGTGATGAATTTCAAGCTATAAATCCTAACAGTTAATTACTAATGTTAGATTAAAGAGGATTTTGACTTTCTCTCAAACAAGGACTGATTTTTAAGGTTGAAATGAGTTATTTAGACCTAGTGTGACATGGAACAACAACAAACAACAACACAACTGGCCTATAGCACAGTTAACTAAGCAAATCCAAACAGTCCTTTATGAGACTGTATTTGAAACTTTTCAAAAGATGTCACAGATTTAGACCATGCATTTGATTAACAATTTTATATTATCATAATATGAGACTAAATAAGCATAAATCAACAATAATAACAACAGAAAACTTAAGTATGATAATTGTGCTATATTAACTGTTAAATAAAACTTTTACTAACTACAAATTAAAGAGAACAAGTAACTGGTTTTAATGCTTAATTATACTTAACTATGACTAATAAACATGAACATACAGAAGTTTAAGCTCAATGAACAACTCAAAAGTTGAAATGCAAAAAATGGAGAATTAAGCTTACAAGTTATATTCCAAGTGAAAACTGAGAACCAATGCTTTGAAAACACTTCCTATAGCTTCCCACTGCTCTAAAACCAAGGCAATCCATTATTGCCGCTCCATCTGTGATCATCCTTTCTTGTGCTTTTGATTTTTACTAATTTATTTTGTATTTTTGTATTTTTGCTTTTTGGTACTAGACTGATTTTAAAGGTTACTAAAAGCTTAAATAAGCTTTCTAGGAGCTTATATTGGCTTATAAGTCCTTAACAACAACTGCAAACAACATTCAAACAATTTTTAGAATTTGAGCAAGTAAATTTTGCATAAACTGAAAAGAGGATTTGATCTCGAAATTGATGTTCTCAAAAGATTTATTATACAATAAAAACTTGAAATACAGAGCTTAAAAGCTTAAACATACACTAGAATTTGAAATTTAATTAAAACGACATAAGCTAAACTAAAATACACTAGATAACTTTATACATTGCTTCTAGCTTCTATATATTGATCTTTTCAAGTCCCTTGTCGACACCTCTGAGTATTTCCCACTCATTTCCGACCATTGGATCCTTCCAAATCATCACAACTGCCATTTGGCATTTTGCCGGAAAAAAGTCTTTGAGCGTGTTTTTGCATTTAATGTAATTTGGTGGATGGTGGAGGTGTTAGGGGGTTGTTCAAATTGTTAGGGGTGAGGTGGAAGGTGGAAATGAGAAACCATGGTGGTTTGATGGTTCCGTTTTGGCGCTTTGGAGAGACGATGAACAGTGCAAACGGTATTTGACTTGCGTTGACCCTGTTTTATTTAATAACGTGGGGGGTTCAAATTGGGGGGTTCAAGGATATTGACAGGGGTTCTTTTGGGTTTTGGCTTGGGTAAAAATACAAAAGGGGTCCATTTGGTTTTGGATTTATAACAAGGACCAAAGTTGTAATTTTTGGATTTTTGAGGGACCAAAACTGTACTTTTTCCAAACTTATCAAAAGGACCAAATTTGACAATATTTAATAGTACAAGGACCACATTTGATTATTTTCCATTTTTAAATATCCGAGGACTATTTTTTATATTTTTCAAAGTTTAGGGACCTAAGTTGTTATTTTGCAATTTTAAATTTAAAGGACCAATTTTTACAACTCATGAATCCCTAGGGACTTTAAATAACATTTTTATTTATTTTGATTTACCAGGGACTAAATTTGACAACTTTTGAAACTTGGGAGACAAAAACTGCCAATTATGCAAACTTGATATGTTTTTCATCTGATTTTAATATTTTTGCATTTAAAACACATAAAACACTTATTTGTGATATTTTTATCATTTTGATACATTTGAAAGTGTTTTCGGATGTTTTGGCATTCTAAACAGTACAAAAATGATGAGTATTTAGACACTCATCAATCCCCCACACTAAGATATTGCTAGTCCCTAGCAATCATTTTGAAACTTTAATGGATTTCATCTCTTTACCAAAAGCCATTACTTCTGGAGTAGCCAATTGTTTCAGTTCAAGTAAGAACCTTGGTACAATGATAACCAAATGATTTTGGGCAAATCACCAGCTTTCAACGGTTTGATTTGTCTTTACCAGAAGCCGCTTGCTTCTGGACTAGCCAACTCTTAGATAAATTATCAATATTATCTTTGGTGAGTCGATTACCAATTATGGATTTCCAACCGCCTTTACCACAAGCCATAAACTTGCGGGCTAGCCAACTTTTCACTAATTAAAGATATGGTGAGTTGAACACCATATAATTTTGGGCAAATTGCAAGCCATAAACGGATTTGAGATATCTTTACCAAGAGTCGTTTGCTCCTGGATTAGCCAATCCTTATGTGGGTTAGACATGGCGGACTGACACATTTGCTGAGTAAGTGAAAAACACTTACTCCAAAAAAAAAATTTGGCCAAAAATTAGGGAATTGGGTGGTATAATTACATGATAAAATTCGTGAGAATTCCCCCCCACACTTAGAAATGATTATTGCCCTCAATATTCAAAGTACCGGCGGTTATGCCGAAATATAGAACGTAAAAGGGAAATATTACGGCCATTATTTTATTTTTGATATATACACTTTTTTTTAAAGAGGTTTATATACAACAGCGGGGTCAACTCCCCCACACTAGGGTGGTAGAAAGTAGAAAGAAGTCAGAAATATGAGTGAAAACCCATATGGTGTGCTATTGTTTTTGATTACCGAGTCACTAGCTTGACTCGATCCCCGCATTCATTGGTTCATGGGGAAAGTTTGTAGATCCGAGACAACCACAGGTGGAATGTCCTCTCCAAAATAGTGCTTTAATCGATGACCATTCACTTTAAAATTTGGACCATCAGGCTGAGATAACTCAATGGTTCCGTAAGGAAATACTTTAGCAATAGTGAATGGTCCAGACCAGCGGGATTTGAGCTTTCCCGAGAAAATCTTCAATCTTGAATTGAAAAGAAGGACTCGATCACCAACGTTGGAAACGCGGTTCTTGATTTTAGAGTCATGAATCTTCTTTGTCTTTTGTTTATAGATCAAAGAGTTCTCGTATGCTTGATCACGGAGTTCATTTAGTTCATTCATTTGAACTTTTCTGTGATCACCAAACAATATCGAAGTTTGCATGTTTTAAGGCCCAAGATATGCTTTGTGCTCGAAGCTCAATCGCAGATGACATGCCTTCCGCACACTAGCTTGTATGGAGTACACCGATTGGGTGTTTTATAAGCTTGCACGGAAGGCCCGAGTGCGCCATCTAGTTTATCCGACCAGGATGCACGGTTTTCGCCATCCGCCCTTTCAAGAATTCTTTTTCTACCACGGTTGGAAACTTCCACTTGCCCACTTGTTTGGGGGTGGTATGCGGTAGAGAGACGGTGGGTTACACCATACTTTTGCATGACTCGATCAAATTGGTCATTGCAGAAATGCGTACCACGATCACTGATTATAGCTCATGGAGTTCCAAACCTAGCAAAAAGAGATTTTGAAAATTTTACAACTACTCGGGCATCATTGGTAGGTAAAGCTTTCGCTTCAACCCATTTTGACAAATAGTCAACACCACAAGTATGTATTTGTTTCCTCGAGATGATGGAAATGGCCCCATAAAGTCAATGCCCCTGATGTCAAAGATCTCACACACTTGAATGGCGTTTTGCGGCATTTCATTTCTTTGAGAGATATTTCCGTGACGCGACAAGCGTCACATGTTTTGACAAATTCGTGGGCATCCTTGTAAATAGTGGGCCAATAAAACCCTAAATCAAACACCTTTTGGCGTAGTTTGACTATGATGGCCCCCGGTGGGTCCAAAGATGGCAAGCTTTGAGAATTCCATAGCTTCCTTGTCCATAAACACATCGCTGATGACTTGATCCGCAAATTTTGAATAAGTAGGGTCGCCCCGTAATAATGTTTAACATCCTTGAAGAATTTGTTCTTCAGTTGGGTCGACATTCCTTTCACTATGAAGTTACCCGCATGGTAATTTGGCGAAGTCAGAAACCATGGGGTGGTAGAGTTTCCACGAAAAGAAACCGCATTAAGTGTCTCGAGAGGAAATGTTTCATTTATTTCCTTTTTCTCGAAAACATCTTGGTGAGGGTTTTCTAGACGGACAGATGATCGCAACCAGGTTCTCACTCCTTTTATCACGTATAATGATATCAAATTCTTGCAGAAGGAGAACCCAACGGAGCAATCTCGGCTTTGCATCTTGTTTTGCAAAGAGATATTTGAGAGCCGAATGATCCGTATACACCACGCATTTGGTCAAGATTAAGTATGGCCGAAACTTCTCAAATGCATACACCACGGCTAATAGCTCTTTTCCGTGGTGGTGTAATGGGTTTGAGCTTCAGTCATAGTTTTACTTGCGTAGTGGATAGGCTGAAAATGCTTGCTTCTACGTTGCCCTAAGACTGCACCGATAGCAAAATCACTTGCATCGCACATGAGCTCAAAGGGTAAATCCCAGTGGAGCAACGAGAATGGGTGCCTCGTAAGTTTTTCTTTAATGTTTCAAAAGCTTTGATGCACTCAGGTGAGAAGATAAAAGGAGCATCTTTTTCAAGAAGTTGAGTCATAGGCCGGGCGATTTTAGAAAAATCTTGTATGAATCTACGATAAAAACCGGCATGACCTAAAAAACTCCTAATACCTTTGACGGTAGTAGGATGAGGCAATTTAGCAATAACATCGACTTTTTCTCTATCGACCTCAATCCCGTTTTTTGAAATCTTATGGCCAAGGACTATGCCTTCTTTGACCATAAAGTGGCTCTTCTCCCAATTTAGACAAAGATTGGTGTCTTCACACCATTTTAGCATTTTATCTAGATGTGAGAGACATGTTTGAAACGAGTCCCCAATGACCGAGAAGTCATCCATAAACACCTCCATTGTTTCCCCGATCATGTCGTGGAAAATGGCCATCATACATCGTTGGAACGTGCCAGGAGCGTTACATAGGCCAAAAGGCATACGCCTCAGGCAAAAGTTCCGTATGGGCAGGTGAATGTGGTCTTTTCTTGATCCCGTGGATCAATGGGGATCTGAAAATAACCCGAGAAACCATCAAGGAAACAATAGTATTCGCTCCCTGCTAATCTCTCAAGCATTTGGTCCATGAAGGGTAGAGGAAAATGGTCTTTCGGGTGGCGCCATTCAACTTATGATAGTCAATGCAAACACGCCATCCCATTACCGCCGAAGTTGGAATTAACTCGTTTATCTTCATTTGTGACAATAGTTATGCCACCCTTTTTCGGAACACAATGAATTGGGCTAACCCAAGGACTATCCGAGATCGGGTAAATTAATCCTGCATCAAGAAGTTTGATAACCTCCTGTTTGATAACATCATGGATTTTGATTCACTCTTCTCTCGATGTTGAACTCGCTGTTTGAAGTCATCCTCCATCAAGATTTTGTGAGTACAAAACTCATGGTTGATACCCTTAATGTCGGAGAGTTTCCAAGCAATTAATTGCTTGTGTGACTTCAAGACCTTTATGAGAGCAATCATCTTTACTCAAATTTTGAGCAATAATGACAGGTAATTTATCATCACCCTCAAGAAATGCATACTCGAGATGAGGTGGTAAGTCCTTAAGTTCGACTTCGTGAAATTCTTCGCTTCAACCGACTTGACTTCCTTATTATGAAGCTCGACGGGAGGGAGTGATGATGGATCATCATTAAGCAATTTCTCAATGAGAAGTATGTCCCCCTCAATGTCGATGGGAGCGTGATCAATTTCCCATGGAACAGAATCACTAGACAAGTATGCTTCAATCTCTTCTAAGATGAAGTCACTTTCCTCAAATGGAGTAAGAGAAGGAGTAGAATTGGAAATGATAGGTTGAGATGAATGAGTGAGATTATCACTCGAAGAATTATGATCATAACCAAGAACTTCGAGAGTACTCTTCGAAGCAACATCAATGATATCTATTCGTTAACCGACTCGTAATCATAGTTTTGCGGAGTACCTCGAAGTTTGATCAAGGTTAAAGGTGACAGCTTCATTACCCACACATAATGTGATTTCTTGCTCAAATACATCAATGAGAGCACGGCCCGCTCGTGAATCCTCGTCCGACAATGAGAGGAACCCGATGATCGGCATCGAAATCAACAACCACAAAGTCACCGAAAATGGAACTTTCCTACTTTCACAAATACGCCTCGCAATGCCAAGCGGACGGGATATTGTACGATCTGCAAGCTCGAGAGGCATGCATGTAGGAGTAAGGTCCTAAGAGAAAGTTTCTTCCATATGAATAAGGCATCGATTGATGCTTGCACCAAGATCGGCTAAGGCAAAGCATTCAACCATTCCCCGAAACATACAAGGTAAGAGAAATTTTCCAGATCTCCAAGCTTTTCTCGAAGCTTCTTCAAGATAATCTGCTGAGCAGCTTCGCTCAGAGGAGTTTTTGTCATCTCAAACAGTTTTTCCTTGTTGCTTAACATGTGTTTGAGAGTTGATGCAAACTTGGGCATCAAGATGATAGCATCCGCAAAGCTTATGTCAAAATGTAGTTCTTGGAAAATTTGAAAAATTTGTCCATTTGATGACTGGCTTTTTCGCGGAGCTTTTGCTCATTCAAACGTGATGGGTAAGGAATAGAAGATTTGGATTTGGGATTTTCAACGGGAGCTACAGGAGGTTCAAAACAATTCCCGGATTGGATTTGGGTTGCTGGACAACTTGAGGTTGGACATCGTTGGTACCTCCGTTATTAGTAGGAAGTTCCTTGTCCTTTGTTGCCTCAGGTTCACTTTCCACTACCTTAGGGAGAGAAGAAGAAAAGGTAGTAGGAATAGTGGGTCCATTGTATGAAACACCACTTCGGGGTTATGCGATCGAATCGTTTGCTCCGAGCCCGAGGGTTGATCATTTAAAGACTTCTTAGATCCACGATCCGACCGACCAACAACCTGCTCATTTCATCTTGGGATTTCATGAATTGCTTCAATAGCTCATCAGATGATGGTATTGGAGGTACTGGAGGGAAATTTTGAGGTCGTATGTTTTGATTATGACCTTGTTGTTGAAAATTCCCTTGGTTAGGATTCATATTTCCATGAAATTGATTCCCTCGATTGAAATTGTTTTGATTAAGGTTTCCTTGATGTTGGAAACCTTGATTTGGTCCGGAATAGAAATTACCTTGGTTTTGATAACCTTGGTTCATTCTAGGTTGGTTCTGATTCCGGTTTTTATGTTAGGATTCTGGTTAAAACCGGGTGGTCCCTGATAAGTATTAGCACGGTAATTTGGTTCATTTTGAGGACGGTATTGATTACCTCCCTGATGTGAAGTACCGCCTATAGCATTGGCTTCAAACGGACTACCATCGGTGGCGTGACAGTGTTGTAGTATGCATGAGGGCCACCACAAGTAACACGATTCGACTTTCTTCACTTCACCATGTGATGGTGTCTGTGTGAAAGTGACTTTCTTTTGGTTTGCAAGAACCAAAGCTTGAACAATATCCGTGAGTTTGTCAATCTTAGCATCGGTGCTAGATGTACTCACGGGAGATGAAGTAGAAGGTCCAGCATTAGACTGAGACTGATATGTCTTTGTTCGGAAAGGACGGACTTGGGACTTGTTTTCTATGATTTGCAAGGCTTCTTTTGTGGTCTTGCTCAGAAATTACTCATGAGGCATTTAAAGAGTCTTGGTCAGCTTGGCGCAGACCATTGTAGAAAGTATCCATTTGCATTAATTCGGTAAAACCATGATGCAGACACTTGCGGAGCAACTCTTTGTAACGATCCCATGCCTCACCGAATGATTCATCAAATCTTTGAGAGAATTTCATTTTCTCATTCTTAAGACTTGTAGTTCGAGATGGAGGATAGAATTCGTTAACAAATTTAGTGACTAGATCCTCCCATGTCTCAATGGAACGAGGGGGTTGTTTCTCAAGCCAATTCCGGGCTTGTCCCTCTAGAGAAAATGGGAACAGAAGAAGCTTAATTGCTTCATGTGGGACATTCTTGTATTTGATGGTAGATGCAATCTTGTTAAACCATCGAATATGTGCATGAGGATCATCCCGCTCAAAACCATAAAATTGGCTTTGGGTTACCAGATTAAGCAACCCGGTTTTGAGCTCGAAGGTATCAGCCACGATGGCTGGGACAATAATGGCATCTCGGTAACCCTCGATGGGTGCTTGGAGAAGCTCATTCATCGGTTTATCTTCTGCCATTACGACAGGGGGTGGTTGTGCTAGACGTTCCTCGGCCGGCTGAAGGAGCGTAACGCCCTCACGCTCTACGAGGAATATTTGCAAGCTCGAAAAGTGGACTTGTAGAGATTGAAGAACGAGTGCAAGCATGCACTAAGTATAAAAATCAGTTTTCAAAACAAATGTGAGGCAAAACGACAAGTGAACTTAAACCAATAATCACAAATGAAATGGCTTCTTTGAAAAAGGTACACCAAATCACAAGGACACAAAGGCAAGTTTTAAATCTTTTGTTCGGGAACTTATTAATGTTCATACCCACAGTTGGTAGGTGTACTGCCTTGATTTGCGGTGGTTGATTTTTATGTATTTAAGTACCACTAAAAAGACGTAGGTATGGATTTGTGCTAAGGGTTTAAATACTTTTGGACAATATTTTTGGTATCGTCTCGTTTAATCAAATCGTACTACTTTAAGAATAACCTTAAAGAAAATACAAGATAGAAAACGTTACGATTGTTTTGTTGTTTTATATTTTGTTTGGTGTTGTTAACACTTTAGGAAAAGTGTTAATGAACTTTTTAATTTTGATTAACTTTACAAAAAAACTGTTTACAAAAGGTGGTATATGTGCAAGTATGGGTCTGAGAATGTTTAAAACACGCTTACAGCCTCCCCGGCAGCGGCGCCAAAATTTGATTGGTTGCAAACTGTCAAGTTTATCACACAAGTCAACCACTTGTGAATGGTCAACCGTAATAAAATTCAAACAGTCTAAAAACCAATGCAATTAAGATCAGAGGAATATAGTGGATTCCCAGGTCGTTAAGTCCCACGGAGGATTAATGGTGTTCAACACTTTCAGATGTCGAATAATCACTAAGGATAGTGATCAGTAAGGATTTTGGAATATTTATACCTAAAGAAAAAGTTTTGTAAATTACAGGGGCTTAAATGCAAATTAAAGAAAATTAAAAAGCTAATTTCTATTAAATAAACGCTATCACTATTTTTAAAATGATGTTTTCTTGATTTATAAAATAAAATAACTTAAATAAACTATTTTAATTAAAGCGTAAACCTAAATTATCTAAAAACGTGACCTATAATGAAAACGTGCGTTATATGTAAAAACTACGAAAGTGCTGACAAGAAAAACGTAAAATTTGTAAAATAAAAGTCCTACGAGTGTAAAAACAAATTTCTTACTTACTATATGACAAAAGAAAATTTTAGAAAAAAGATTTATATTTTTTTGACTTTTATATTTTTTATTATGAATTAAATACTATTTTAAACTAATTAAATGATTAAAAATACTAAAACTATTCAGAAAATTCTGAAACTTTTTTGTAAAATACTTTATAACAATACAATGCTAGGAAAAATATAAAAGGTGAGAAAGCTTATTTGAATAAGCTGTAAATAAGCTAAAGAACTCGTATAAGCTAAAATGGAAAACAAGGATTATATATTAAATAGTGCAAAGAATTACCAGTCAAAGACCCAAGGGCATATGGTAGTGTGTGTGTGTGGTGAGCTGGGTGGCCAGGTTCAATCCCAAAGATGGCGATTTTTATTTTTTATTTTCTTTTTGGATTTTTCTTTTTGAAACTGATTAAGTACAATGAAATAAGCAAAATTTAAAACTAGAACTTTTTATGAAAATCACTAATAAGCTCATATTGAGCTTATTATTGCTAATCAGTGGGCAAGAATTAGAATAAGCACAAGGTTAAGCCAAATGGCTTATAAGCTAATCAATAAGCAAAAGGTGAACTGAAAATAAGCTAGACACTGATAATAAGCTAATACAACACTGAAAAAGTACAATTAGTTAGAAATAAGCACTTAACAAAATTCAAATAAGCACAAGCTTCACTATTGAACAGGGTACTATTTGGGTTTCTAGGTACTTTCTAGCTTATTTTTAAGCACTTAAATGAGCTTGGACATGAAAAGGATCACTGGAACTAACAAGTTAACCAACTAAGCTTTCCAAAAAGCTAAAGCTTTCACTGTGGTGTTCACTGGTGAGCTTTTAATGAGCTTATGAAAAAGCTGGTAAACCACTGAGTGTTCAGTGTTCACACAAAATGGGACAACTTAAAAGCTTGTTGCAGCCCTATCCAATAAGCTATAAAGTGAAAAACTAAACTTGGAACTTTGAGATAGCTAGGTTAGCTACACAAAAAGCTAAAACTCACAAGCTGAGTCTCACTAATAAGCTCTGTGTGACCTTATTAAAATGAACAGCTAACACAAACTTCCTTGGCACAGGGCACTTTTTAAAACAGGTTGTCAAAATAAGCTAAGAAATAAGCCATGTAATAAGCTAGATAGACAATATAAAAAATACTATGATAGAGATAAGCAGTTGAATATTGATATACCAAAAGCTCAAATATTGAAACTTAATATTAAGTCCTATAGAAATAATCTAGTTTATTCAAAAACTGATATTAAGAAAATTTTGACTATTCTAATTACTCTATTAGGTTGACTAAAATGAACTTTAAATCAATACTACTTACTAATTATGTTGTAATGACCTAAGATAAGATGAAATTAAGCTAGGTTACAAACTTATAAACAACTGTGATGAATTTCAAGCTATAAATCCTAACAGTTAATTACTAATGTTAGATTAAAGAGGATTTTGACTTTCTCTCAAACAAGGACTGATTTTTAAGGTTGAAATGAGTTATTTAGACCTAGTGTGACATGGAACAACAACAAACAACAACACAACTGGCCTATAGCACAGTTAACTAAGCAAATCCAAACAGTCCTTTATGAGACTGTATTTGAAACTTTTCAAAAGATGTCACAGATTTAGACCATGCATTTGATTAACAATTTTATATTATCATAATATGAGACTAAATAAGCATAAATCAACAATAATAACAACAGAAAACTTAAGTATGATAATTGTGCTATATTAACTGTTAAATAAAACTTTTACTAACTACAAATTAAAGAGAACAAGTAACTGGTTTTAATGCTTAATTATACTTAACTATGACTAATAAACATGAACATACAGAGATTTAAGCTAATGAACAACTCAAACAGTGAAATGCGAAAAATGGAGAATTAAGCTTACAAGTTGGATTCCAAGTGAAAACTGAGAACCAATGCTTGAAAACACTTCCTATAGCTTCCCAAGAAGCTCTAAAACCAAGGGCAATCCATTATTAAGCCTGCTCCAGCTGTGATCATCCTTTCTTGTGCTTTTTGATTTTTTACTAATTTATTTTGTATTTTTTTTTATTTTTGCTTTTTGGTACTAGACTGATTTTAAAGGTTACTAAAAGCTTAAATAAGCTTTCTAGGAGCTTATATTGGCTTATAAGTCCTTAACAACAACTGCTTAACAACATTCAAACAATTTTTTAGAATTTGAGCAAGTAACATTTACATAAACTGAAAAGAGGATTTGATACTGAAATTGATGTTCTCAAAAGCTTTATTATACAATAAAAACTTGAAATACAGAGCTTAAAAGCTTAAACATACACTGGAATTTGAAATTTAATTAAAACGACATAAGCTAAACTAAAATACACTAGATAACTTTATACATTGCTTCTAGCTTCTATATATTGATCTTTTCAAGTCCCTTGTCGACACCTCTGAGTATTTCCCACTCATTTCCAGCCATTGGATCCTTCCAAATCATCACAACTGCCATTTGGCATTTTTAGCGGGAAAAAAGTCTTTGAGCAGGTTTTTGCATTTAATGTAATTTGGTGGATGTGGAGGTGTTAGGGGGTTGTTAAACAGCTGTTAGGGGTGAGGTGGAAGGGTGGAAATGAGAAACCATGGTGGTTTGATGCGTGTCTGGTTTTTGGCGCTTTTGTGAGAGACGATGAACAGTGCAAACGGTATTTGACTTGCGTTGACCCTGTTTTATTTAATAACGTGGGGGGTTCAAATTGGGGGGTTCAAGGATATTGACAGGGGTTCTTTTGGGTTTTGGCTGGGGTAAAAATACAAAAGGGGTCCATTTGGTTTTGGATTTATAACAAGGACCAAAGTTGTAATTTCTGGATTTTTGAGGGACCAAAACTGTACTTTTTCCAAACTTATCAAAAGGACCAAATTTGCCAATCTTTAATAGTATAAGGACCACATTTGATTATTTTCCATTTTTAAATATCCGAGGACTATTTTTTATATTTTTCAAAGTTTAGGGACCTAAGTTGTAATTTTGCAATTTTAAATATCAAGGACCAATTTTTACAACTCATGAATCCCTAGGGACTTTAAATAACATTTTTCTTTATTTTGATTTACCAGGGACTAAATTTGACAACTTTTGAAACTTGGGGGACTAAAACTGCCAATTATGCAAACTTGATATGTTTTTCATCTGATTTTGATATTTTTGCATTTAAAACACATAAAACACTTATTTGTGATATTTTTATCATTTTGATACATTTCTGAGTGTTTTCAGATGTTTTTGGCATTCTAAATGGTACAAAAATGATGAGTATTTAGACACTCATCCTCAAGCAAATATGCTTTTGGCCAATCAAATTATAAGTTAGGGGGCATGAAGCATTGGTTTAGAACAATTTGCAACAAGTATAAGCCCTGCAAACGTCATAAAAAGCACGAAAATTACATACTAGCACCTCACAAATGGTGTTTGGATACTCTCATCTCTCGGGTGTATATGAAATATATCAAATTGGAAATGGAAGATAAACACTCATTAACCTGTCCTAGTACATAGATTACCATAGGCTTGAGACTAGATCAAACCTCCACCGCTTTGGCGTAAGCACCTAGGAAAAACTATCTAAGAGGTCTTTTAAAGGGTTGTAGCATTAGGCTTACAGTAGGGAAAACAAATGGTTTGGTTGGATAGGCGATTTAGTGGCGGCAAGTCACAAATCTTTATGTTACAGGCATGAGAAGAATGGCGTTGTTAAGCCAAGACTCGACACTCTAAACTCTAGATAACTTTGAAACAAACAAACATAAATTTAAAGAGAGATGTAGGATGGTAGCCCGTATGTTTTTTTCATTTATTTTTAACATTTTTTTTACACTTTTACTCTACCATCCTCTACGATAACATCAAAATATAAGGGATTTATAGGCACATCCCTACACTTGAGTTTTTATTACTCTAACACTAAATTGACCCGAATTGAAAAGATCAAAACACTTGGAGTACATTATTATGTAAATAAAGGGAATTTGAATTTAACGTTCCTTCCCGTCACTCCATAAAATTTAACTTTACCCATGAGTCCCAATCGTCCCAAAACTGTGTACAAAGGATATGACTCGACTTAGCAACTTATGCAAGTAACTAGATAATTGAACCAATGGTTTAGTATGATAACAATAATGCATTAAAAGTGAGTGCATACAAGGTAGGCTAAGGCGATTTGGGTGTACATTTGGGGGTGGATTGTAAACAATGCTCTTCATTGATATTCCAGAAAACCAAAACATCATGAGAACCGCGAAAAGGATAGGCTCTGAGGGGTTAACTAGGGGTATCGTGTACTAAAGATGAGTACAACGCAAGGGTGTGGGGGAATTACTCAACAGATGTGGAAGAATTAATTGTAATACGAGTATTAAACAAGGGTTATCCTAATGCCTCTTATCATTTAGTTATTCCTAACTACACAAGTGTAGTCTCACTAGCGATCTCGGGATGCATCACAAAACATGTTCTAGAATCTATTATACTACTGGTACACTATCGAAGCATTAAAGTTGAATGCTTTAATTCCTACAAATCTAGGGGCAAACCTCACATTTTTGGGGTAGAATTTGAGTGGTAAAGGGTTTTTTGTGCTAGTCATATAACTTCCTATCTATGAGACGCTTTATTAAGACTAATGGCTCACTCCTACATGTCATGAACAAATTTAAATTTGGTGCCAAAATTACCCTAACCGATATTTCTCTTGGTTTATTACACAAATGAAATTGGACAAGACAAATAATCAAGGATAAGCATAGTTTCAAAGTTCCCGTTTTATTCTCCCTCCCTACACTTAAACTGAACATTGTCCCCAATGTTCTCCGAAAGTATCAAAGTTATGATAACGGAAGGTAATTAAAAACGAAAGAAACTAATACTCCCCTGATTAGCTCGGTAGGATCCGTATGAAGTAGTGGTTAAATTATTCTTCAAGAAGAATGTATGCGTGAAAAGCTCCTTCCAATATTATGTTTCTTCTTCTTGATAAATAAAACCTGCACACTTTAAGAAAACAGACGAAACCTTCGCGTAAAATCAATTGTAAACTATATATGACTCTACTAAAATAGGATATAATGCTTGTGGAATGGATGTTTACAGATTTTCTGGAAAATTAAGACCTGACCAATTCCAAAATTTTATAAGTAGCACAGAAAATGAGAGAAAATTAGATAAGTGATTTCTGCTCCTCCTGACGCCGTCAGGTTGCAATCATGACACCGTCAGGTTATTCTGACAGAAACTGGTCAGCTGCGTTTTTCTGGAAAAATTACATCTTTAGAATCTGGAAATATTCCTACAAAACATCCATTATGACTCGATACAAGCATTTGACTCTAACAAACACACATATATATCTTTTTCAATAATTGTAATTCTCATGTTCACATTCTTTTAAAAACGTGTGTAATCTTCCCTACATTTATCCTTTTTGTAAAATACCTTTATATGTAATTAAGACGAGGTTAAAGACAAAATAAAGCATTTTTACAAATTCAAACATGAGCATAAACAATCAATAAAAAGGTATATGACACACAAACAAGCAAACAATTAAGCATGGGTTGCCTCCCACGAAGCGCTTTTCTTTATTTATGAGTCTTGTAGTTAGACTCAAAGTCGTGCCCCTACGTTCTCCTTCTCTTAGAGGCCCATTCGATTACCTTAACTCTTCTCTCATCACGAATATATTCAGAGCCTAACTCTAGATAAGCAGTATAATAAACCTTGTTCTCCCAATCTACTTCAAAGGCCGGAATGTTGTCTACATCTAGATCATTAATACCCTCAAACTTCTTATTTTTGTAGGGCATTCGGTACTATTTGAGAACTTAGCTATTCCTTCCTCTTGATCATAAACCATCTTAGATTCTCAATAAATGGTCTCCCAAGTATCACATCTCCTAAAACTCCATCAATGATGCCCTTAACATTTTCCAAGATTATGAAATCACACCTATATGTGAAGTTACCTACGAAGACATGTAATCCTCTAACCCTCCCAACATCGTTACTCACTTTCCTAGGGTAAAAGGGGTCCCTCATAGGTCCTAACTTTTCGCTCATGATCCAATTGTAATAGAGCCTAGACATTATGTTCATAGGTGCCTTATAGTCTATGTAAGTGTGATCCCTATATAAGTACCCAATCATGCACGGTATCTTAATATTTTTTGGGTCGCCACTTTTTATGCATGGTTCGAAAGGTGGTAGCGGGAAGTTAACTACGTTATAGTGATAAGCGGTTTCCTTCCCATTAGGGTATGAATCGAAATACTCCCTAAGTTCCTCCTCCTCCTTACTCCCATCCATAATTTCCAAAACCTTATAATCCTTATTCTATTTCATCCTCCGAATCACTTGAGGTCGAATCACTATCTAAAGTACTAGTGGATTCCTTAAGGGCTTTCTAAAGTGCACTTTCAATTATCCTATTCAATTTCTCATGCTCTCCAATTTCACTAACAATACGAGCTCGGAGTTTGTTGGCAAAAGCCGGATCGAGTGGTGGGTATTTGTTTGATGGAGAATTGTTTTTTGGTGGATTATCACCTTCCATGATAAAAAGTGATGGGGTTACGAATAAAGGTCACGAAGAAGGGGGATAGACTACAAGGAAGCTAAAAATGGAAAACAAAAATCTCACTTGGTAGGAATCAAGCAAGGGAACCTAAACGAGGTACAAATCTAACTAGATATTCTATTCCCCGGCAGTGGCGCCAAAAACTTGATACGCGTACAACGCGCGTTCGGGGTCAAAGGAAACTTCCTTTTCTTCGAGCAAGTTTTTCAACCACCTAGGCAGTGAACCTAATCGTTGTAGTGTAGTATTAGGGTAAGCCTCGGGTATTGATATCGTTCTCTAGGGGAATAGGAATGCTAGTGAGAAAATTACTACGCTAAAGTTGGGGTTGAGGAAGATTATTTTTTATCTTTTTTATATTTTTTTAGAAAATTGAAAGGTACGAATCTCGGGGTATTGGATTTGGGGGGTGGTATTTCTACCGATTACTCTACTTATCTAATCTAATTAACTAAGCTAAGGGGTAGTCTATGTCTAGTAGATGTGTGCTCGTATGATGATTAAAAATGTGTTTACCTAGATACTATTACTCCCTAGTTATCTTTTATTGGTGGTTGAATTGTCACATTCTTATTCTTAACGCGTTGTGTCTTCTAAGGTCGTAGGGTATGCTTTTCCCCCTAACTCTTTGAGGATATCTTAAGGTTATTGCCTACAAAATCTCTAGGATTCATAAACTCACTCTAAGGTTATCTTTGGATTTTTAGCCTACAACAACTCTAGGCGATTATAAACTAATGTTCACAAAGATTACTCAAGCATTAAAAACACAATGATGGCCCATTGAAATCCTAAGCCAATTACAATTAAGATAAAAGACAACCAATCAATATTCAATAACTAGGTTTCATAGATCTAAGTGAACACACAAATAAATTAGCCTGACATGGTAAACATGCAAGCATACTGTGGAAAACTAGAAGGGGGGTTGAATAGTTTTACTAATTTAAAACTTTCTTTTAAATAATTAGATCGACTTATGTCAATCTATTTGGTTGTTTATGTTGGACGTTGATAGATAGATATATAAACGTGTAATGAAAGATAAAGAGTTACGAAGCACATCACCACGACACAAGTATTTATAGTGGTTCGCCTACAAAGACACCTTCCTTGCCCTACTCCACTCCCCGAGTCACCTACTCGAGAGTTCGTAAGCACTACACCAACTCCTTATGGCGGAGAAGCCTTCACAACGTCGCATAACCTTTTTTCGGTACAAAGCTAAATACCGAGTTCCTTCACACCAAGGCGAACCACACCTAACACAACGTCGCTTACCCTTTATACGGTGCTAGGCTAACCACCGAGTTCTTTCACACCAAGGAGAACTAATCCTATCACAACGTCGCCTACCCTTTATTAGGTACTAGGCTAAGCACCTAGTTCCATTACCATGGAGGAACTACTACCCTTCACAACACAACACCTAATATCAAGGAGATCCACTCCTTGTTACAACACCATCAAGGATATCACCATCCTTGGAAATAAACAAATACTTATATGTATAAAGAAGCACCTCATCGATTATACGATCTAGGCATTCTTTCCAAATGCCACTTGATTTTATTCTTCGGCATCCTTCACTAACGCCTTTGACACAACGCTTGGCACCTTTCACTAATGCCTTCGTCTTGATATCTTTAGCATTCTTCACTAATGCTTTGACACAAATGATAAGCACCTTTCACTAATGCTTTCATCTTGACATTTTTGACATCCTTCACAAATGCCTTCAACTTGACATCTATAAAGAAAGAAAGAACTATCAACAAGAGAACCTTAGTTTTCTTGATAATGACAAAGCATGGCAACTCATGGACTTGAGCTTGCTCGTCTTCAAAAAGTGGTGATCTCGCCTTTAAGAGGAACCTAGAGAATCACAAAAAAAACAAAAGACAAACTACATAGATCACTTGGATCTAAGGTTAGAGGGTTAGAATACTTTGGGAAGTATGTATTTGAAGTGGTGAGTAGAAAGGGAGAAATGGCTCTCTATTTATAGAGAAAATTCTCTATTTTTTCCCAAATCCCGCGGATCCCTTCCACAAGGGATCCAGCTAGCACAAAGCTAGGGATCCGTGGGACGCTCCTCTTTGCCCATGGGTATTTTTGGTTGTGGATCATGGGTCATGGGTTATGGGTTGATCCATGGTTTTCTTTCTAGATACAATGTATCTTAAGGATACAATGAACTTGGTTAAGTGGTATATATAAAACCATGGGTTATGGATTAATACCATTTGCTAGTTTTTTTCTAATTTAGTATATACTTGTTTTTACCCATTTTAGTATATACTTATTTTTACCCATTTTAGTATATACTTAGTTTAAGTATATGCTAGTCCAATATGTAAACACTAGTTGTTGTAAATATGCATCTAAATCATAAAATCACTTATACTTGTTTTAGTGCTTTATGTGAAAACGTAAGTTTGTTAGGAAACTATTGACTCAAACTATTTACGTATTTTATTTGTTTCGTTAAAATGATTTTACGTTTGTTATCGACTAAAAATTAGAAGATCGTAAAATATAAATAAACGTTTTACGGCTTATTTGTATTAACAATCTCTCCCTTTTTGTTGATGACAAAACATAAAATTATTTTAATAAAAACTAAAATTCGTAGCAAATTTGAATGAATAGTTTTTACTTTCTTCTCCCCCTTTTTGTCGAAACAAAAAGTGTTTGAAAGAAGTTAACACAATTTTTATAAGAAAAATATGTAAAAGAAAATGTAAAGAGAGCGAGTGACGGGAATGGTACTCGTCTTAACTCCCCCTTGACGAGTCCATCCCTTTGAGAGGGCATCAAGTACATAACGAAAATGAACTAATGTGTTTGCAAATATGTTTGCAAATGGTTCGTCTAAGTGACGAAAAACATGCTCCCCCTTGAAGATTGCAAAGTTGCAATGGGGTGTCATGAAGTATAATCCAAAATCGGATTAAGTTGCAAATGTCTTTGCAATATCGTTTGACACAAAGCTCCCCCTAGCTTTATGGTGTCAAAATCTTCATGTGTATTTTGAAAATCTACAAAGTAAAGGTTAGAAAACAAGAGTATAGTGCATAATTTCCTGCAAATAAAACTCAAGTTAGTAGAAATTTGTGCTTCTGTACCACAGATCCCACGGTTCCCTTCATGGACGGATCCGTCTAGGCATTTTGGAGGGATCCGGCTATCTGGTGACAGTTTCTTCAGCAGTGAAGAAATGTCAAACAGTGCGAATGAGGAAATGAGATATAAGTACAATGTAACAAGCACAACACATAAAATAATCATGGCATATAAATATTCATTCAATAAAACAGGAGATAATCAACCAAATATCTAAAACTAAGAGAATGAACTTAGCCGTACAAGTACTACTAATGCTCATGAGTTACCCAAACTCAATATTCAACTAAAATCTTAACGATGATCAAGGATAAAATAGGGTTCCTAGACATTCTAAGTTTGAGCTTGTGACTACGATGCTCATTATTGTTTAGGCTTGTTGACCTCTTCGAAACGTTCGAGGAGGTGATGAAACATGAAACGTTGCTCTTCACGTAGTTCATGTATCCACCTTTCAACATGTTGGCAATGGTAGCAATCCTTGTCATGGTTTTGAACTTCTAGAAGTAGAGGTTCAAGTGAAGTGGGTTGAGGATCTTCAAATGAAGAAAGAATTGGTGGAGGTTCATTAAGTGATGGCCCTACAATGTTTGAGGGTGGAGACAAAGAAGCATCAACTTCCATATGGTCGGGTGGTTAACTTTTATATCTTCTCATAATCCAAAATGGACTATTGGGCAGAATGAGAGAGTTTGATATTGGATCAAGCGTTGATTCAATATTTCCAAACTTTTCAAGTGAGTTTGTTGATAGTGGTGGAAGGTGAGATGGCCAAGGAGGTAAGTCTTCTACATTGTGAGGATGTGGTGATGATTGTGAGGTGGCTCTAGGCACCAATGATGTTGGTTGAGTTGTGAAAGGTATGTTTGGTTTGGTAGAGTTTGGTGATGAAATCCTAGTGGGAACAATTTTCTTGGGGATTAGTTTGATTGGTTTCCTTGGTGTAGGAGAAATCCTAGCATTAGTGGACTTAACCGGAGATGATTCGGTTGAGGAAACTTCGTGTATGATCTTAACAAGTTTCTTGGGTGGTTCTTGGGTGGATGAGTTAGCACTAGGAGATTTTATCATGATGAAATGACTAAGAAAGATGGTTGTTATTGCTGATAATTGTGTTAATGTTTGATGACTAAAGTGTTCATGCAATATGGCTTATAAAGAGAAGAATTTGGCAAGTGCATTTAAGACTTAAACCACTAAGAGATGTGATGATTAACATGCACAAGATTGAAGTTCAGAGTTTCACTGATCTAGAAACTTATTTAAGATGAGATGGAGTGTTTGAGTGAGCAAGATGAGCTTGAAATGATTATTATAGCTAGAGTTTGACTTAATCTGTCACCCGGATCCCACGGTTCCCTCCTTGGAGGGATCCGGCTAGGCTAATCCTAGGGATCCGGCTCTCAGCAGTTATGACAGGTTTAAAATGAGGTTTCTAGGGGCTAAAGCCTATCTTATTTTGAGTGTTTCAGTTCTCCTAAGTGTTTAGGATGAGAAGGTACTTGAATGATCAAGGGTAATAAGTGTTATAGCAAATGATTGCCTTTTATGAAAGGGAGATGGGCTTAAATGACTACCAATAGATGTTTAAGGATAACACTAAGTGATTTGATGGTGTCAAGTCATAATAAATGATCCTAATGATCAGATTTTGGCTTGAGATGGAATTTGAAAAATCTTCAAAAATCAAAAGAATTTAAAAGCTTAATTCTTGACCTATTTTGAGATAGAGATGACTAGAAACAATTTCCTAAAATTGTTCATTATGTCTACCTAAGTGTTTTGAAAGATGAGAAACAATTTGAGAGTATTGAAGCGGAAATATGGTGAGTTTTGATGTGTTGATAAATCAAAAATCAATTTGACTAAGATCTCAAGTAAGCCATAAGTGAGTTTAAGCCTTTCTCATCCTTGAAGTGGAGTTAGTTGGGTTCTAATATCATATGTTTGTTATCTAGAAAGTTATCTTGATGTAAGGGATGTTGCATTGCTGATTTGAAGTCACGGATCCCACGGTTCCCTCAAGGGAGGGATCAGTCTAGGCTAATCCTAGAGATTCGGCATCTGCAGATCAGAATTTTCAAAGAATGATGTGCAGATTTTGCACATTAATAAATCGTTAAACTAATCAATAAGAACAAGCATGTCATCACAAAGCACTGCTTATAAAAGCATGATAAAGTAACAATATTCAAATTACCACAAACCAAAGTTCTAAAACGTAATCATAAAATAAAAGAAAAATAAGCATATCCCTATTGTCTCTTTCATCAATTCTTTCTTTTCCTTTTTGATGACTTTGTGAGGTTGTAAGCAAGATTTTGAATCATGCCCCTCAATTGTTCGAATTCCTCGGTTTTGTTTAGAATGGTTGGAAGTTGTTCATAGTAATCGAAGGGTTCCAATTCAATGTTGGCTATGGGGTCGACATCTTCTTCTTCTTCATTTTCTTCTTCTCCTTCCGAGGAATCCAAAAGAGCTTTAGGTTTCTTTCCATTGACCTTGAAGCGTTTAGAGGGTATTTTGGTAAGAGGTACCATTACATGATCGGCAAGAAAATGATCATTATTGATAGGAGATGGTTGCAATGCACTAACATACTTACAAAGTCGTGTTAGGAGCATACCATATGGAAGTACCATGTTGGAAGCTTTGAATACCCCAGCCATTCTCCTTACCATGTAATAGGCGAAATTAAATGGATTTTGGTAGATAAGACAGTAGATCATTTGCACAAGACATGCGTTTGGATGATCTTTGTTTCCAACTAGGCTTATGACATTTTCCCTAAGGATTTCTTCCCATTTTCTATACATGGGATGGATTTCGAAAAGTTCCATTTGAAAAGGATTACGGTGAATGAGTTTCTTGTTTCGGTCGAAATGGGATTGGTCGGTTCTTATTTTGAAAATGGTGTCTCGGATGGTTTCGGGTTCACCAAGAGGAGTATGGTAGAGAGGCTTAGAATCAAGTGCAAGATTTTGAGCGTTAATTGCCCAATCTTGAGAGTACATACAAATTCCTTCACAAGGAATGCAAAGAATTTGGGCAAAGGTGCTGAGAGGAAGAATGAGGTTTCTTTTGTTGATGATGAAAGCGATTGAGATGCTATCATCGGAGTTTTGAATGATCCTAATGCTCTTATAAAACTCAAAGATGAAGACCGGACAGATTTGTTCATCAATGTCAAGAAGACAATCAAAATTGATTGTCGAGAAGACTTGACGAGTGTCGGTATCCTCAAGGAAACATTCCTTGAATACACGACCTTCGTGGATAAGTCATTTTCCGAGCTTTTTGAAGACCTTGCTGTCGGTTTTTGAGAGTTCCTCATTTCGATAATAATGAGTAAGGTAATGGACGGTATCATGATGATCTTGTTGAGTTGCTTTAGGCATGGTTGGTCCTAAAAACACAATTTTTTTCAATTAGGTAAAATTAGTTGAGGTGGGTTTATGGTTTTGATTTGTATTAACAATGTTGTGAACACAATGTGATCTTAGTTATGTTTAAAAGCCCCTTTTCATGATTAATTTTGAAAACCCTAATTAAACTAATTGATTAGAGATTTGTGAAACCATAAACCGTAGAATGAGGATGAAATTTAGAACAAGTTAATGTAATTACTTACAATGGTGTTCTTGGAGGGAATACTTGAGAGTATGGAATCCAATGAGGATGAAATCAGTGGTTTAGTCGTTTTTGTGTTATGTGAGTAGAGGGAAAAGATCAGTGGTGAATTTTTGAAAGCGTATAGCTGAGTTCTGTTCCACGGTTCCCCCGGATCCCTTGTATTTGGGATTCGGCTAGTACAACTAGAGGGATCCGGCTACTGTGGAAAGAAGCAGAGTTGTTTGGCATTATTTTTGTAGTAGGCTTATAAGCTATCTTACAAAAAAAATAGTTTGGAGGTATCATATGAAGATTGTTTTAGGATGACGGGTTTTGATGAATCACATATCGAGGGTTCATATGTGACGACGGTGTTAGTTTGGCGAATCAAAAGGAATACTATTCCCAATGATGAATAAGACGGAAAAGTGACGAAAGAAACTTCTAAAGATGCTAGTAATTATTTAGACAAAGAAAACTATGAAATAAATAAACTCATATAACCTATCTAATGAAAAATAAAACATACCTCTATGCATCTTGATCTGGTATAATACCAAAAATACTTCATAAGCTTTTAAAGTAATCCTTTGTACTTGGTGTATGTACGTTGTGATTACTTTTTAGATCCTTCCTTGAATGTTGACTTCATTATTCTTTGAATGAAGATTTTGGAGAGATTCTAGCATGAAGATTTCTTGAGCACAAAAATTGTTAGAAAGACCTATCAATGTCCAACACAATAATTTAAGAGAAAATATGACTCTTTAAAAAAAATCCTTCTTTGTAGTTTTCAAATATACACGGATCGTATCAAGTCATTAAAGTACAACATACTTTAAGAAACTTGGTAACGAAGCTCTGATGCCAATTGTGGAAAACTAGAAGGGGGGGTTGAATAATTTTACCAATTTAAAACTTTCTGTTAAATAATTAGATCGACTTATGTCAATCTATTTGGTTGTTTATGTTGGACGTTGATAGATAGATATATAAATGTGTAATGAAAGATAAAGAGTTAAGAAGCACATCACCACGACACAAGTATTTATAGTGGTTCGGCTACAAGGACTGATTCGCTCCCAAACAGTCAAGTTTAATCACACAAGCTAACCACTTGTGAATGGTCAACCGTAACAAACTTAAAACAGCTCAGGAAGCAAATTCAATTAAGATCAGAGGAATATAGTGGATTCCTGGGTCGTTAAGTCCCACGGAGGATGAATGGTGTTTAACACAGTCAGATGTCGAATAATCACTAAGGATAGTGATCAGTAAGGATTTTGATTTATTTATACCTAAAGAAAAGTTTTGTAAATTACAAGGGCTTAAATGCAAATTAAAGAAAATTAAAAAGATAAAATATATTAAATAAGCGCTATCACTATTTTTACAATGATGTTTTTATGATTTATAAGACAAAATAACTTAAATAAACTATTTTAACTAAAACGTAAACTTAAATTATCTAAAAACGTAACTTAAAATGAAAACGCACGTTATATATAAAAATTACGCGAGTGCGCAAGCAAAAACGTAAAATTTGTGAAATAAAAGTCCTACAAGTGTAAAAACAATTTTCTTACGTACTATATGACAAAAGAAAATTTTAGAAAAAATAATTATATTTTTTAGAATTTTATATTTTTTATTATGAATTAAATACTATTTTAGACTAAATAAATGATTAAAAATACTAAAATTATTAAGAAAAATCAGAAACTTTTTTATAAAATACTTTATACTAATACAAAGTTAAGAAAAATACAAAAGTTTAAAAAGCTATTATAAATAAGCTGGAAATAAGCTAATAAGCTCGTATAAGCTTAAATGGAAACAAGGGTTATGTATTTAATATTGCAAAGAAAAACAGAAAAAGACCCAAGGGTGAGTGGTAGTGTGTGTGTGTGGTGAGCTGGGTGGCCAGGGTTCGAATCCCAGCAATGACTTTTTGCAACTATTTTATTTTTTTGATTTTTCTTCACAAACTTATTAAGAATACTAAAATAAGCACTTTTTATAACTACAACTTTTTATGAAAACCACTAATAAGCTCAGTTAGAGCTTAGTGAGCAAAATTTGGAAATAAGCAAAAGATTAAGTCAAAATGGCTTATAAGCTAAAAATAAGCAAAGGAAAACTGGAAATAAGCTAGATAACTTACAATAAGCTAGAATTACAACTGAACAAGCACAAAAACTTGAAAATAAGCACTGATTAAGCAAATAAGCACAAGATACACTGATTAAACAGGACACTTTTTTGAATCACTAGGCACTTTATGGCTTAATTTTAAGCACTGAGATAAGCTAGAAAATGAAAACAAATACTTGGATTAACTAGTTGACCAACTCAGCTTTCCAAAAAGCTAAAGTTCTCACAGTGTTGTCCACTAGAGAGCTTTTAATGAGCTTATAAAAAAATGGAAAACCACTGAGTTATTACTCAGTGTATACTGAGTATTTTTTACAAACAAAAAGCTAAGTGCAGCCCTACCAAATAAGATATAGATTGAAAAATAAGAACTGGAACCTTGAGACAGCTGGGTGAGCTTCTCAAAAAGCTAAAGTACACAAGATAAGGTTCACTAATAAGCTCTGTAAGAGCTTGTGAACTAGGCATGCAACAACTGTGCACAGAGCAGTTCTTGACTTTTTTATTAAACTGAAAGTTGACTTAAATGAACTTTGATTTGATTCTGTGGACTGATTATGATGTAATAAGCTGTAATAAGAATAATTTGATCAATTTTATCAACTTATAGACATGAAAACAAAATCATGGATCATTAAATTTCAACAGTGAGTTAACAAGTTGTGATCAAAGGGAATTTTGACTTTTCCCAAATAAGCACTGGTTTTTATGACTTGTTTGAGTTATTAAGACCAATTGTGACACAGAACAACTAAGAACAAAGGATTAAACAATCTCCAACACAGTTAAACAAACAAATCCAAACACCATTTTACTAAACTGTTTTGAAGATTTTCAAAGATTTTCAAAGATTAAAACCATACAACTGATTACAAACCTTATATTATCATTAATTAAGACTAAAGAAACATTAAATAACAACAATAACAACATAAAACCAAGAAATTACACTTATGCTAATGAACTGTGAAAATAAGATTTTTAGCAACTATAAATTTTAAAGAACAAGTGACTGTTTTTATGTTTTAATTATGCTTAACTACAACTAATGAACATGTAAACACAGAGATTTAAGCTTATAACTGTCTTACACAGTGAAATGCCAAAATGGATCAAAATGGCTTACAAATGGATTCCAAGTGAAAAATGATAACCAAGGACTGAGAACAGATCCTATAGCTTCCCAAGAAGCACTAAACCAAGGCCATCCATAATCAACCCTGCTCCATCTTCTTGACAACCTTCACCATGGATTTTTGATTTTTCAACTATTTATTTGGTATTTTTGGTATTTTTGCTTTTTAACTTCTAAACTGATTTTTATTGTTTCTAATAGCTTAGTTAAGCTATATAGGAGCTTATGTGGTCTACTCAGTCCTTAATAACAACAAATAACAACATTTACAGATTTTGAGAATTTGATCAAAAGTAAGATTTTGCATAGACTGAATATTGAACTTAAAACTGAAATTAATGTTAACAAAAGTTTTATTTCACACTAGTAACTTGAAATACAGAGCTTAAAGCTTAAACAAACACTGGAATTTGAAATTTAATTAAAAACGACATAAGCTAAATTATAATTATTCTATATATCTTTCTCTTCTGCTTCTCCTCTTTCTTTATAGCCTTGAGATACTCCCCACATGCTTCTGATCATTTCCTATCAACAATCTCAGCCATTGAATGAGTCAAACTCATCTTATCCGTTTAAATGACTTTTGGCGCCAAAAGTGTATATGGTTGCTTGAGACAGTTTCAGAGCAATTAAAGAATCTTGGGGTGTTGTGGAGGTGGAGGGGGACAGTTTAGATAGTAGGTATGGGTTAGGGGTGATTTGGAAAGGAAAAACAGGGGATGTGAGGGTAACAGTAAACTGCTAATGGTGTGGATGCATTAATTGGTTGTGGGCTGGTGTATAGGTGGAAAGGGGATGGTGATGAGTGTTTTAAGATAGCTGGGATGAGGTGGAAAGGTTGGTGAAACCACCTGGTTTTGGTTATGCAGGGATTGGAGAGACAAGTGAACAGTGGCGGCGGTTTTATCTGTTTTAAATTTTGGGCCGGGTTAGAGTTTTGGGCTTGGGTTTGGATAATACAAAAGGTCCGTTCGGTTTTTAGCTTAATAACACACCAGGACCTAAGTTGTAATATTTGCAATCTTGAAGGACTGAATTGGCAACTTATCCAAACTTATCACAAGGGTTAAACCTGTAATATATGATAAACCAAGGACCATAAATGTATTTCTTATCCATTTTAAATTTCCAAGGACCAAAACTGTCAATTTTGTAACTTGAGGGACCAAACATGTAATTTTCCAAAAGTTCTCTATAAGGACCAATTTTGTCATTTATGAATAGTACAAGGTTTATTTTTGATAAATTTCCATTTTTAAATTCACCAAGGACTATTTTTGACATTTTTCAAAGTTTAAGGACTAAAGTTGTCATTTTGTAAATTTTAAACTTTAAAGGGGTTATTTTGACAACTTTTGAAACTTGGGGGACTAAAACTGCCAATTATGCAAACTTAATACGTTTTTCATCTGATTTTGGTATTTTTGCATTTAAAACACATAAAACACTTGTTTGTGATATTTTCATCATTTTGATGCATTTCTGAGTGTTTTCAGATGTTTTTGGCATTCTAAACAGTACAAAAATGATGAGTATTTAGACACTCATCAATCCCCCACACTAAGATATTGCTAGTCCCTAGCAATGATTTGAGAAAAATTTAATGGATTTCATCTCTTTACCAAAAGCCATTACTTCTGGAGTAGCCAATTGTTTTAGTTCAAGTAAGAACTATGGTACAATGATAACCAAATGATTTTGAGCAAATCATAAGCTGTAAACGGATTTGGTTTGTCTTTACCAGAAGTCGTTTGCTTCTGGACTAGCCAACTCTTAGATAAATTATCAATATTATCTTTGGTGAGTCGATTACCAATTATGTATTTCCAACTGCCTTTACCACAAGCCATAACCTTGCGGGCTAGCCAACTTTTCACTAGTTTAAAGATATGGTGAGCTGAACACCATACAATTTTGGGCAAATTGCAAGCCATAAACGGATTTGAGATATCTTTACCAAGAGCCGTTTGCTCCTGGATTAGCCAATCCTTATGTGGGTTAGACATTGCGGACTGATTACCATTTGCTGAGTAAGTGAAAAACACTTACTCCAAAAAAAAATTTGGCCAAAAACGGGGGAATTGGGTGGAATAATTACATGATAAAATTCTTGAGAATTCCCCCCCACACTTAGAAATGAATATTGCCCTCAATATTCAAAGTACCGGCGGTTATGCCGAAACATAGAACATAAAAGGGAAATACTACGGCCATTATTTTGTTTTTGATATATACACATTTTTTTTTTTGAAAAGGAAAACTTATATACAACAGCGGGGGGCAACTCCCCCACACTTGGGTGGTAGAAAAGGGTAAGAAGACAGAAACATGGGTGAAAACCCATATGGTGTGTGCTACTGTTTTTGATTCCCGAGTCACTAGCTTGACTCGATCCCCGCATTCATTGGTTCATGGGGAAAGTTTGTAGATCCGGGACAATCACAGGTGGAATGTCCTCTCCAAAGTAATGCTTTAATCGATGACCATTCACTTTAAAATTTGGACCATCAGGCTGAGATAACTCAATGGTACCATAAGGATAAACCTTATCAATAGTAAATGGACCAGACCAGCGGGACTTGAGCTTTCCCAAGAAAATCTTCAATCTTGAATTGAAAAGAAGGACTCGATCACCGACGTTGAAAACGCGGTTCTTGATTTTAGAGTCATGAATCTTCTTTGTTTTTTGTTTGTAGATCAAAGAGTTCTCGTATGCTTGATCACGGAGTTCATTTAGTTCATTCATTTGAACTTTTCTGTGATCACCGGCTGTCTGTATATCCAAGTTTGCATGTTTTAAGGCCTAGTATGTTTTGTGCTCAAGCTCAATCGGAAGATGACATGCCTTTCCGTACACAAGCTTGTATGGAGTACACCCGATGGGTGTTTTGTAAGCTGTAAGGAAGGCCCAGAGTGCGTCATCCAGTTTATCCGACCAGGATGCACGATTTTCGCCTACTGTCCTTTCTAGAATTCTTTTAATACCACGGTTGGAGACTTCCACTTGCCCACTTGTTTGTGGGTGGTATGCAGTAGATAGACGGTGGGTTACACCATACTTTTGCATGACACGATCAAATTGGTCATTGCAGAAATGTGTACCACGATCACTGATTATAGCACGTGGAGTTCCAAACCTAGCAAAAAGAGATTTCAAAAACTTCACAACTACTCGGGCATCATTGGTAGGTAAAGTTTTTGCTTCAACCTATTTTGACAAATAGTCAACAGCTACAAGTATGTATTTGTTACCTCGAGAAGATGAAAATGGCCCCATAAAATCAATACCCCATATGTCAAAGATCTCACAAACTTGAATGGCATTTTGTGGCATTTCATTTCTTTGAGAGATATTTCCATGACGTTGACAAGCGTCACAGGTTTTGACAAATTCGTGGGCATCCTTATAGATAGTGGGCCAATAAAATCCGGAATCAAACACCTTTTTGGCGGTGTAGTTTGGACTATGATGGCCCCCAGTGGGTCCAGCATGGCAAGCTTTGAGAATGTCAAGAGCTTCTTGTCCATAAACACACCGTCGGATGACTTGATCCGCACAGATTTTGAATAAGTAGGGGTCGTCCCAGAAGTAATGTTTAACATCTTTGAAGAATTTGTTCTTCTGTTGGGTCGACATCCCTTTCATTATGAAGTTACCCGCATGGTAATTTGCAAAGTCAGCAAAGCATGGGGTGGAAGAGTTTCCACGAAAAGAAACCGCATTGAGTGTCTCGAGAGGAAATGTTTCATTTATTTCCTTTTTCTCGAAAACATCTTGGTGAGGGTTTTCTAATCTGGACAGATGATCAGCAGCCAGATTCTCAGCTCCTTTTTTATCACGGATAATGATATCAAATTCCTGGAGGAGGAGAACCCATCGGAGCAATCTCGGTTTTGCATCTTGTTTTGCAAAGAGATATTTGAGAGCCGAGTGATCCGTATACACCACACATTTAGTCAAAATTAAGTACGGCCGAAATTTCTCAAACGCATACACCATGGCTAGTAGCTCTTTTTCTGTGGTGGTGTAATGAGTTTGAGCTTCAGTCATAGTTTTACTTGCGTAGTGGATAGGCTGAAAATGCTTAGCTCTACGTTGCCCTAAGACTGCACCGATAGCAAAATCACTTGCATCGCACACGAGCTCAAAAGGCAAGTCCCAGTTGGGAGCAACGAGAATGGGTGCTTCAGTAAGCTTTTTCTTTAATGTTTCAAAAGCTTCGATGCACTCGGGTGAGAAGATAAAAGGAGCATCTTTTTCAAGAAGATGGGTCATAGGCCGGGCGATTTTAGAAAAATCTTTTATGAGTCTGCGATAGAAACCAGCATGACCTAAAAACTCCTAATACCTTTAACGGTAGTAGGATGAGGCAGTTTAGCAATAACATCAACTTTTGCTCTATCTACCTCAATCCCATTTTTTGAAATCTTATGGCCAAGGACTATGCCTTCTTTGACCATAAAGTGGCTCTTCTCCCAATTTAGACAAAGATTGGTGTCTTCACATCGTTTTAGCATTTTATCTAAATGGGAGAGACATGCTTGAAACGAATTCCCAATGACCGAGAAGTCATCCATAAACACCTCCATTGTTTCCCCGATCATGTCGTGGAATATGGCCATCATACATCGTTGGAACGTGCCAGGAGCATTACATAAGCCAAAAGGCATACGTCTGTAGGCAAAAGTTCCGTATGGGCAGGTGAATGTGGTCTTTTCTTGATCCTTTGGATCAATGGGGATCTGAAAATAACCCGAGAAACCATCAAGAAAACAATAGTATTCGTTCCCTGCTAATCTCTCAAGCATTTGGTCCATGAAGGGTAGAGGAAAATGGTCTTTACGGGTAGCGTCATTCAACTTACGATAGTCAATGCAAACACGCCATCCCGTAACCAGCCGAGTTGGAATTAACTCGTTATCTTCATTTGTGACAACAGTTATGCACCCTTTTTAGGAACACAATGAATTGGGCTAACCCAAGGACTATCTAAAATCGGGTAAATCAATCCTGCATCAAGAAGTTTGATAACCTCCTGTTTGATAACATCATGGATTTTGGATTTACTCTTCTCTGATGTTGAACTGCTGGTTTGAAGTCATCCTCCATCAAGATTTTGTGAGTACAAAATTCAGGGTTGATACCCTTAATGTCGGAGAGTTTCCAAGCAATTGCTTGTTTGTGTGACTTCAAGATCTTTATGAGAGAAGACTTTTCATCTTTACTCAAATCTCTAGCAATAATGACTGGTAATTTATCATCACCTTCAAGAAATGCATACTCGAGATGAGGTGGTAAGTCCTTAAGTTCGACTTCAGGAAATTCTTCAGTTTTCTCAACTGACTTGACTTCCATGTTATGAAGTTCGACGGGAGGGAGTGATGATGGATCATCATTAAGCAACTTCTCAATGAGAAGTATGTCCCCCTCAATGTCGATGGGAGCGTGATCAATTTCCCATGGAACAGAATCACTAGACAAGTAGGCTTCAATCTCTTCCAAGATGAAGTCACTTTCCTCAAATGGGGTAAGAGAAGGAGTAGAATTGGCGATGATAGGTTGAGATGAATGAGTGAGATTATCACTCAAAGAATTATGATCATAACCAAGAACTTCTTGAGAGTACTCCTCAGAAGCAACATCAATGATATCTATTCGGTTAACCGACTCAGAATCATAGTTTGCGGAGTACCTCGAAGTTTGATCAAGGTTAAAAGTGACAGCTTCATTACCAACACGTAATGTGATTTCTTGCTCAAATACATCAATGAGAGCACGGCCCGTTCTCAGGAATCCTCGTCCAACAATGAGAGGAACTCGATGATCGGCATCAAAATCAACAACCACGAAGTCAACTGGAAAATGGAACTTTCCTAATTTCAAAAATACGTCCTCATCAATGCCAAGAGGACGGGATATTGTACGATCTGCAAGCTCGAGAGTCATGCATGTAGGAGTAAGTTCCGGAAGAGAAAGTTTCTTCCATACTGAATAAGGCATCAGATTGATGCTTGCACCAAGATCTGCTAAGGCAAAGCATTCAACCATTCCTGGAAATACACAAGGTAAGAGAAATTTTCCAGGATCTCCAACCTTTTCTGGAAGCTTCTTCAGGATAACTGCAGAGCAGTTCTCGTTCAGAGGAGTTTTTGCCATTTCAAACAGCTTTTCCTTGTTGCTTAACATGTGTTTGAGAGTTGATGCAAACTTGGGCATCAGCATGATAGCATCCGCAAAGCTTATGTCAAAATGTAGTTCTTGGAAAATTTGAAAAAATTTGTCCATTTGATGACTGGCTTTTTCGTGGAGCTTTTGCTCATTCAAACGTGATGGGTAAGGACTAGAAGATTTGGATTTGGTATTTTCAACGGGAGCTACAGGTGGTTCAAAAACAACTCCTGGATTGGATTTGGGTTTCTGGACAACTTGAGGATGGACATCGTTGGTACCTCCGTTATTAGTAGGAAGTTCCTTGTCCTTTGTAGCCTCAGATTCACTTTCCACTACCTTCGGGAGAGAAGAAGAAGAGGTAGTAGGAATAGCGGGTCCATTGTATGAAACACCACTTCTGGTTGTGATCGCCTTTGCATCTTCCCTCGGGTTAGCGATCGTGTTGCTCAGAAGTTTTCCTGAGCCCGAGGGTTGATCATTTAAAGACTTCTTGAGATCAGCGATCTGACTGACCAACAACCTATTCATTTCATCTTGGGATTTTATGAATTGCTTCAATAACTCATCAGATGATGGTACTGGAGGATGTGGAGGGAAATTCTGAGGTCGGATGTTTTGATTATGACCTTGTTGTTGAAAATTCCCTTGATTATGATTCACATTTCCTTGAAATTGATTCCCTCGATTGAAATTGTTTTGATTAAGGTTTCCTTGATGTTGGAAACCTTGATTGGGTCCAGGATAGAAATTACCTTGGTTTTGATAACCTTGGTTCATTCTTGGTTTGTTCTGATTCCGGTTTTGTATGTTCGGATTCTGGCTAAAACCGGGTGGTGCCTGATAAGTGTTAGCACGGTAATTTGGTTCATTTTGAGGACGGTATTGATTACCTCCCTGATTTGAAGTACCGGCTATAGCATTGGCTTCAAACGGACTACCATCGGTGGCAGTGCAGTTGTAGTATGCATGAGGACCACCACAAGTAACACAAACTTCAACTTTCTTCACTTCACCATGTGATGGTGTTTGAGTGAAAGTGACTTTCTTTTGGTTAGCAAGAACCAAAGCCTGAACAATATCTGTGAGTTTATCAATCTTAGCATCGGTGCTAGATGTACTCACGGGAGATGAAGTAGAAGGTCCAGCATTAGACCTGAGTCGATATGTCTTTGTGCGGAAAGAACGGACCTGGGACTTGTTTTCAATGATTTGCAAAGCTTCTTTTGTGGTCTTGCTCAAGAAATTACCTCCCGCGGAGGCATTTAGATAGTCTTGGTCAGCTTGTCTCAGACCATTGTAGAAAGTATCCATTTGCATTAACTCGGTAAAACCATGATGCGGACACTTGCGGAGCAATTCTTTATAACGATCCCATGCCTCCCCGAATGATTCATCAAATCTTTGAGAAAATTTCATTATCTCATTCTTAAGACTTGTAGTTCGGGATGGAGGATAGAATTCGTTAACAAACTTGGTGACTAAATCCTCCCATGTCTCAATGGAACGAGGGGGTTGTTACTCAAGCCAATTCCGGGCTTGTCCCTCTAGAGAAAATGGGAACAGAAGAAGCTTAATGGCTTCATGTGGGACATTCTTGTATTTGATGGTAGATGCAATCTTGTTAAACCATCGAATGTGTGCATGAGGATCATCCCGCTCAAAACCATAGAATTGGCTTTGGGTTACTAGATTAAGCAACCCGGTTTTGAGCTCAAAGGTATCAGCCACAATGGCTGGGACAACAATGGCATCTCCGTAACCCTCGATGGGTGCTTGGAGAAGCTCATTCATCGGCTTGTCTTCTGCCATTACGACAGGGGGTGGTGGTGGTAGACGCTCTCAGCCAAGGAGCGAACGTCCCTCGTCTACGAGGAATATTTGCAAGCTCAGAAAGTGGACTTGTAGAACTAGAAGAACGAGTACGCATGCACTAAGTATAAAAATCAATTTTCAAAACAAATGCGAGGCAAAACGACAAGTGAACTTAACCAATAATCACAAATGAAATGGCTTCTTTGAAAAAGGTACACCAAATCACAAGGACACAAAGGCAAGTTTTAAATCGTTGTTCGGAACTTATTATGGTTACACCCCCAGTTAGTAGGTGTACTGCCTTGATTTGCGGTGGTTGATTTTTATGTATATATTAAGTACCACTGAAAAGACGTAGGTATGGATATGTGAAAAGGGTTTAAAAACTTTTGGAAAATATTTTTGGTATCGTCTCGTTTATCCAAATCGTATTTCTTTAAGAATCACCTTAAAGGAAACACAAGCTAGAAAACGTTACGATTGTTTTGTTGTTTTATATATTTTTGGTGTTGTTAACACTTTAGGAAAAGTGTTAATAAACTTTTTGATTTATGATAACTTTACAAAAAACTGTTTACACACGGTGGTATATGTGCAAGTACGGGTCTGAAAATGCTTAGAACACGCTTACAGCCTCCCCGGCAGCGGCGCCAAAATTTGATTCGCTCCCAAACAGTCAAGTTTAATCACACAAGCTAACCACTTGTGAATGGTCAACCGTAACAAACTTAAAACAGCTCAGGAAGCAAATTCAATTAAGATCAGAGGAATATAGTGGATTCCTGGGTCGTTAAGTCCCACGGAGGATGAATGGTGTTTAACACAGTAAGATGTCGAATAATCACTAAGGATAGTGATCAGTAAGGATTTTGATTTATTTATACCTAAAGAAAAGTTTTGTAAATTACAGGGGCTTAAATGCAAATTAAAGAAAATTAAAAAGATAAAATATATTAAATAAACGCTATCACTATTTTTACAATGATGTTTTTGTGATTTATAAGACAAAATAACTTAAATAAACTATTTTAACTAAAACGTAAACTTAAATTATCTAAAAACGTAACTTAAAATAAAAACGTACGTTATGTATAAAAATTACGCGAGTGCGCAAGCAAAAACGTAAAATTTGTGAAATAAAAGTCCTACAAGTGTAAAAACAATTTTCTTACGTACTATATGACAAAAGAAAATTTTAGAAAAAAGAATTATATTTTTTAGACTTTTATATTTTTTATTATGAATTAAATACTATTTTAGACTAAATAAATGATTAAAAATACTAAAATTATTAAGAAAAATCAGAAACTTTTTTATAAAATACTTTATACTAATACAAAGTTAAGAAAAATACAAAAGTTGAAAAAGCTATTATAAATAAGCTGGAAATAAGCTAATAAGCTCGTATAAGCTTAAATGAAAACAAGGGTTATGTATTTAATATTGCAAAGAAAAACAGAAAAAGACCCAAGGGCGAGTGGTAGTGTGTGTGTGTGTGGTGAGCTGGGTGGCCAGGGTTCGAATCCCAGCAATGACTTTTTGCAACTATTTTATTTTTTTGATTTTTCTTCACAAACTTATTAAGAATACTAAAATAAGCACTTTTTATAACTACAACTTTTTATGAAAACCACTAATAAGCTCAGTTAGAGCTTATTTTCTCAACAGTGAGCAAAATTTGGAAATAAGCAAAAGATTAAGCCAAAATGGCTTATAAGCTAAAAATAAGCAAAGGAAAACTGGAAATAAGCTAGATAACTTACAATAAGCTAGAATTACAACTGAACAAGCACAAAAACTTGAAAATAAGCACTGATTAAGCAAATAAGCACAAGATACACTGATTAAACAGGACACTTTTTTGAATCACTAGGCACTTTATGGTTTAATTTAAGCACTGAGATAAGCTAGAAAATGAAAACAAATACTTGGATTAACTAGTTGACCAACTCAACTTTCCAAAAAGCTAAAGTTCTCACAGTGTTGTCCACTAGAGAGCTTTTAATGAGCTTATAAAAAAATGGAAAACCACTGAGTTATTACTCAGTGTATACTGAGTATTTTTGACAAACAAAAAGCTAAGTGCAGCCCTACCAAATAAGATATAGATTGAAAAATAAGAACTGGAACCTTGAGACAGCTGGGTGAGCTTCTCAAAAAGCTAAAGTACACAAGATAAGGTTCACTAATAAGCTCTGTAAGAGCTTGTGAACTAGGCATGCAACAACTGTGCACAGAGCAGTTCTTGACTTTTTTATTAAACTGAAAGTTGACTTAAATGAACTTTGATTTGATTCTGTGGACTGATTATGATGTAATAAGCTGTAATAAGAATAATTTGATCAATTTTATCAACTTATAGACATGAAAACAAAATCATGGATCATTAAATTTCAACAGTGAGTTAACAAGTTGTGATCAAAGGGAATTTTGACTTTTCCCAAATAAGCACTAGTTTTTATGACTTGTTTGAGTTATTAAGACCAATTGTGGCACAGAACAACTAAGAACAAAGGATTAAACAATCTCCAACACAGTTAAACAAACAAATCCAAACACCATTTTACTAAACTGTTTTGAAGATTTTCAAAGATTTTCAAAGATTAAAACCATACAACTGATTACAAACCTTATATTATCATTAATTAAGACTAAAGAAACATTAAATAACAACAATAACAACATAAAACCAAGAAATTACACTTATGCTAATGAACTGTGAAAATAAGATTTTTAGCAACTATAAATTTTAAAGAACAAGTGATTGTTTTTATGTTTTAATTATGCTTAACTACAACTAATGAACATGTAAACACAGAGATTTAAGCTTATAACTGTCTTACACAGTGAAATGCCAAAATGGATCAAAATGGCTTACAAATGGATTCCAAGTGAAAATGATAACCAAGGACTGAGAACAGATCCTATAGCTTCCCAAGAAGCACTAAACCAAGGCCATCCATAATCAACCCTGCTCCATCTTCTTGACAACCTTCACCATGGATTTTTGATTTTTCAACTATTTATTTGGTATTTTTGGTATTTTTGCTTTTTAACTTCTAAACTGATTTTTATTGTTTCTAATAGCTTAGTTAAGCTATATAGGAGCTTATGTGGTCTACTCAGTCCTTAATAACAACAAATAACAACATTTACAGATTTTGAGAATTTGATCAAAAGTAAGATTTTGCATAGACTGAATATTGAACTTAAAACTGAAATTAATGTTAACAAAAGTTTTATTTCACACTAGTTACTTGAAATACAGAGCTTAAAGCTTAAACAAACACTGGAATTTGAAATTTAATTAAAAACGACATAAGCTAAATTATAATTATTCTAGATATCTTTCTCTTTTGCTTCTCCTCTTTCTTTATAGCCTTGAGATACTCCCCACATGCTTCTGATCATTTCCCATCAACAATCTCAGCCATTGAATGAGTCAAACTCATCTTATCCGTTTAAATGACTTTTGGCGCCAAAAGTGTATATGGTTGCTTGAGACAGTTTCAGAGCAATTAAAGAATCTTGGGGTGTTGTGGAGGTGGAGGGGGACAGTTTAGATAGTAGGTATGGGTTAGGGGTGATTTGGAAAGGAAAAACAGGGGATGTGAGGGTAACAGTAAACTGCTAATGGTGTGGATGCATTAATTGGTTGTGGGCTGGTGTATAGGTGGAAAGGGAATGGTGATGAGTGTTTTAAGATAGCTGGGGTGAGGTGGAAAGGGTGGTGAAACCACCTGGTTTTGGTTATGCAGGGATGGGAGAGACAAGTGAACAGTGGCGGCGGTTTTATCTGTTTTAAATTTTGGGCCGGGTTAGAGTTTTGGGCTTGGGTTTGGATAATACAAAAGGTCCGTTTGGTTTTTAGCTTAATAACACACAAGGACCAAAGTTGTAATATTTGCAATCTTGAAGGACTGAATTGGCAACTTATCCAAACTTATCACAAGGGTTAAACCTGCAATATATGATAAACCAAGGACCATAAATGTATTTATTATCCATTTTAAATTTCCAAGGACCAAAACTGTCAATTTTGTAACTTGAGGGACCAAACATGTAATTTTCCAAAAGTTCACTATAAGGACCAATTTTGTCATTTATGAATAGTACAAGGTTTATTTTTGATAAATTTCCATTTTTAAATTCACCAAGGACTATTTTTGACATTTTTCAAAGTTTAAGGACTAAAGTTGTCATTTTGTAAATTTTAAACTTTAAAGGGGTTATTTTGACAACTTTTGAAACTTGGGGGACTAAAACTGCCAATTATGCAAACTTAATACGTTTTTCATCTGATTTTGGTATTTTTGCATTTAAAACACATAAAACACTTGTTTGTGATATTTTCATCATTTTGATGCATATCTGAGTGTTTTCAGATGTTTTTGGCATTCTAAACAGTACAAAAATGATGAGTATTTAGACACTCATCAAGGACACCTTCCTTGCCCTACTCCACTCCCCGAGTCACCTACTCGAGAGTTCGTAAGCACTACACCAACTCCTTATGGCGGAGAAGCCTTCACAACGTCGCTTAACCTTTTTCCAGTACAAAGCTAAATACTGAGTTCCTTCACACCAAGGCGAACCACACCTAACACAACGTTGCCTACCCTTTATACGGTGCTAGGCTAACCACCGAGTTCTTTCACACCAAGGAGAACTAATCCTATCACAACGTCGCCTACCCTTTATTAGGTACTAGGCTAAGCACCTAGTTCCATTACCATGGAGGAACTACTACCCTTCACAACACAACACCTAATATCAAGGAGATCCACTCCTTGTTACAACACCATCAAGGATATCACCATCCTTGGAAATAACCAAATACTTATATGTATAACGATGCACCTCAACGATTATACGATCTAGACATTCTTTCCAAATGCCACTTGATTTGATTCTTCGGCATCCTTCACTAACGCCTTTGACACAACTCTTGGCACCTTTCACTAATTCCTTCGTCTTGACATCTTTAGCATTCTTCACTAATGCTTTGACACAAATGATAAGCACCTTTCACTAATGCTTTCATCTTGACATTTTTGGCATCCTTCACTAATGCCTTCAAATTGACATCTATGAAGAAAGAAAGAACTATCAACAAGAGAACCTTAGTTGTCTTGATGATGACGAAGCATGGCAACTCATGGACTTGAGCTTGCTCGTCTTCAAGAAGTGGTGATCTCGCCTTTAAGAGGAACCTAGAGAATCACACAAAAACAAAGGACAAACTACATAGATCACTTGGATCTGAGGTTAGAGGGTTAGAATACTTTGGGAAGTATGCATGTGAAGTGGTGAGTAGAAAGGGAGAAATGGCTCTCTATTTATAGAGGAAATTCTCTACTGTTTCCCGGATCCCGCGGATCCCTTCCACAAGGGATCCGGCTAGCACAAAGCTAGGGATCCGTGGGACGCTCCTCTTTACCCATGGGTATTTTTGGTTATGGTCATGGGTAATGGGTTATGGGTTGATCCATGGTTTTTTTTCTAGATACAATGTATCTTAAGGATACAATGAACTTGGTTAAGTGGTATATATAAAACCATGAGTTATGGATTAATACCATTTGCTAGTTTTTTACCCATTTAGTATATACTTGGTTTTACCTATTTTAGTATATACTTAGTTTAAGTATATGCTAGTCCAACATGTAAACACTAGTTGTTGTACATATGCATCTAAATCATAAAATCACTTATACTTGTTTTAGTACTTTATGTGAAAACGTAAGTGTGTTAGGAAACTATTGACTCAAAATATTTACGTATTTTATATGTTTCGTTAAAATGATTTTACATTTGTTATCGACAAAACATTAGAAGATCGTAAAATATAAATAAACGTTTTTACGGCTTATTTGTATTAACACATACATACATACAATCGAAGACATAATGAAATCAATGAAGCAGATTACTTATCTTGATGTAAAATAATGTATGAAAACCCTAAGATACTGCCCAAGACAAACCAAAATCGTTTAGGGTTTTTACTCCACAAATCTCCCCCTTTTAAAAGTCTGAAAATCGAATTCTATATATAGAGTTACAACTGCGACGGCGTCACTCTTTAATTGTGACGCCGTCGGATCACCGTCATTAGGGTTTCGTCTTGGCCAAGTCAACTTTGTGACGGCGTCACCTTGTGGTTGTGACGCCGTCGGCTTCAACTTCTAACGCCGTCGAAATCTAGATCTAGGCCGTCTGAGTTGTGACACCCTACTCTTTAAAGCCTAACGCTGTCAGGTACAAAATAGCAATTTCACTCCTGAGCCGTCGCAATTAGAGGGACGGCGTCGCCCTTTATATGTGACGCCGTCGGGTGCACTTCCAGCAGCTTGAGAGTCTTGATTTTAACTTTAGCCATTTTCTTCACATATTCACGCCTTTTCGTCCAAATAAGCATCATTCTAGCATTTTGCCTTTAAGAGACCTAAATAGTGAAAAGGAACGAAATTAAGCAGTAACGGATATAAAAGTGGTCGATTAAGGGCTTAAATGACCCCTCAAAAGTGTACCTTTTAAATCCTTATCAATCACCTAAGTTAAAAAATTCTAAACCGAGTACTCCACGAAAAGGGAATTGAAATCACACTCTCTCTCACTATTTCACGTGTTTATTAGGGTGATCACTCAACTGCTCAGTCATGATGAGTATTCTATCATAGGGTTGGCAAAGATACTAATCTCCACCACTAGAGTCTATAGATGCAACTATTCTAAAAGGCAATGGGTTGACACAACATAAAGGCTTACGGGTTTGTTTTGTCATTACTAAATAGCTATGGCGTAGGAGACAAAATCAATGATACATGACCAAATCCATGGCGAAGACACCAATGATTACTCACTTCCTCACCTAAGCTCAATTCACGACCAATGGTAGGATGAGACATGGGAAAACATTTAATGGGTGAAAAATAAAAAGACATGAAACAAACAATTTCCTAAGTCCACAATCGCCCCACCACTAGTCGCATTCAATTCCATAGCAAAAACCGAGGGTCAAGAGTCAAGGGGTCTTCAATACACGAGTCAATGCATATAAAATAAAGTGTAGTGCCTCATAATCTCCATAAATTAGGCAAATAAGATGCATTAACTCGACCTTGATTATAAAAAAAGTACGTGTTATAAAAAAAATTAATTTTTGGTTAATTTTAGCACGTATTTCAACCAAAAAACTATATAATCAATCATTTCTATCTCCCATCCCCCCACCTGAAATTTACAATGCCCTCATTATACAAATTGAAACTTAAAATAGAAAAGAGAGATAGAAATGCACTAGTTTCTAATTTTTTTTGTAAAAATACATGAAAACGGATATGTAAAAATTATGTCAGTTGAACAAGGCGAGAACACTAATCATAAACAAAAACTTGCTTGCATGCTTTTTTCACTCTTTTTTCTTTTCTTTCCCCTTCTTTTTCACTTTTTTTTAAGATGCAAGTTAAGGTATAGATGCATAAAAATAAAAACAATATGAACATATAAATCATCCCCCCACATCAAATCAACTATCATCTAAACCCGATTTTCATCCAAAACCCTTTATTCAAAACCCGCGACTTTCACCGACGAAACGAAAATTGACTAACAGTGCTCGGACCATGGACTTATAGAAACTACCGAGTAGGCTAGGCGATAGGTGTAACGAAACAACATATATTGGGTAAATCAAAATTAAAAGAATGGCTCAAACGGGTTTACTAGGGTATCTTGCACTAATGACGAGTGCAACATAAAGGTTTTAACAGGGGTGATGTGTTAGTTGCAGTGCAAGTTTTAAAATTTATAAACACGATTTAACCGTCTAATTCTATTAACACATACGAGCAAGTATACTCGTCCGTGATAGCAAAGTTGGGTAAGTCGAGATCTTCTCAAGGGATTTTTTTTATTGAAATCGTTTTTGATGAAAAGTTTCCAACAAGAAAGCTTGTCAAGGCTTCCTCAAATAGTGATGTTATAGTGAAATTCAATAATAAGAAATATATATACTTGTGTGTAGTCTATAATCAATCACAAATAGTGTTCATGAAGGTTTGGTGTATACTCTTGATGTGTTGCACAAATCATAAGCAAATGATCTCCAACCATGGTATATGTTTGTAAAAATCATTCTAAGAACAAAAACATTTAGGTAATCCTTTCGGTCCTTATCCTAATGATTATTCTTTAGAAAATCCATTTGTTTGCAACATGTTCTTATTAAACTTTTTCTTACGAATCTTTTGACCCTTCCGTGATGAAAATGTTCCCAGTCTTGTTTTAATAAGCAAACATGGTGGTTGTCAATCACCATATCCCCATACTAGTTTGTCACTCAACTTTTTAGAATAAAACACAAGAGAAATCATTTCGGTCCTTTTTCTTAAAACATGTTTTATCAACAAATCAAACCAAGACTAGTATTTTTCCAACAAACTCATTTAAACAAGATCATATATACATGCATCACATATTAAGAACACTAGAATGATTAACTACATCCCAACACACAAGTATATCCCAAAACTACTCCATGATAATAATAACTAAGCACAAATCATAACAAAGTAATTCCAATAATTCAAGAGAATAGAAATCCATAACAAAGTTCATAGAATACCTAAACTTTTGTGATTACAAGAATTAGAATTCGTGGATTGTAGCAAACACGTGCCTCCAATCACCTAGATTCATCGTATAACTCCAAATTACCAAAACTATGGATGAGAATTGTTCCCTCCTTGCTCCTGGACGTTTTTCAGTAAAGACTAAGCTTTTGGGTTGAATAATATGGTTGGTATTAGTTTTGAAGTAAACTAATAAACTTTTGGTTGTGTCACACCTAGTAAACTAGGACTAGGTTCATTATATAGCCAAATATGCTTCCACAACTGGCCAAAAACGTTCCCAAATAGTTAATAGCAAGAAATGATCGGCCTCCAATGATTATGGGGAGTTAAGGCAACAATAAATGCAACTTTGTGTAACTGCAGCTTCTGCAACCGGATCGGTTGTGATGGCAACTGGATCGGTTGCGATTTGACCATTTGCCCAGCCGGATCCGGTTACGGGTCACGACCGAACGGCTGGGTGTTGCTTTTTTGACTTTTGTTGACTTTCTTGTTTATTCGCTTCATTCTTTGCTTTCGCTGATGATTTCCAAGGAAAAACTTGATCTTTCCTTGCTGTAGATACTTAGAAATCATTGTACTTCCCAATCATTGAATCCAAAAGCTTCCTTGCTCGACTTCCTTCTTCGAGAATCTTCCAAATGTGCATAAAAACTTCATTTCTTCATCATTCGTGATACCTGGCTACACATACATACACAATACGCATCTTTTGCACTTTTTCAACAGTTATGAGTAAATATAGCGTATTATCATGCACAAAACCAACAATAACGCTACTAAAAACATGTTCATTTTAGGCGTTATCAAGGGGGATTGACTGATCTATGTAAAAAGTCAATATACACAAACATAATATAAATGAAGGGCTATTTGGGTTTAATCCTAAAATTACGTTATATCCTAGCTGCACCCATTATGCCAAGTTACCTCAATGTAATGCTCATGATAATGGTCTCGAAAAGATATGCAAGGCCAAGTTTTAAAGTCTACTAGAGCCACCGGCACACTCATTTTTATGGTATAATGTATAAGGGGAAAACGGAAAGGCTTATCATCACGCAATGGAAATATAGGGTAGGTGTGCTCAGTCTAGATTAAACTAGTTAAGTAATGAAAAACACGTCAAAATTTTAAAGATGAAACATTTTTCACTAAAAACTAGAAAAATAAAGGCAACTATAATCAGGTAGGTGTCTATTTCTAATCCCTTCCCTCCACTTGGGTCATACAAAGCATATAAATGAAAAATAAGAAGGGTTAGAAATGGAACGGAAAACTCCCCTGGATTTGCTCAGAATGAACGAAGATACACAAGTAAACATGGCTCGCTTTGAGATACATGAGCAAACTTTAATTACATGAATTTACTTATGACGACCAAATGCATCATACTAGAAAAACAACAAGTAATGAAAATAAAGATAAAGAAAATCCTAACTCACTTTTGTAGGAATCACGGTTGCATTTAGTGAATGCAAGAAGCCTTTTAAACCACTCGGTGTCCCGAGTGGACGAGTGAAATCTCGTGAGGGTTTACAGGGAACACACCCACAAAGTTCATTCACTACTAAAAATATATAAACTTGGTAAATGTTTTTTTTTTTTTGAATATGGTTTGCTACAGGATGAAGTTACGGAATAACTTATAGACTAAGTTACACCGTAAGTAATGTGACCTGACAATGAGCTCATACTGAGAATAGATTATGGCGTAACCTATAACTAGAGTTACACCGTAATACCTTCTGATGCTAAATCCATAATTTTTCGCCCTCTTAAATACTATAAAAGATCCTTCCAGCACTTCTCCTGCATTTCTTAACTGTGGAAACCTGTAAAAATGATACACAAACATACCAAGCATAAAATCCTATATAATTAAAACAAAACTAAAAATAAAAAGATAGGCATGGGGTGCCTCCCACGAAGCGGTTGTTTTTGTTCGAGTCTCGAGCTTGACTCCACCCTTATTTATTACGTAAGAGTCCGTCCATCCCCTCACTTGAATTCAAGTGTGGGTGAAAATAACTATAAACACCGTGAGGGTGTGAATTTTCTATGAAATAGGGAAATGATGGATTATAGTCATACCTTAAAAGATATGTCATTTCCCTCCTTACCATACCCATATTCATTGACAGATTGGATGATTGGCCCATTCCGTGTTGTTGTCGACTAACTAGCTTTAATGCCACATTTATTTCTTCAATGGCCATGTGTACCCTTTTTTCCATAGAAAATGTTGAAGGATCCTTAGAAAGAAATTTCTCGAGCTCCTTCACATCCTTAGTAGGGTCACATTCGGCTTCTTCGTCAATCACGGTAATATCCAAAAGCTTATCTCCAAATTCATTTAAAAGCTTATCCAATACTGGCTTGGTAGTTAGAGCTACAAAACAATCATCAGAAGTTGTGATATGTGAGGTGAAGGGTTGCATCACCCACTCTGAGTTAGGTTCATCATGCACGGTAGGTGTTAGTATTCGTCTAAGCCTTTCAACATCCTCTACCGTGATATCCCACATATCATATAAATTCCATTCATCACATTCCTCCTAGACTACCTCTTTCTACTTTGTAGTATCGATATTGACATTATCTCTATCCTGTTCACAAACACGAGCAAAAATATTAGTAATAGGAGAAATAGAAAAGTTAAGAAGGTCCTTACTTCCATGGTTCACATCCTCGAATTATTCATTAATACACTCATCATGAGTCTTCTCTTGTTTCATGCATTGAAGGTTTTCAGCAACAATTCTGAACAATGCATCCAACCCTCTTGCAATCATTAATTCTCTATCTTCAGGTTCAGGATCATGATCAGGAATGTTATGTAAATAATCACTAAAGTTGGATGTGAAACTGCGAGTGTGACTACTCAATTCTCTATCTTCTTTCGACATTGGTTGGCTGTATATAATTCATATTCTTGAATGGTCATGTTATCCATGTCCAATTCATCATACTTTTGAGGAGATACATAACCACCAGGTATATGGTTGAGAAAATTGAAAGAAAGGCTCTAGAGGAGGCGATCTCATAGAAGCTCTCCTAGATCAAAGATTTCTCATGAATTTTCTATCCTTTTCGCGCTCATACTCCCAGTGTTCTTCTAATGCCATCTTATCAATATCTAGCTCAATTTCCATGATTACCTGAAATGCAATTAAGAAACAAAGAAAACAGCAAAAAAGGAAAACGAAAACTAAAATAAACTAAAACTATAAAAGAAAAACGTAAATCAAAATCCTAAAATAGCTCCCCGACAACGGCGCCGAAATTCTGATGTAGGTTTTCCAACCAGGATTTAATATTTCTAAGTCTCGTCTACCTAAGGTCTACCTATTGCACTAACGAGCAGTGAACACGATTATGCGTAGTATAGAAGGTGGTAAAGTCGAGGTTGTTCCCAAGAGCTACGTAGATGAGGATCCTATTAAGTCTAATTGTCACGGTTTAAGAGGTTTTAAGTTGAATAATTAATTAAACTAATAAACAAGAAATAAATAGCAAAAATAAAATTAAGGTTGTGAATAATGGAGAGGAAGCGTGCTAACCTAATTATTCATCCTATCATGTTGTGTCTATATTTTCTAATTACTTCCTATTGATTCAAGTGGGCGTTCAAGTCGCTAAGGCAGTATTTGGTCAATTCGTCATAACCTATCAACAAAGGTTTTTACCCGACTTTAATTCTTACCAACCCTCTCTGCCTACTTACCTAGGGTCTTTTGGTCAATTCTCCTAAGCAAATAAATACGACCGCAACTCAAAACCACCGAAGCTAGGGTGACTACCAACAAACTATGCATGCATACACTAGAAACAATTATAGAAAAATGAAAACATAAACAATACAATCAAAGAATCATAACTAGGCTAGCACTAAAGGTGCTTAGCCAAACATATAGTAAATTAATCCAAAAATAATTAATAAAAAATGAATTGAATTGAACATATTATTTGATACAAATTACTTGATGTAGAACTAATGATAACGATGAATCGAAGTGAATTCTCCCTTGAAAGATGGCATGGAACTGCTGGAAATTGACATGGAGTGGTGCCCTAATCAACCCCTAGGAGAGGGGTGAAGAGAGATACTAAAAATTCAGATTTAGGGCTGTATTTATAGGCCCCAACAAGGTTACGACATAACCAAACTTTAAATTACTCCGTAACCTCAGTTACAGCGTAGTTAAGTTTTAAGGTTATGGCATAACCTCTTCAGCTTTTTATAATAGCAATGTTGCAACTTAGGCCCTTGAGTTCTTTCATTTCATTTATGGACACCAATACATAAATGTGTCAATTGAGCTCCTAACTTCGTATGTAGGAATATTATGGCGTAACTAAATCACCTGGTTACATCGTAATTCTTCATCCAAGTATACTTATCCACTCCTTAATTCTCTCTAAGGCATAACGAAATTACCACGTTACGCCGTAGCCTTCACATTAGTAATTACGGCGTAACCTTATTAACGATTTACAGCGTAACCTTAATACATTATTCTTTGGCCCTCGTAGTGTGGGTTACGGTGTAGTCAATTTTGTCGATTACGCCATAACCTTCTTCAGAAAATATATCTTGGCCTTTTCTTACATCTTTTCCGCTCCAACGCCTCATTATCCTGAAATGTAAATATGAACGAACTAAGTACCATATTAATACAAATGAGGCAATAAACACGGGAATTTGATATGTAAAATATCAGGTAATTTAATGTTATCAATAACAAATTTTGAAGCTTTGTTTGAACATTTCATCAAGCAAAAGAATGCAAGGGAGGAAAAATGTGGTGCAGGTTCTAGTAAAGTGGGAAAAGATGGTGCAGGTTCTATCAAAGGGAAAAATCGATAAACTGCGATGTTTGTTATGGTCTATCTCATGTGTTACGTTTGCTTTTCGAGTTGTTTAGTTTAAGTTGTTTCGTTTGCTTGTCGAGTTGTTTCGTTTGAGTTGTTTCATTTGCTTGTCTAGTAGTTTCATTTGAGTCTGTATGAAATATATGTGGTTGAGAACTCTTGCCTGTTGAATAAAAGGTTTGCCTTCGTGATTGTTAATTGTGATATTGTTCCTTCCATTCCAGTCTTTATGCATATGTAATCTAGTGCTGAAAAATTGCATATTTGAAATACCTGACTATTTAAAAGGGTCTTTGGATATGGATTTAACAAGCAGACGATTAATGTTAAATACCAAGTGTAAAATATATACGAATTACATTACAAAGCGGATTACATTACAAATCGAATTACATTACAAGCATATGATTTAGTCTGTTTAAAGGGGTGTTTGGATATGTTTAAAGAGGTCTTTATGTATATGTAATTTAGTGTGAAAACTTGCATATTTGAAATACCCTGTTTTTTAAAGGGGTGTTTGGATATATAAAATACATACGAATTACATTAAAAATCAATAAGCATTCAAACATTAAAGCGTACGAATTACGTCGTTACCAGTTAATCGATAAAATTTTAGACATAAAGCATACGAAACTATATTACAAACCAACAAACATCCAGCATTAAAGCGTAAGAATTACATTACATATCGATAAAACTTCAAACATTAAAGCGTACGAATTACATTACAGACTGATAAAAGTTTAAACATTAAAGCATACGAATTACTCCAAACTAAGATTGTTCATGTCATTATAAAGGGCATGAAATAGGGCGGTTGAATCAACTATGTGCTTGTTGGGATGCATATACACTTCTAGCATTTTCTCGAGTACCTTTATCTTGTGATTCAATTTGATGTAATTTGAGTACTCTGCATTTCCCGGACTCGATGTTGAAGGTCCTGCATAATATGCTGGAGTTCATGAAACTCCTGCGGAATGAGTTAGAGGTGTTGAAGGAGCAGGAGAACCAGTCATTAAACGAAGTTGTTCCTCCTTCCATATAAAAAACCACTTCCAAAATCTTTTTTCTCAGAATGTTAAATAGTAAAATATATATATATATATATTTTTAACAACTAACAAAATTATTTATATATTACACAAAAAAATGTAATTGTTCACCTTTGATCGGAGACATGCATAGTATAGATTACCAGAGATGTCACCTTTATTGCGATTTTCACAGAACTACATCTCCATGTCCACAACGACAAGCAAAAGCTTCAAATTACGCCATCCTAGGCATGAGAATCGTGTGTATGTTGGTGGTTGTGATAAACAGATTGAGAAATGCGTTGGTGGTTGTGAGAATAAGATATTAATGAGTTTGTATGGAAAAGAGCAGATCTACTGTCATATATATGGTAAAAAATAGATCTTTGGTGGAAAGTGTTAGCGCCAAACTTTCGGCGAAAATTTTTGGTGGGAAATAGATATCATCTCGACTCTTGGGACATTCCCTAGACATATGACCACTCTCTCCACACTTATAACAGCTTCTGCCACCACCACCACCCTTGGGATATTCCCTAGACATATGGCCACTCTCACCACACTTACAACATCTTCTGCCACTGCTACCACCCTTGGGGCATTCCCTAGACATATGGCCACTCTCGCCACACTTGTAACAGCTTCTGCCAAAACCGCCACCACCCTTGGGACATTTCCTAGACATATGGCTACTCACGCCACACTTAGAACAACGTCTGCCACCGCTACCACCCTTGGGACATTCCCTAGACATATAGCCACTCTCGCCACACTTATAACAGCTTCTGCCACCGCCACCGGCCTTGGGAAATTCCCTAGACATATGCAGCCACTCTCGCCACACTTATAACAGCTTGTGCCACCACTACCACCCTTAGAACATTCCCTAGACATATGGCCACTCTTGCCACACTTATAACAGCTTATGCCACCGCTACCACCCTTGGGACATTTCCTAGACAATTTCAGACGCACGAGCCTCATGAGTACCCGTCCCTCACACAGAGCTATCACGACACACATTGCAAGGACAGGGTATGGTTGCAGGATGAGGCACGTGTTTGATACGTAAGTACCGATCTTTTTATTTTATATTTTTAAACAACCAAAGACCCCTGTTGAAGCATTTTTTTTAATTTTCTATTTTATTTATTTTTTGTAAGCGAATGTGATAGCAAAAGGTTATAGAAGTGATTACAGAATATATTAGAGTTTAATAGATTATGTCTACATGTAGTAATTAGTAACTTTCTCATTTATTTAAGTCATTTAACCCGTTTTGGCCCATTTTAGCCCAAACAAGTACACATAATACTAAAATGGGTCAAAATGGGTGAAACAGGTGTAATCTAAACAGTAAATTTACTTATTAGCACACATTTGGGCTAATAAGTAACTTTGTCATTTATATTACATACGTTTCACCCAATTTAGCCGATACATGTAGTAATAAGTAACTTTCTAGTTTATTGAAGTCATTTAACCTGTTTTGACCAATTTTAGTCCTAACATGTTCACATTATGCTAAAATTGTCAAAATGGGTGAATCGGGTGTAATATAAATGGCAAGGTTACTTATTAGCACACGTTTCGGCTAATAAGTAACTCTGTCTTTTATATTACACCCGTTTCACGCATTTTAGCATGTACTAATAAGTAACTTACTTGTTTATTTAAGTCATTTAACATATTTTATTGATTTATTGATGTACATAACGTACTAACCCGACTAATATATTAATTTAATATTTTTTTTCAACTTTTGTAAGAAGAAATGTTTCGCCTACGGGATCTGGGAGCGAACAACCTTACCGACGTAGCCTATACCAACGAAGAGATACTTGCTACGGTTATCAAGGCAAGCAATGGAGAAAAGTCGTCGGTAGAGGTAGGATATTGAGCGGGAAGACAAGTTTACCCATGGCGCCTCCAGGTTCATACGCTCGGCCCGAGATTGACGAGATGATGGTCGATAAAGACAAGAAGATTGAGGAGGTTGTGAAAGAGACGAAGGTCGTTCAGCGCCAGCTCACTTAGATGATGTCGGTGTTACAGAGTAACCCTTAGTGTACCAGGCTTATGAGCCAGATTCCTTCGCAATCTGATGTAGGGTCAGGCAGTGGCGCTGACGGGAGTAGCGAAGGCAGGAGTGGCGGAGGCGGGAGTGGTGATCTCAAGGGTGGTAGCTTGGATAGTGGCGATGAGTAGATCGAGGTATATGGGTTATTTTGTGACGATATATATTATCTTTTAGACTATGCTTTTGATCGACTCATCCATATGTTATTATTGTATACTTTCAACATTTGCCGACTTGAAGATTGGCGGATATAGCAACTTTTGTGTATATGGTAGCTGGATCCACAGATTATAACACCCGTTTTGTATAACTTGTAACATTTAATGTATTTGAGAGTGTTTAGCGATTATATATCAGTGTTTTAGCCGTTATAACTTGTTTTGGGATATCGGTATATTGGCATTGGTGGTTTAGAGGTTTTGGTTGTAACAGCTGTAGATTTTTTCTGAAAAAATTTCTAAAAAAATCTGAAAAATTGATGATGTGCAGGATGTTGTGCGGCAGCAGCAGCTCATATAGCTGATAACATGTCGTCAGCATCATCTAAACCAATTAATATTAATTGGTATTGTACTGACGACATGTCGCCGGTACCATTGCCATTTCAATTGGACTTTCTTGACTTTATATTAAATAAGTAATATTAGTTCTTATGACTTTCTTGTTGTCGGTAACATAACTAATATGTTTGACTTTCGTTGACTTTTTGCAAATTAAGAAGTTGATTAGTATTATGGCGACGACAGATGTCGTCGGCACCATATATTCCCAACTACAAAATCTTTAACCAGAAAATGTTGTAGGACCCACAAAGTCGTCGGCATGGCTGTCATTTTGTTGTCGGGACAGTAACTCCCGACAGGGCAATTACGACTAACTATTGCCTACGTCATGTCGTCGGCATCATATCTTGCCGACGATAAGACGTCGGCATAGTTAAAAAATGTTGCTGAAAGAAGTGGCGATTGTACTAGTATGAAGGAACGTGTTGGTCCGATCGTTAGCCCTAAATTGGTTTATGACATCCGATTTTTATTGTGTTTGCTGTTTGATCTTATTTCAAATCATGTGAAATACTAGTAGTATAGATGTTCAGTTTTAGTTTCTTAGACCAATTCTAAATTCAGGATTTTGTACTGATCGAGTCATCGAACGTGCCAGATTAATTAGATGTCATTTTGGTTAAAATATAAATAGTTGTTTATTTTTAAATGAAATCTTTTATATAATATAATCTTTTATAAAATAAATGAATTACATCATTTTGGAGTGATTTTGTCAATTCATTCTTATTGAAAAAACAATTAGGCCAACGGAGAGCTCAATTTCGCCACGTAAGCAAAATCGTGTGATGTGATTGGTTAATAAAAGTCAAAATTAAATTGGTTTTGGTCAAACTTTAATAAATTTGGTGGAAAATTTTGATTGATAAAAAAAGCACACAAAAATATAGGGTCAAATTTATGAAAACAAAAAGTTAAAAAAAGACGAGGTGAGTAATAAAAATTTATTAGTTGAATTTTTAAAAATTATATAGATTTAAGTGTAATATTATAAGTTTTCATGTTTTTTTTTAATAATTTTGGATTATAAACAAATATCATCTTATACTTTATACCCTTTATACTTTATATACTAAAAAATACAATGTATACGTTGTTTTAAAATAATAACATATAAATTTGCATAAGATTATAAGTATCAATTTTTTTTACTATATACGTTCAATAAGGACTCAGTTATTTCATTTTTAAAAGTTTAACCTATGTGGACACGAGTTTACATTTTAAATACGGCTAAATTACTGAAAACGGGAATATAATTATCAAATGTAGGCAGGGTTACTTTAATATAAAAATAAATATACGTGATTGTACTTATAATAATGACTCGTGTAATTCTTATTTATTTATATAAGGATATCTAGAAAAGCATTTTTTAAAAACTTTAAGGAGTATACTTTAACTTTATCGACGCTCATTATGTGCTATTAAATTTGCATCATGTGTGCAACATAATATCACTAGTGAAATTTAAATAACAACATCAACATCTTTGTCAGCTAAATAAAATTAAATCTTGAGTTACCTAACATAAATTTTAACAAATATTTTACCAAATTTTAATGAATATTAATGCATAATGAAAAACCCGTGCATAAGTATTAGTTGTACTTATATCACAATTTTCATGGGCAAATTCTTACATGTGTATATACTGAACTAAAATATTAAAATAAATTTGATTTATATGTAAACTTTATATGTGCACGAAACTTATAACTATCTTTACTATCTAAAATGGGAAAAAGGTCAAAGAGAAAATGTGAAAAGTTGAAAATTAAAATTGAAAGTCAAGTTTTTTAAACCTTTTACTCAAACTGAATTTGTGAGTCAATATGGAATGTCTGAATTTTTCTAAAGTAAAATATATTGCAATGAATGTCTGTAACTAACGCCTCTTATATATGGCAATGATAGGCTGGACATTAAAATGCAAAGCGGGACAATAAAATGCAAGTTGAAACTGTCATACCTCACACCACATATAAGCACACAAAACACACACAAACCCTCATTCTCTTCCTTTCTCTCTTTCTAACACACACAGTCACAAACTCCCAAAGGCTCACTTAGACAGCCGCCACCGCCACCGCCATAGACACCGCCATCGAAACTCCTCTCTCCACCAAGAAGCACCACGGCCGAGACCAACAACCACCAAATCCCCGCCGCCGGATCTATATCACAAACAGGTTTTTTGTTTTTAGTATTGAAGGTTTTTAATAGATTTATTTCTATGTTTGTAGATCTCGCCGGAATTTGTGTAGCCGCCGCCGGAATCTTAGGTTTGTCTATCTTTTTTTTTTCGTTTTGAATGTTTTTTTATAGATGTATGTGTTTTTTTGTATTTCTGTGTTTTTTTCAGATCCCGCGGGAATCTGTGTAGCCGTCGCCAGAATTTGTATAGCCGCCGCTGGGATGCCAGAAAAGTTGCAGCCGTGTCCTATTAGAAATAGTTATTGGTGTTGGTAAAGTTGTTTGTAATTTTATTTTTGTATTTTGTAGTTTTTTTATATAAATCTATAAAGTATACATGGTTTGTGGATTGTATTTTACTTTTTTGGAACTGATTAGTAGATCTAATGTTCCTTTTGTGTTTGGTTTTTGATAGTTTCTTTTGTGATTTGGGAATTTTTTTTTATAGTTCTGAAAGATGCTTATTGAGATTTGAGGCCAATGATATTGCTTATTGAGGCCAGTGATGTTTTTATATAGCAGTTATAACTCCTTCCATTTATTTTATACTTTATCTATGTATGTCCGTGGTTGTGCTAATATCTTTAAAGAGGGTTAGATGATTGATATTTCTTGAAATGGAAATGATGCAACCTTAGGGGGGAGGGAGTGGGTTCGGGTAGGGGAATCGGGTAGGGATACCCGATCGGCTACACCGCCCCCACCTAATCGGGTAGGGCAATCGGTGAGGAGGTTCGGTTTTTGAGCCCGAGCGGTGAAGAGGAAGGATTTCAAAATTTTGGAACGTTGGACTAGCCTAACTTGCTTGAGATGGTGAAGACATGTTTCTAGAGAGGAAGTGAAAAGGGTTTTATTTTTATAAAATTATTAGATTGATTTATATAAACCGACACAAGAGTTGAATACAAAGAAGGGAGTGGTTTTTGCGATGAGATTGAGATGTATATAAAGGAGAGAAAGGAAATGAGATTGGATGACAAGAACAAAAGTTGTGTTTATTAGGGGTGAGCACAAAAACCGAAAAACCGAATCGAAACCGAAAAAACCGAAAAAGCCGAACCAAAAAAACCGCCCCATTTGACAAACCGATGGCGGTGGTTTTGAATTTTATAAAAACCGAATCTTTGGGGCGGTTTTTGGTTTCATAAGAAAAACCGAACCGAGAAAACCGCCCCGCCCCACCTTTTTATATGTTTTTATATAATTTTATTTATATAAAAGATTTGCTATTTAATTTTAAAGATTTAAGTATAAAACTTTATCTAATAAAAAAAATGTGTTGTTTACTATCTATACATTAAAAAAATTTATTTATATATATTACATCTTTGTTTAATAGTGTTCGTTGAAAAATTCCTCTACAATTCTCGTAAGCGAACGAAAAGTGCAAAGCCGCAAAGCCATGCATTTTATATTTTAGATTGATGTTTGGTTGTTTTGTACGTTTTTTTTTACGCTTTGGATTGCTAGATAATATGCTATTATTGATATTTGTTTAAATATTTTTGCTTGAAGACTTAGAATTGTAAACTTCATATAAGATTAAAACTTGCTTGTTTTCAAGTAAGAAAAAACCGAATAAAAACCGAAACCGAACTGATTCAATGTCAAAAACCGGAACCGAAAAAACCGAAACCAAACGGTTTGTAGTTTCTAAAAACCAAAATATACGATTCGGTTTTTGGTTTTACCGTAAAACCGCCCCACCCCGCCCATGCTCACCCCTAGTGTTTATTCCCAAAGTCTTTTTTTCTTTTTCTTTTTCTTTTTTTTTGGTGAAAAATGTTAAAATGGGCGACATTGAAGCGAGATACCCATATTAATAATGTGTTTATTTTTAATGAAGTGGTATGTTTTTATTTTAATATTGTATGTGACTTTATGTATTAAAAATATATGAAAAAAAAAAATCTGGTAGTATAGGTGACCACCCCTCCCACTTAGGGTAGTGTTAGGGTAGTTTTGAGTTGGAGGGTTTTTATTGGATAGAGGTGATTTGACAATTCGGGTATTATGGTACCACTCCCTCCCCCTTAGAGATTTTATGCAACTTCGTTTTGCAATATCAGTAAATGGTGTGATATCACTCTCGTGTATATTACAACATCTCATATGGTGTTTGGTTTCATTTAATGTTCTTTAATTTACAAGTGTGATGATTTTATTTTAATAGATCTATTTATATAGTAACATTTTGGTATCTTAGCTTGTTAGGCTAGACACACTAGGACAGAAAAGTTCGGTCGGGCGGCACCTTCGACTGATTTGGAAATCGTTTGTCCCCAATGTGGGATGTTGGTCGAACATCGGTCGTGGTACAAAAAAAATAACAATCGGTCGAATTTTTGACCGATTATTACACACACATTTTTATTTTTATTTTTTATTTTACCGAGTGTTGGTCGTTTCTGGTCATCGGAGAGAGAAAGCTGATGTGACAAGGGATGATTCGGGTCACGACTGTGTCCAACCTTAAAATCATATATGGTACTCTCTTTTAAAGTTCAAAGCTCAGTTGATGTTGCCGGAAACGATGGTTTAAAGTTCACCAATTAACTTTTTGAACGAGTTTAGAATTTAAAAGTTTGAAGGGGACAGGAAGATATAACTGACAATTTGAGGGAATATTGAGTGGATAAAAGATGAGTAATGGTATTATTACCCAAAAGGAAATCTTATATTTATTTCAAATCCATGCTATATGCGAATGTCAACTGTATACAAAAATTGTCTTTTTAAAATTGTGTTATCAATCATGAGCTACACAAGTTTTATGATCAAGAATTGCTCGCTCCTCCATGCTTGACACTGGAGAATATATATACTTATACTACATATAAAAAGGTTTACATCAATTTCTTAAAATGTATGACATTAAATGATACGCCTGGGCTAAAACCCATTGCAGAGTCACGACCAAAGAGGGTCATGTCCAAGCTTGTATGGCATAAAGATTATGTCGTACAGTAATTAACTTTATTCTTGATTATGTTTCATTATGTTTTGAGTCTTATTAGGAAATGTTTTATATTGTCTTGGAAAACAAGTTGTCTCATTCGGTATAAATATTGCCGAATCATTCATGAATAAAATATAGTTTTCTGTCAAACAAACTTATCTTTTCTTCTCGATCGTTCTTAAGAAGGTAGCACCCGCTAAAAGAGGTGCCCTATCTTGATACAACCTCAACGGGTCGTATCAACTGGTGCTCTCATTCGAGTCGTATCATTAAATTATGAATTGTTTTATACTACATATAAAGGGTTTTCACTCATTTTTTGATTTTGAAAATGTATGGCCATTTTATATTAGGTAATGTTGATAATTATATAATGTTTTTAATTTGGTGAACTTTTTGATTTCTTAATCAATTATATAAATTCCTTTGCAAACGAGGTTTTTATAAATTATGTTGATATCATAGATATCAAATCGTCTTTTGTTGTGATTTGTTAATCAAATCATACCTAAATATATAAGGTGTATATTTCCTTCAAATAATGATTCATGCATTATTTATTCCTTGCGATGTTTTGTTACTCCGCCTTTATAAGTATCATAATAACCATTCTCGTTGCTATACATTTTGATTATTTCACGTTTTATCGCACCTATAGTTGTTTGTCGTTAGAAAATTCCTTTACTATGCACGGGTACTCGTCTAACATATAAAGAGTGTATAATTTTGCTTAAAACTATTACTCCCACCGTTCCATAATAATTGTCCAGTTTTACTTTTTTGAGTCTTTCTTATTCAACTTTGACCAATAATATTTTTATTTGTGTTATGTAATACTTGATGAAAATTATACCAACTGAAAATACATTTAAAACCTAATCTATTCGTATATTTTTCATCAAGTATAATATTACACAAATAAAAATATTTATGGTCAAAATTGGATAAAAAAGACTTAAAAAAGTCAAAGTGGACAATTATTATGGGAAGGAGGTAGTAAAATAAAACAAATAGTCAAATCTATTGTCCATATTCCTTTTTGGGTTGTCTCAAAATGATTTTCCACCTTCCATTTTTAGTAATAAGGTAATTTTGAGAATATTCTATTTGTGTGGTTTAAAATTATAGTGGCCCTACTTTTATTAAACTTTGTGTTTTTTGTCTCCTGACAATAAATTTGAGACGGAGGGAGTATAATTACTAATATATCTTCAATTTCAATTAGTATGGTGTATTTATATGTTTTGCACAACTATAGTTACCTATAATTATTTGTTGCTAGAGTTTCCCGTCGCTATGCACGAGTATCACGTAGAATTACAAATGTATTAGTGAAGCCTGTCAAAGAGTTCGGTCAAAGAGGAGTCTATACCTCAAATGTCGTCTACCAAGAAGTTTTACGCGACGAGTAACGTGCATTGTTTGTTAGTGTCTCATAATTGATGTAATGTTTTTTTAGTCTCACTAAATAGTTTTATACGTTGTTTGATACATGTTAAAATTTTTGCTAGAGTTGAATTACCACATGTTACAACCGTTTGCAATTACATTTTGATTTTTTCATGTTATACGAAATACTTACCACAATATCGCATTTCGTTAATTGTCTCTCGCTAGGAACCACTGCCGCTAGGCGCGGGTACTCGCCTAGTATAATTATATATAATTATCTTTAAATACACTTCAGTATTAGTACATAATAATTTTTTTTGTCAAAACCCCGTACATGCACGGTTATTATAACTGTTATGTGGGCGGCTTCTTATATCTATGTCATGAGCCTCTTTTAGCTTTACAATTCTTCTCATCTTCCATTAATTTTTTTAAAAAAAAATGTCATTCAACGGACCTCCATCATTCACCATACCTCCATCAGTCTCTGCCACTACAGCGTCTGAGACCTCTGGAGAAGAACATCCATACGATGGACCTCCATCATTGACATACGGTCGAGGAACTCAATCCTTCATAGAAGAAAATATCACTGAACAGGAAACCCCCACAGATTTTGATTACTCGAGAATTCCGTTGAAAGACATAATGAAAGCAACCAACAATTTCGCTGAAGATAATATCATCGAAAAGGATTACGGCTGGATTGTGTACAATGGAGAACTTTCCGGGAAGAAGTTAGCTTTTGTATTATTTAATGAAGGATATATGCTGAACACTGGTCATGTATTTACGCATAGTTCTCTGCCAAAACATCAAAATATTGTTTCATTAATTGGGATTTGTGAGGACGATGGCAGGGTCATTCTTGTCCTCGAGCATCCCACACATGGGGAGCTTTACAAGTATGTGAGCAGTCCACATCTCACATGGTTGATGCGAGTCAAAATCTGCCTCGATATAGCTTCTGGCTTGCATTATATTCAAGATTATCGTCAAACACATGAGATGAAAATTGAAGATTTGAATATCGAGTGTATTCATTTAGATGAAAATTGGCAGGCAAAGATTCAGTTATTCAAACCTAGCTCGTTGATTGAACAACCTCAATCGTTTTCCATAGTCGGTCAATTGGGGTATTTTGATCCTTTATACAGACTAACTGAAAAGCAGTCAGAAATATACTATTTCGGGGTGATACTATTTGAACTTCTCTGTGCAAGGCCAGCAGTTACCAGTGATGAAGAGGGAGGTACTATACACAGTTTCTTAGAAAGTTGGCGTGCGGCCATTATGAAAAAGGAACTCTAACCGGGATTATAGATCCCGTTCTAAGGGCACAGATGAACAGAGATTCCATGGCTATTTTTTCAGAAGTTGCATATCGATGCCTGAACGAGGATCCATCCATACGCCCAGCAATCTGGGTGGTTATAGATCAACTTGAAAAAGTCCTCAAACTTCAAGAAGGTTCTGTAACTTCGGAACATCAAAAAGTAAGTTACTGCCACTTTATAAATGTCCTTTTCCTTTTCTCTTAAGTAGAATATAGTCCCAACTTTTGTCCAAGTACAAGTATTTTTTTTTTCTTTTGAAAGTAGTTGTGACCATGGGTCGGTTTTGTACAGAATCTAACCCATATCAAACAGAAAAGTTCCGTCTTAAACGGGTTCGGGTTTTCAGTTTTAATTTTGACTTGTTGGACTTTTTTTATTTTAATTGGTGTTAGTTGGGTTTTGGAGTTTTGTTGTTTTTACTTTGATCGTTGGTTGTTGATGCGAACAAGTGAAGAACACGATAGGGTATTTGGATCATTATTTGGAAGAAAAACATGTGTATGGCATCTAGGTAGTAAGATGTCATAACTTCCTAACTAAATGTTACTACGTATTTTTTTAAAATCGCATATATATCCTTTCAAAGTCTTATAATTGCACATATATTCAACCACAACTCATAATTGTATATATATCTTTTCAAAGACTTAAAAATTGTCAAATATATCTAAATGATTATTTTTAAATATTTAATAGAAAATATGTCTAATAATTATAATTGATATATAAAATGATAATTATATCTTTTTTTTTCATTTTTTTTTCAATTACAAAATATTCTTTTATTGATTTGAATTTTATTATTCTATTTGATTTATATATATAGGAGTTTACGTTTAGATGGTGCTGTTGATATTCTTATTCAAGATTCGTCGATATCGAATGTGGTTGAGTCGTCGAACATTATAGCTCTTTATTTTCTTTAAAAGTAGATAAAAAGATATTTTGTAATCGTAAATTTTATTTAATAAAAATAAATGTATAATCTTTATTTTATATATCAATTTAACATAAATTTTTTCTATTAAATATATTTAAAATAATCATTTAATATATTTGACAAATTTAAGGCTTTAGAAAGATATATATGCAATTATGAGTTTTGGTTGGATATATATATATATAAATATATATATATATATATATATATATATATATATATATATATATATATGGTGAAATATTAGCTACACCAAGGGTGTAGCCAACTTAGCTACACCAAAATGCTACTTCCATGCATAAAACCTCAATTATGATGTCATCTTAACATCTTAAACTTGTAAACCTTCCTAATCTATCATATCCAACATCTATTATTTGATATTGTTGCAAATTTTTATGTGTGTGTTCTTGAATCAAGTTTCAGTCACGAAAATGGCTACTAACATCTTACATTTGCAACAATGACTATCTTAGTATAAATTTCAATGATAGATGTTAGTTATAAGATATTATTGAGTGGAAATAGATTTATGATGTTAATCGGGCATAAAATTTGATGTTTTATTCCTCAAATTGGCATAATGGTGTAGCTAAGCTTTCCTCTATATATATATATATATATATATATATATATATATATATAGGGTAAAGTTAAAATAAAAAGACAAATATCCGTAAAAAGAATAAAAATAAATTTTTTTTAAAAAAAGTTCCTAAAAAATTCCAAAAAAAATCCACAAGATCGAGTATGTTGGTGCATAAAACTTTTGTGAAAAATGTTTTTCTAATTTTGAGTTTTTATACGTTTTTTTTAATGCACAAAAAACGAATTTTGATGCGCAAAAAAATTTTGATGCACAAAATTTTCAACTTGTTTTAATTTGATGCGCAATGTTATTTTGATGAAAAAAGTCAAAAGAAGTTTGGTGCAAAAATGAATTTTTGATGCACAAAAAAGCGATTTAATGCACAAACGTATTCTTTCAGAAATTTTTTTCGAAAAAAGTATTCACTTTTAGAAAAACTTCCTTCACAACATTTTGATGCACCAACATACCCGATCTTGTGGAATTTTTATGGAATTTTTCGAAAACATTTTTTGAAAAAAAAATCTTTTTATTCTTTTTACGGATATTTGTCTTTTTATTTGATCTTTACCATATATATATATATATATATATATATATATATATATATATATATATATATATATATATATATATATATATGAGGCTTTGGTGAAATATATATGCAATTCCCCTTTAATTTTTTTATTGTCGTAATTTATGTTTAGAAATAAATTTGGTATTAGTTTTCTTACTTTGTTTACTAGTTTTGAGAATAAAGATAAATTTATGAACAATTAAATTTTCCCCCTATTAATATAATGCTTAATATAATGCTTAGGGTTTTGTGATTATTAATAAACATGGTGTTCCAAAAGTTGTCTCTTATTAGAGTTTTGTTCACCTAATGCTTTTGGTCTAGTGGTATGTGATTAATTTATCAACTTAGAAGTTGTGGGTTCTAGTCTCATTCGAGCCATTGTTAGATATTATGTATAAGATGTGGGATAGGAGTATAAAGTTGTCATTCAAAAAACTTAGGGATTTGTTACTTTGGGGTTTATCCTCGTCCGTGGTTACCTTTAGATAAGGGTTTATCGAATTCTCTTATTAGTTATGTGATCAGAGCTTGTTAGTGTCTAGATGGTGGATGGTTTGGATGTTATCAAAAGTCATACTGTTGGTGGGGTATGGTCTGGAGAGTACAAAAATCATGCTTGAGGAACTACGTTATGTGATCTTAGGTGAGGCAATTGATCCACGAGAATCAAGATGGTAGAAATTATGGAGGTCCACGAATTCATCCAACCGTTGACAGATCTTTTGAAAACCATAGACGCAACAATTCCCCGTTCAACAATAAGTATTCCATTCGATTTTTTTTCTTTTTTTTTTTGTAAAAGGTATCTCTTTTTTTCTTTTTTTTTAAAGGTTTCTCAGGTAAATGTATTACTCCCAAAAAAGTTTTAAGTACATAATATGTAGGTGGAATCCCACATTTGACCCCGTATATACGAGAAAAACAAATGCACCATTTGTTTTCAAACTAAACCTAGCATAAGATTGACAAACCAACTTATGAACTACTATAAAAATGACCACTAACTAGATTACATATGCCTCACATTGAAACCAAATATTACCTAGCATCTAATCTTTCCTTGGAGAGTGATATCAAATGCAAATCACAAAATGCATGTTTTTCTTCCGTTAAGCCCGATACCACATCTTCATATCCATCATACTAGTCATACTCATCAACCTCACGCAAAATCGGATCATTATTTCAACCACCATGTCACTTATATGAAGAGGCCATAAACTGCACAATCTTATTATCATACTCTTCAACCTCACTTTTTGAATCATCATCTTTCACAACCTTTGAAATTATCAGCATAGACCCCGATTCCGCAGTCACCCAATTATCATTGTTAATAATCTCTATTTGAGTAGGCGTTGGCCCATGTTCTTCCACATTATGCACCTTGTTTTCACTAATAGAACTGAGATGACCAACACCTGTATCACCCTCCATGTCATCCATATTGCTCAACGCATCAAAGAATTATAAGTGGGAGTGGTATTGATAACTTGTGTAGCACATGGAGCCTTCGGCTATTTAGAATCCGTCGTCTTGTCATTCTTAGGTTTGTAAAAAAGATGCGACTTCGAACCAATGTGAACATCACGAATCATTTTCCTAGTAGCTTGTGTTTGTGTTGTCACATTCTTCAAGACGCCCAAGGCAATTTTATTTTGAAATTGGTCCAAAACATCGCCATACACCTTGCATTTTGAACATCAACAATGTACATAACGTCCCCATCACCCTTTATTTTTAGAACAACCACCACGAGAGTTTCTATCAAGTCAACATCAACACGTGATTCAATCATAGCTCTCGCAAAACTCGACATACCCAATGACTCCATGCACAAAGTTGAAATGTAAGTGTCTAAAATCAATAGAGTACCAAGTTTTGGTGCTATAGCACTCAGCCCATCCTCAGTGAAGGCGGTAATAGGAAGATCATCGAATTTAACCCACACCGGAATATTACACACGTCCTCCTTTTAATAAAGTCGCCTCCGGAGATCACTTTTTCAAAACTAGATGTACATTTCGAATAAACCATGGAATATTTTTAAGCATTGCATTCACCCATTCTGAGAACTAAACTTAAAAAAAAAAAAAAAAAAAAAACCTTCAGAGTTCATCATAGTTCTAACTAGGCCATGCTTGCTGCAAGTGTTCTTGACATAATTTTCAACAACCAGATATGTCACTCTTTTGCCTAGTAAAAACCCATAAACAGAGTTACTAAATTGTTCATTCACTTCAAGAACCGAAGCCAATGAAATAGCAACATCAACTCCATTACCGGCGGGAGCTACTAGTGTACATAATTTAGCAGATTTTTTACTTGGTCCACCATTTAAAAGTTTAGCATAGGAGACAACCTCACCATCCTTCCAACACCAAAATTTGGGACCTCGAAATTACCATAACCAAGCCCCGATATTTTTTCATAGCATGAAAATGATGGTTACAATCGAGAAGGCTTTGATGGCAAACCATCATCTCCCATAAACACAAGCTTCCCATCAAACATTTTTTTTTCAAGGTAGGAAAATCCACACTACATGTGTTCAAGTTACCATCAAACACTAATATTTTTAGCAAGTGAGGACTTCACACTACGTTTGTTTAAGTTACCATCACTTCCTCTATTCAAGTCATTGTTCGGAATCGCAACAGAAGTATGGTTTGGACAACCAATAGTGGTTTTCAAGGTAGGAAAATCCACGTTTAGATCGGCCCGAGACTCCGAGCGATCAACATCATTGAACAAAGGACAATCTATACGAACTAGAATAGTATTTTTTCTTCCTTGGCAACCTTTGGTCTCCAACCCTCCCCATTCTCAGTTGATCTTATTCAATGACGAACTAGCCACACTTGAAGCACTTATCTCCTTTTTCTTCTCCTTTTTACATCCTCCTTCATTCCCTTCCGAGTCCAAAAACCACTTCTCTATGATTACACCATACAAATAACCTTAGTGACTCATAACCTAAGACCAATCCAGAAACCCCACGAACATCCACAACAACCGGCAAACAAACCCTAAACTTACACGACCCTAAAATCAGTTTTAAACTCTAAGCAATCACTGATAACCAAACAATTAAAAAGTGAATGATTAAAGTATTAAAAATGAATTAGGACAAGAAATATAAATGACCAATCAGCAAGTAACACACTAGGAAGTAAGATGGACCGATAAAACCCTAAATCAACTAAACCTTAAATAAACAATAATTAATCTTTTGACTAACGATTGGTAAGTAGGAGATTAGGAACGACTTAAATCTCAAACGATTAATTTAGCATTGAAGATCAATTAACCAAATGAATAATCAGAAGGAAAAAAAAATTGGTTGGTTAGGGTTAAGTCGTTTCTCTCTATTATCACTGCATAAAGAGAGAGGGTTTTTTGTTTTTTAATATTATATATGGTTACAAAACACTGATCCAATGGAAAAAAAATTTAATAAGTCGATATGTTTTTTGATCATTGATAATTATGGAGTTAAGAATTTGATGTCGAAAAAATTGGTAAAATTTTTACTATTACCAATATTGGCGTATCTAATTCTAGGAATCAGATAAGCAAAGTTATGATTTTTATTAGAAACTCTTATAAGTAAGAAGTGCTTTGTGAAGTAGATGACATGGAGGATTATCATATTTAATTGAGAAAAATCATGGTGTTGCAAAGTTCAAGGTTATTATTATAAGGTATTGAAGGTTATCCACATGGTATAAAAATATGCACAACAAAAACTAAACATATAAAGACCATGCAAACTAAAATCCCAATTTTAATATCTCCTAATAAAAGATGTAACCTAAACTTAAACACATAACCAGGGTGTTTATATAATTTCTTACTTGTTCCTGCTATCCTTGAACTCCAACTAATCGTCTAGCTTCACGAAATCACCTTTTTGATCTTCTTAGTGCCTTTAGAAAATCGATTATGGTTTATAAGGAGAGGCACTTGTGTCGGTTGCGTCAGGTATCCACCAGTACTATACAGGTGGAACTAGGTTAGATAGTATGCAACATTCTAGTATACGAGATCGAATGGGAATTCGATTAGTATATTAAGGGTTAAGGGAGCCCTTAGGTCTACCAAATAGAGAGAGGATAAGAGGGAGGATCGGTTGAGGTTAGAAGAACGTAAACATGAATCTAGTTTAGGTTGTTTTCTATATATTAGGCTCCTTAGACATTTTTTAATAAAAATAGAACTCTTAATAATTATTCCTATGTACATAATTTTGAAAACATGTCAAACTTACTCCCTCCCATCCTAGGGAGGTCAGCTAAAACATAAAAACCCCTTGAGGTTTTTGGTTTTGCTTTTTATTTACTATTTTAACCCTCTATGAGAGTATTCCTTATTCTCATCATTTCCGTTTCTTTTTTATTTCTTTCTTCATTCCAACTTGCTTGTTCTAATAGAGTGCATCGATGACCCATCTTGTTAGCATATAAAGTGTTGGTCATTAAGAGTTTAACGAACCTTGTTATAAGTATTAGAGTGTATTAGACTAGTTACAGGATAACGGGCTTGGATAATCTATTATTGTATTAGTTACGTCCATGTTAATGTCCATAATCTAAGCAAAACCCATCAAGGCCCAATCCTTCTTTTCCAACACTATGTATAACGCCTCATACTTGATGTGTGAGGTGGTGCTTCTCATTTTCCTAATTTCATTCATTTCATGCTCTTCTTCCTGTCTCTAGAAGTTACCAACTCTTTCTCTCTCACTCTAAAATCTCTTCTATATCATTATGCCTGATTGATTTTCATTTTGTTAGAGGTCTAACAAGTGGTATCAAGAGTCTGATGATTATCTATAAGTGTTTTTGTTTTCGAAAATTGTTAAAAAAGTGTGTTAGTGTTTTATCGATTTTTGAACAAAAGAAAAAGCTCTCATCTTTTTTATTTTTTTGACAAGTTCTTACACTTTGATTGATTGTAGTAGGTGTTATAATATATTTTAGTGTTGTTTAGATCTTATATATGTTTTTTTCATATTTGAACATTCTCCAAAAAAGATTAAAAGTTTCAATTTTTATGTGTTAATACTTGAAAGGAGGAGTTTTTAAGGATCTAGACATGTTATATTGTTGGTTTTAGCAAACAAATTGAGTATTTAATGTCAATAATCTCATCTTTAATCGATTTGAAAGTGGTCGTCATTTCTGCGTATTACCAAGTTTCAAAACTATGTAAAATCTTCTATTTTGCCGAGTTTTGTAAAAGTCAAAACTCAACAAAACAAGTCAAAACCCTAAGTTGCCAAGTTTTGCTGATACCAAGTTTTGCTGGCAAGTTTCTAGGGTTACTGAGTCTCTAAAATTTTATCTAGTTTTGGATTGACTTTTTACCGAATTTTGACCAACTTTGACCAAGGGTTTTACCGAGTTTAGGATGTTTACTAAGATTTCTTCCAGGGTTTTATCAAGATTGTTTAAGGACCATAATACCGACTTTAATTCAAACAAACCCCCAATATCCCTAAAGCATAATTTCACATACTCAATTTTTCGGGAATTAAAACGACTTTAACACGGCTTTAACATACTTAAGATCAAATCATAGAACTTAGATCAACATATATATATATATATATATATATATATATATATATATATATATATATATATATATATATATATATATATATATATATATATATATATATATATATATATATATATATATGATGTTTCAAGACCCATCCTAGATAAATTTCACTAACTCTTATTGAGTAAGAATATCTATGGAGAAAAGTTCAATGTAAATCTAATAGGTTCTAAGGATCTAATAAACCAATTTTGGTCATCTATATTTTATCAAAAAAATAAATAAACTTTCATCATTTTTTTTAAAAATTAAGTATTTCGCAAACCGTTAATCGTTACGTAAAATGAATCATACCATTGCGACGAGAATTAAATTATCTTTTTATAGAGGGGCACTTCTATATATTTTTGATGAACTTTTTTTCAATTTTTTTCAGTTACGTCTAGAAAAACACATGTGATTTTTATCACAAATCACATGTGATTTAGATAAAAATCACATGTGTTTTTTCTAGATGTAACTGAAAAGGAAAAAAAACGAAAAAAATTTCCGTCGAAAGTATATTGAAGTGTCTGTCTACTGAAAGATAAAATACTTGTCGCGATGGTGTATTTTACCGTTTGCAAGATATTTTATTTTTAAAAAAGATGTGGACAGGGGGAGGGGGGGTTTATTTTGATGAAAAAATGAGTGTCTGAAATTGGTTTATTGAATCTTTAGATAAATTTTATTCAACATTAATCTCAACTCATTTATATAAACAAATTGTGTGTCATCTAATAACTAAACTACTTATCCGAGTCATTTAAACAGAGACAATGACTATTTTATCTGAATTTCATAACTAAACGTATTATCAGAAAATTATTCCGTTCGTCATACATAGTATAAAAAAAAGGGCATTTGCTAATACTTAGAGTTTTTAAAAACCCATAAAGAACTGCCTTTTGACAATTAATTAATTCAATTATTTTTATATAATTTTGATAGGGAAATATCGTAAACCTAAAAAGTTTTACTTACTATGTTTTTGTGATGGGCAATTGCTTTGGTATATCTTTTTTTAGATAGATGAGTACTCAAATAGTTATATATGATCTTATTTTTTATTGACTTTCAATGCTGTCTCCAGGTAAAAAGCATCCAGCATATGAAAATTCCATTGGAAGAAATAGAATCAGCATCATTGGAAGAAATACGATCAGCAAATCATAATTTTACCAACCCTGATAAAACTGGTAAAGTGTACAAGGCGGAGCTCTCCCACTTTGATGTAGATAGATATGTTGCAGAGAACAAAATCAATAGAGTGTCTATGGAAGAAATCATGGAGTACCCAAGAAGAAAAGGCACAGTTGCTATAAAGAGTAATGATGGTCAATATGGTCAACAAACTGAAGAACGACTTCAAACGCTTCTTTACCTATCACATGAAAACCTTGTCAAACTAGTTGGATTTTGTGATGAAGATGATGGGCGTATTCATGTTGTCTATGAGAATGCCTCAAATGGGAGCCTAGATGAATATATTCATAGCCAACATATCATTAAGAAACATAAGAAAGAGAGAAACATGTTTCCATGGGTAATGCGTTTGCAGTTTTGTCTTGATGCTGCCCGTGGGCTCAACTTTCTCCATAACGGCAACGAAAATCACACGATAAAAGATGGGAAAAGCTCCAACTTTATAGACCGTGGGCTCAACCTTTTCAATATCAGTGACACAATGAATCACATGATAATAGGGAATATTAAAAGCTCCAACATTCTAGCCCGTAGGCTCAACTTTCTCCATAACAGTAACACAAAGAATCACACAATAATACATGGGAATATTAAAAGCTCCAACATTCTAATAAGTCGAGATGGAGTAGGCATGATTGGTGACTTTGGATTGTCAACAAATGAATATAGTGATATACATAGGTTGACAAAGGAGTATGATGTCTATTTCTTTGGACTTGTTCTATTTGAAGTATTGAGTGGAGTGTTGACCCATATTCAGATATCTGAAGATGATCCAAAGTTTCTGCCTGACATAGTCAAACGCGGCTTTGATCAGAAAGAATTAGACAACATTATTGACCCAATGTTAAGGAAAGAATTTGAAGAATACCGTTCTCTGATAGGCAACCGGAGTGCAGAATCCCTAAATTTGTTTGCAAATATTGTATATCGATGCTTTCAGGAAAAAGAAAAGGGTCGCCCGACAATGGCTGACATTGTTGAAGAACTGGAGAAAGCATACAAATATCACGTAAGTCTCTAAATTTATGAAAATCATATATATATATATAAATATATATATATATATATATATATATATATATATATATATATATATTCATGTCCCTAAATAGTTAATTAAGTATATGAGTAAGTATGTTTCCGTGACTCTATTTTCATGACATTTTGATACATTAAGATGAAGCTTACGATGAATATATCCAAGCTTTTCGGCCGATAGATTAGTTAAAATGTACTCTCTCCGTCTCAAAATATAAGTCTATTTTGACTTTATGAATCTAACTTTTACTCTAAACATTTTTATTTGTATTTAATAGTTGATGCAAAATATATAAATAGATTATGTTTTAAATGTATTTTCATTGGTATATTTTTCATCAAGTATTATATAATACAAACAAAAATATTTTAAGTCAAACTTATATTTAAAATGTCAAAAAGAGACTGAAATTATGAGACAGAGAGAGTATTTCCTTTGCAAGTCTTGTTTGTTGTAGCGGCTTTCAATGCGCGTATTTGAATTTGAAATTAAAAACATTAATTAGAATAAAGGTAAAAGCCATAAATGCTTAACATACTTACCAAAAAGACCCATATTCAACATATTTTACCTTTTTTATCGTCATTCTTCTTATTAAGCTTTGTATTTCTTTCCATTATACATACCCGAGCCCAAACCTTTCACATGAAAAGACACAAATACCCTTGTCTTCTTCCCTAACAAGCCAAACCTATCAAACACGTTATTAGAACATCCACAAGACTAAACTAAACATTTAAAAACCCAAACCACATAATATCCTCCTTTTACCTCTAGAAGTCGTGGTTCTTGTAAAACAACAAAATCTTGGTAATACACATTTAAACTCCGTAGCTAATTTTCTGTCGAGTTCATCTAGGAGTGACCATTTCAATACCGTGAACGCCACTTTGGGTCCAATCAGGATTCTTAAACTTGTAAACAGCAAGTCCAAAGATCGGTAACGAAAGAGATGTCATCCCACCATCAAGAACTTCAGTTACAATTGATCCATGAAGATGCAGCTTATCCCCATTCGTACATGAATCACATAGAAAAATGAGAAATTTTTATCCACCATCTAGACGAATGTGAAAAAGAACACATATAGATCAAACCGGAGCATGGTTGGAGGTTGGTGATGTTTATATTCATTTTCTTAGCATGGCCGGAACGTGGTTGGAAGTTAAGGTTGTTGTTGGATGGCGGTTGTGGTGGTGATGGATTCAGGTCGAAGTTGATGATGACATGTTTGATGAAATGCGTGAATGAAGATCGTGATGATGTGTTTCTTAATATAGTTGAATTATTATTGGAGGTAGAAGATAAGATGTGAGGAATGTCTAAAATACTCTTAAGAGGCCATATTAGTTATGTATAATGAAAATAAATACCGAGAGCAGTAAGAAGAATGACATTAAAAAAAGTAAAGTATGTAAAATGAGTCTTTTTTGTAAGTATTAAGCGGCTTTTACCCCTTAGATAATATTATACATTTTATATATGATGTATATAAGTTAATTTTAGAGTTAATTGCATTTTTGGTCTTTGTGGTATGGCCAAATTTCAGATTTGGTCCCTAAAACTTTGAAAGTGCACTGGACGTCCCTATTTTGATGTTTATGTTGCATTTTTGGTCCTTGTGGTATGGCCAATTTGTAGATTTGTTCCCTGTAGTATGACCAAATTGCAGATTTTGTCCCTAAAAATTTAACGTCATCTGGGCCCAGGGGACCAAACATGCAACGGAAACTTCAAAATGAGAACGTTCAGTGCACAATCAAAGTTTTAGGGACCAAATCTGCAATTTTTCCATACCACAAGGACCAAAAATGCAATTAACTCTTAATTTTATATACATAAAAGGTTTGTTTTATCTATTTCTAAATTTGTAAGTATACGATCCGTTTGATCCTCAATTGCAACTTTATGCAAACCTCAAAAGTAGACATAAGGATTTAAAACCCCGCCATCTTAGTAAATGCTCCTCAAAGTATGTGATGTACGTATTACTTACGTCAACCACGCTAGCGATTCATTTATGTGTCTTCAAAATCTAGAGAATTATATAAAACTATAAGATGATATGTACTAATACTAATGTCTTTTTATTACCGTGTTTAAAGTATAGCTGATGACTTTTTATTTCTGGATGGTTGCGTCTATCTATCAGGTTGAAAGTTTAAAAGAAAGGCAAGAAGATGAAGACAACTCAAAGGTAATGCATCTTAATACTCTTGTAAGAATCATATCACTGCACTTTCTAGGAGTTTTGTTTCTCGTTCTTGAAATTTTGATAGTTCTTGCCGGAAATTGAAAATGAGGCTTTAAAGTTAAAACTAAATGAAAGTATATTGTTATATGATATAAGATAATTTGAGGACAAAAGATTATTTGCATACGAAGAGATCAATCTCCACCTTCCAGTTTTATTTGACCTTATTGATGATATTAATCCCAACAATTTAAAAAAACCACTTTCATCCTTTTTTTCAAATATTAATACTCCCTCCGTCCCATTTTTATTGTCCCGTTTGACTTTGACTAGTCTTTCTTGTTTAACTTTGACCATTAATATATTTATTTGTGTTATATAATACTTGTTGAAAATTATACTAATGAAAAATACATTTAAAGCTCAATACATTCATATATTTTTCATCAAGTATTATATAACACAAACAAAAATAATTATTGTCAAAGTTGAAGAAGAAAGACTAAAAACGTCAATAGTTCACAATAATTTTGGGATGGAGGGAGTATCTTTCAAACCGTTAATCGTTGAGCGAAAAAAAATATATCATTGCGACGAGCATTTAATTATCTTTCTATAGATAGGCACTTTGATATACTTTCAACAAAAAAAAATTTCTCGCATTTTTCACGTTTTTTTCTAGTTTTTTCCTTTTTTTTACGTTAATGAAATTGGCAGTAAAAAAATTATATATGATAAAACACTAATTTGAATATCACATGTGATATTATTGTTAAATTATATATGATATAAATATCACATGTGATATTAGTGTAAAATCACATGTGATATAAGTGTAAAATCACATATGATATCATATGTGATATTACATATCGTATATGATTTAACAATAATATCACATGTGATATTCAATTTAGTGTTTTATCATATATGATTTTTTCATGCAAATTTCAGTAACGAAAAATAAACGAAAAAATACGAAAAAACATGAAAAAAACGATTTTTTTTTCTTTTTTCGAAAGTATATCAAAGTGCCCGTCTATAGAAAGATAATTAAATGCTCGTCGCGACGGTGTAAATATTTTCGCTTAACGATTTAAGAGATATTTAAAGTATAAAAAATGAGTGACATAATAAAATGCTTTTAATCTCGGCAATTGATTTTTTTTTAAATGGATGGTGGAGATGAGTCCCTTGGTAAGTGAGAAAAGTTTGGTATGTAAAATAACTCTACTCATTGTTATATATATATATAGGGAATGTCTAACCAATGCCTTTAGGGCATTGATTAAGATTTGTCTTCTTGTGATTTTTAATTACATAAGTGGTCCTTGTTGTTGACATAAAATTGCATATTTGGACGGGGACCCACATAAATAGTTGTTAAAAACCACAATAAGACAAATCTTAACCAATGCCCTAAGGGCATTGGTTAGACATTCCCATATATATATTATAAAACACTAGCAGGGTAATCGCACGTTGCAGTGAAGGGTACCCTGTAATAATAACTTTCAAACGTAGATAAAGATGATGAATTCGGTACGCTATTGTCTGTATTGCTAACTCTTTTAATAATAAAGTGCTTGAGTTATGATTTTAACAATAAATTAGTAGTTTGTTTGGTTTGTATTATGTGTTATAGTAATTGTAATTTTGAGAAATGGAGTATTTAAATAATAACATTAATTAAATGTATTGAAAGTTTTGTACCATGTTTGTACTATATGCTTTATAACATGTACAATATTGTTTAAAATCAAGTTTAGGAGAGAAGTAAATACTTATACTATATGCTATATAGCTTGTATTGCTTAATTTTAAGAAATTTAATGCTCAAAAGTGTCTTCATACTTTATTAAATGGTAAGATGCGTTGAGTAGTACGTATTTAGATAATAAAAACATTTTTTTAGCATTATTAAATGTAAAATGCTTACTTTTATGATTTTTTTTGCAAATAATCTAAAACGAGATATGTGTACACGCATTTTGCAGCAGGTGCAAAACATTCATCGCGTAATACTATAGTTGAACACTAATTTAACGTAGTTTATATATTATAATATTAAATAAAGTTAATTTCATATATGTTCAATTTAAATCTTTATCCAATTAAAGTTATAATGCCAAATATATAATATATATATATATATATATATATATATATATATATATATATATATATATATATATATATATATATATATATATATATATATATATATGGTAAGTATATTTAATATTAGATACAATTTTATATCTATTTATCAATAATTTAGTAAGATTAAATCTTTTTAATTAATTCAAAAGGGTAAAATTGTAAAATACATTTTACTCTCTTTTTGTATTTTTTTTAATTAAAAAAAGTTTTTCTAATCCCTTTTATTTTCGGAATTAAAAAAAATATATTTTTTTATTTTATGTTTTATATTTTTTTTCACAAACCTGTTTTCAAAAGAATCAAGTGCATATGTGTTTTTTTTAAAATATTGTATACCTACATATATTTCTTGCATTTAATTGTTTCGACGTCAAACTTATTTTGCTTAAACTAGTAATTGCACATATGTTATCTAGTGTACATTCTTTGATCTTCGATATTTATGACCAAAACAAAAACATATACATGTAACTCTAAAAATTTAATACAAACCAATAACGTGAAATAGTATACATAACATTCAATATCAAATAAAATACGATACATGTACAAGTATCTTGTTAAATATAGATGTGCAAAGCATTGAAAAGCATATGTGCACTTTTCGCTTTCTCATCAAATATTTAACATATGATACGTGCACGTTTTTCAATAAATATGTTTACGGGCTTCATCAAATTTATTATATATGCAAGAACATGTATGTTTGCGGCGTCATGTTGCTCTTTCGTCCAAATTTATTTGGACCATATGTGCACACTTTTAAAATATATGCTGCGTTGTTCAGATCTTGCTTTTAATTGCATATTAAGGGAAACATACATGATTATTATTGTTATGTCAACTAATTTTTTAAACACAACAACTAAATAACACATATGCTCCAATCATCCAAAACTAAAACACTTAAACATGTTCATTTTATATCTCAACTATTCAATCAAGCAAAAGAATTTTGGACAAAGGAATATCTATATCCTATCTATACGTAACACATTTCAACAAAAACATCATCAAAGCACCACCATCTTAAACTAAAAGAATATTTTCATGAAAGATGAACTTCTAAATCATTAAATAAAGTAAACAAAAAAACATTAAATCCAAAAAACCATCTAATGATAGGTAAAAGTGCATGGAAAACGCATGTGGACTTCAAAGATGACGAATCTGTCATTAATTTAAAACAAAACAAGAACGTTATCCTCCCAATCTAAGTGTTTGACAGGTCACATCACATTTCAGATTATTAGATTACATGTACGAAATAATTACTACAAAAAGTAAGCGAAAAAGATCATCCACTTTGCCAACCCATCCCTAAATTCACCACCACTCATCTACCAATCTCACTACCCCTGTAGCAACAATAACTGAACGCCACTACACAAAATAACCACGCCAATAATAACTAAAACCTATAAAACCCATTTCTCAGTAATAATTACAAAATTAATAAACCTGATTTTTATTTTCTGATCCGATCAACCATGAAGGGCGGCCAAAACATATGGAGCCCTTTATTTATCACGGATGCAAGAAAACGAACCACAGATCGAAGGTGTCGATTGCGATATGGTTTGTGGGTTGTGATCTCTACTTAAATTAGATCAATGAAACAAATTAAGAAGATGAAGAGAGGCGGCTCTAAAAGAAATAGAGAGAGATCTGAAAGTTTTCTTTTTAAATCTAAACCTGCAATAATATGCTAGGATCAGTTATTGAAAAGTTAGATGTGAAATTCCATTATCACCTTTTTTTGTTTAATTAAAAAGAAACCTTCATCTTTTGTTTAATAAATTTTGGCACTTTTAATCTTATCCTTTGGTAAAACTCATCCAATTAGTAGATTATTTTACTGTAAATCTTTAAAAGTATAATGATGTAATATATATATATATATATATATATATATATATATATATATATATATATATATATATATATATATAACAACATATTTGTCATATATACCTATTATATAGTTATAAGTTTCGTGCACGCACGAAGTTTACACGTAAATCAAATTTATTTTAACATTTTAGTTCAGTATATACACATATAAGAATTTGCCCATGAAAATTGTGATATAAGTACAACTAATATTTAAGCACGAGTTTTTCATTATGCCTTAATATCCATTTGAATTTGGTAAAATATTTGTAATAATTTATGTTAGATAACTCAAGATTTAATTTAATTTAACTGACAAATATGTTGATGTTGTTATTTAAATTTCACTACTGATATTATATTGTACACAAGATGCTAGTTTAATAGCACATAATGAACGTTGATAAAGTTAAAGTATACTCCTTAAAGTTTTTTAAAAATGTTTTTCAAAATATCCGTATATAAAAAAATAAGAATTACATGAGTCATTATTATAAGTATAATCGCGTATATTTATTTTTATATTAAAGTAACCCGTGCTTACAATTTGATAATTATATTTCCGTTTTCACTAATTTAGCCGTATTTAAAATGTAAACTCGTGTCCACATAGGTTAAACTTTTAAAAATGAAATAAATGAGTCCTTATTAAACATATATAGTAAAAAAATTGATACTTATAATCTTATGCAAATTTATATGTTGTTATTTTAAAACAACATATACATTGTATTTTTTAAGATATAAAGTATAAAGGGTATAAAGTATAAGGGGGTATTTGTTTATAATTCAAAGTTATTAAAAAACATGGAGGCTTATAATATTGCACTTAACTTTATATAATTTTTAAAAATTCAACCACTAAAGTTTTATCAATTACCTCTCCTTTTTTAAGTTTTTGTTTTCACAAATTTGTCACCTATTTTATTATTATTATTTGTTTTTAACCAAATTTATTAAAGTTTGACCAAAATCAATTTAATTTTTATTTTTATTAACCAATCACATCACACGATTTTGCTTACGTGGTGAAATCGAGATCTTCTATTGGCCCAATTATTTTTTCAATAAGAATGAATAGAAAAAATCACTCTGAAATGATGTAATTCCTTTATTAGATAAAAGATTTGATTATAAAATTTATTTAAAAATATATTCATCATTAAATTTTTATTATACCCCAAGAGTTGAGATTCTATGCAAAATGAGAAAATATAAAAATTATAAAAAGTAATTCTAATATTCACTAAAACAATCATATGATCAAGATTAAAAGAAATCCCACAACACTCCATTTCTAAGTTGACCAGGGGTAGTTTGATCTTTTGACTCGCTTTTTAGTTTTACTCTTTAACTTTAATTTGTCATAACTTTCAAATGATAACCTTTTACAAAAAACAGATTTCACGATAGTTTTCAGAATTTAATTCTCTTTAATTTGGTATACATTTTGATATATAAATCTGAACCTTTTTTTTAGATTTCAAGTAAGTTATGATTTTCTTGAAATTTTCAACATCTTCGACAATACTTTTATCTAACATAAAGGTTGAATTACGCAAAACTTAAAACACGAAAGTTGTAGTTTTTTTGCCGTTCTTTACCCAGAAATTTAAATCACTCAATTTTGATTTGATATGAGTGAATTATCACATTTTAAAAATGAAGTTTTACACATATTTAATGTACACAAGTGTTTGATAAAATGCCTAAAAGTGATTTTTCTTATAAAATTATATTTAAATACACTAAATGATGAACATAGTAACTGATGAACAACAACAATTTGATGAACATTGTGACTTTAACTGATAAACATTATAATTTTTTTTAGACAACTGATGAACATACTTTTTATTTTATTTTTTGAAAAAGTGAGAAACTGATAAATATTATAAATGTTTTTTAGATAACTGATGAACTTATGAACATTATGATTTATTTTGTTAGAAAAACTGATAGAACAACATAATCTAACTTATGAACATTGTTATATGATTAATAAAAATAAAGAGAACTGATGAACAACTTTTTTTATTGATGAATAATATTTTTTATTGATAAACAACACTTTTTATTGATGAACAAATGAACAACTCTTTTTATTGATGAATAACATTTTTTATTAATAAAAAGATTAAATCATGCGGTGGTAAGAATCTTGTTAAAGTCAGAAGTCTTAATAAAAAAAAAGTAAATATCTCATGAACAAATTTGTTTTTATTGGACAAAAGTAAAATGGGTGAGACTCATGAACAAAAGTAATATTATAAGGGAGAGAAACTTTATAAACAAAACTATATTTTGATGAACAGAATAAGTAAAACAAGCGGGGATATTGATGAACAAAAGTAAAATGGACGAGAAAATTGATGAGCAATTTTTTTGTTGTTGATGAACATAAGTAAAACGGTCGTGGCTACTAATGAACAAGAGTAAAATAGTTGGTGCTATTGATGAACACAAGTAAAATGGGCAAGACAATTGATGAACAAAATCTCATTTTGATGAACAGAAATATGTCTTGTTCATGAGTTAATATTGTTAATCAGTTCATCAGTATTGAACAAATTTAATTGATGAGCAACACTTATCGATGAACAATACTAATTAATGAACAAAATTAACTGATGAACAAGACTAATTGATAATCAAAACGTCATCTTTACATGTGATATCTCACTCATATAATATCGGATTTGAGTGAATAAAAACATGTGGAAAGATTGACCTAAAATCTATAACTTTATTTTTGTAATTTTTCTAATTCTAATTTAATATTGGTCAAATTTATGGTAAAAAACACAATAAAACACAATACATATATTTTTAAAAAAGAATTAACGATTAAAAAACATCAATTTTTGAATCTAACATTAATAAAATGATTATGCGCTAAAATGATTAGTGCATTTAACGCAATTTTAACACTAAAAATTTAAGCTAGATATTTTATCAAATACCTTGTGTACAACAAATATGATTAAAATGTCATTTTTAACATGCGATATCTCACTCATATTATATCGGATTTGAGTGATTCAAAATTCTGGGTTAGTGAACCAAAGTCTACAACTTTTGTATTTTAAGTATTTCATGATTCGACAATTTTGAAAGAAAAAAAATAGGGTCAAAAATGACAAAATCATAAGAAAAAAAAAAACCAAACAAAACAAGACTCATTTGATATGTAAAAGAATCAAAATATTTAACAAGATTTGTACCAAATTAAAGAGGATTAAATTTTAAAAATTATGGTGAAATCAGTTTTTTTTCTAAAAATTTATTGATTAAGAGATATGTGCGTTTAAAATTTGAGTTAGAAAAGAAAAAAATATGTAAAATGATTATTTTACCCCGGACGGGATTTTTTGAATATTTAGGGAGGGAAGACACTGTTGCATGGAGAGCACATTTTACCCTTTTTATTTTGTGGCACTTCTAATTGATCCGCCACCTATACCCTAAAACTTAAAGTTTGCTTGGTTTTCTCGGCTGCAACTATTCTATTACCTTGGTTGATCTTTTATAATGTCAAATCATTTGTATGGCAAATCGTTGTCAAAGAGATTGAAAGCTAATCCTAGTGCGTACCTAACATTTCATGACACATGAGGACGAAATATTTATGTGTCTAGCTTTTACATTTCCATCCTAGTTTCCAATAAAGCTAACCCTTTGCTCAAAAAAGTAGCAAGCGTTTCCATTCATCGTATCCAACAAGGTTTTAATACCCGTGCTCCGCGGCAGGGTGTTTGTGTACGGAAGTATTATATTCAATGAATTTACGACAACAAAGAACAATCTAAATATGAAACAATATTCATTAACCGTGTAAACCTACAATAAAAGCACCACAAATGTCATGTACAATTTCCAACCTATCATTACAGAAACCTGATCTACTCTATCAGCCACAATCAGACTTCACTTAGGAATTTTTTTTGGGTAAAGAGGAGTAATCCATCAACATGTATCAGGTTCAAGAATTCTCATTTTCTATTGACATTAAATGATGCAGGTGGAGAATTTGAAACACTTGAAAATTCTATTTAAAGAGATATACTCAGCCACCAATGGTTTTGTTGATAGTTGCATGATCGGATGGGGTGGATTTGGAGGTGTGTACAGAGCAGAGCTCTTCCATGTCGATGTAAGAAAGTATGTCGGAAAGAAAGAATCTCTTACTGAACTCTATGGCTACCCTAGAAGAAAAGGCGAGGTTGCTCTTAAGCGAAGAGAAATTGCGTCTCATCAAGGAAGGAAAGAGTTCTTGAAAGAAATCGACGTGCTTTCTGGAATAAATCATCAGAATCTAATATCACTTGTTGGTTTTTGTGATGAGTATGGTGAAATGATACTTGTTTATGATTTTGCTTCCAATGGAAGCTTTCGCAAACACATCCCAGATAAAGAAAGAAAATCTAAATTAAACTGGGCACAACGTCTGCAAATTTGTATTGATGTGGCCCAAGGTCTAAATTATCTTCACAACAATCAGATAATACATCGTGATGTGAAGAGCGACAACATTCTGCTGGGTAGCAGTTGGGAAGGCATAATTGGAGACGTTGGCATGTCTGTAACCATTAACAAAACTGATTCTCAGATTTCAAACATTAATGTAGCAGGCACCTATGGTTACGTTGACCCAGTATATTTGGAGAGACGTATATTGACTAAACAGTCTGATATATATTCTTTTGGTGTAGTGATGTTGGAACTGTTACATGGGAAATTTGTGGACCGTCCAGTCGAAGGAAGATTCCGAGCTAGTCTAGTTGATGATGCCGAACACCATTTAGCAGGCAATCAACCATATCAGATTCTGGCTCGTTATTTAAAGGAAGAGCTTAGGGATCAAAAGTTCAGGGATTCAGTTAAAACTTTTTCTTGGATAACTCACAAATGCTTGCATAGTTCTGAAAATCAACGCCTCACAATGGCTGACGTCCTGACAGAATTAAAGAAAGCATTGACATTTTACGTAAGTCGTTATTACTTTTATGACGTGCCTTGTGCTTCATGTTAATTATGTTTTCCTCAAAGGGCCTTTTACCAAAAATAATGTCATTGAGTGACACTTAGAAAAAGTGTCAAAGTCTAAACAATGTCACAAAAATTGAAAATGATTCACAACAATTAAGTACTTTTTTTGGAGAGCACTAAAATCATATTATAAAACAAAAGGTCCAATAAGCAGATCGACCATAAGGTAATGACATCCTAGAACCATCAAAACTCTACACTTCCAACAAGTTGACAGGAAGTGTAGTACAAATTGAGAAGATGCCCAGTAGTACCCAACCACTTGACACACTAAAAGAAAGACCGATCGAGTCAAAGTAGTGTCTAGCTAGGTGTTTCACATAGTCCATAAAAATGGGTCATTAGAACTATGACCTTTACCAACACTTTTTTAAGTGTCACTAAAACCTCAGATATATGCGAACAGGTGGAAAATTCCCAAACTTGTTTTACGAAATGTAAAAATAGAAAAAGACACTTTCTTTGTAGTGAGATTTGTTCGATAGGCTTGCTCTTCTTTATTCTTGATTTTTAAGATATTGTGTTTCTTGGTAATTTCACAGCTAATAGGGGTGGAAACCATCTTGCTTGAGGATGTCAGGTCTGCCACAGACCACTTCAACGATAAGCGTGTTATTGGGAGTGGAGCATCAGGCAAGGTATACAAAGGAGAACTCACACTTTTTAAGATATCTATACCAGTAGCTGTGAAGCGGCTTGATAAGGCGCGTTCATATGGAGAAGGTGCATTCTTAAAAGAGGTTGCAAAACTTTCTCGATATGTTCATAAGCACATCATCACCCTTCGAGGCTTTTGTGAAGTAGGGAATGAAAAGATCATTATTATGGATCATGCAATCAACGGAAGTCTAGATAAGCACCTAGATAAGTCAACTCTTACATGGGGGATCCGACTGAAGATATCTATAGGTGCTGCAAAAGGGCTAAATCATATTCATTCTTTTGAAGAGACAGTCCATGGAGACATAAAGAGCAGCAACATTTTACTAGATCATGAATGGAAAGCCAGTATTTCTGATTTTATCGTATCTAAAACCCATGGAACGAAAGGCTATCTCGATCCACAATACTTTTCAAGCGGCTCAAAAAAAGAGACTGATGTTTATTCATTCGGCGTCGTTTTGTTCGAAATATTATCAGGGAAACGGGCAATTGAAAAGGCCGAAAAGTATTCTCAACACACACTTCGTCAGATCATTAATGATGTACGGGAAAGGTATGAAGGAGATGGGGATGAAGATAAGAAATTTGTGTTCCTTGCTTTGTTGGCTGCACGCTGCTTTGAGAAGAATAAACTAGAAGCATTATTTTTTGATAATCTAACGGAACAAACTGATGCAAAGTCTATTGAGGTAGTCTCAAAAGTTGCTTACCAATGTTTGCATAAAGCTCAAGAAGAACGCCCAACAATGGCTTTGGTTATACAGGAACTTGAGAAAGCTTTGAACATCCATGTAAGCTTTACAAAAGTAGAAAAAGTATATTTTTAGTTAAAATAAAATAAGAGCACTAACAATATATGCACGTGTTAATATTGAAAGGCAGTTATCTGTCCTGTTTCGGTCATATTTATCGTGAGTTTTTGAGTTGATACATGACAAGGGTAGCTTTATAAATTACGAAGGATACTTATATATGTAGAATTTCACCTTATCTGTTATATCTCTAGAGTCTGAAAGTTAACTGAACGTATGTAAATGTTCTTCTTGTGACACACAGGTAGAGTGGGAATTTAAGCAAAAGCTGCCTAAAGATAACGAGAATATTATGAAGATGATAGAACATCGGGAGTCCGAAGAAATCACAAAGAAGGATCTCTATCCCATTTTCTCTTCAGGAATCCTCCTAAACAATGGAAAAGTGGTGATTAATATTCTTCGATAGATGTTCGATAAAAATAAAAAAATATCTTTGTTAATTTCTGTTAGTTGTATCTTTTGAACTTCATAGCTCTACATTTGATTCTGTTTTATTTTTTTAATCTACAGTCGTTATCACTAAACAAGGATGGAAAAGCAAAAGAAATGATATCAGCAACAATGTTCTCTTACGAGAAGTGTTGGTCATCTAAGTGGAAATTTGTAGAGAACTCTAGGTCATCTTCTCTGTCATTTTTTTATCAAAATATTGCAAGCAATTTTTTCCATCAAACCTCCAATTTTTTATACTTTTTCACATTTTTTCAATAATTTTTTTTTTTTTTTTTGTTCATCAGATATCTTTTTTACAATTTCTGTGAAATTTTACATGGTTCTCATCTTTATTTACAGACAGTATTGTGATCAAATATATTTACCAGCTAATATGTTAAAAATATGTACAGGTTTGGAACAGTTGCAAAGATATCAGATACTTCAAATCTCAAAATCCCAATCAAAATAAAAACGCAGTTTTTATCATTGGGGGTCATATATGGAGCTTACCTGGTGTTCAAATTTTGTGATCCAAAAATGGTTTCAAGTAAACTATATGTGAATTTAAGATACAGAACAGCTAGTGGAACGTTAAATTCATTTATTGCAGAGCGGACGGATAGTGATTGGATGATGATTGAACTGTGCCGCTTTAGGAGTCATGATCAAATTATTGATTTTGAGGTTCAACTGAAGAGATTTTACGGACATCCTTGTGGCAATGGTCCCATCTTTATAGATGGCATCGAGTTTCGACCCATTAATAATGTAAGCCCAAACAACATACATATGTACATGTACAAGCATATTGTATTTAATTAGATAGTTCATATTAACTTGTGATTTTTTTCAGGCGTCTTAATCTCTTTGTTACACATATAGCTAGACATGCCAATCAAAGCTCATAACAGAAGCAATACAATAAATGTTTCCATGTGAACCTTTTGCTTAAGGAGGCTCATTTCTGTGATAATACTTACACATTAGTGATATTATCTATAAAAGTTATCTTCCATCTGTTATAACAAACAGGCATACTCACTTTCTACATTGGCATATGGTCATCCGAGTTTACAGGTGGGTCATGAAGAGAGTGTGGATAGATCAATAAATGCCGACTCGAGCTTTAACTGGGAACAACAATCGCCAAGCGACTTTCAAGAAATAATGAAGAGGTCCCAGTATGATGAGCTATCAATGAACAAATCTGAACTAATTGACAAGCTTCTCTCAACTGGAGTCCTTATTGACAATGGGGAAAAGGTTTTTTTTCTTGATTTCTGTTTGTATTTTACATATTGTATTATTGGTACTCACTGTGTTAGACATTCACGAAATTGGTGCTCGATATTGAACAGCTCTTTTCGTTAAGCAAAGTCAACTGCAAGAAATGCCATATGCTACCGGCAAAGGCGGTAATAAACAAATCTCCAGACGCAAAATTTACCAAATGCCCATCTTCAACAATGTCTAGGTTCGTATGGTAGTTTAGTGTCGTAAATTTATATAGTTTATATGCTGGATACACACACATGATTCAACTAACTGTATCACACTATTATATATAAATGCAGATTTGAAGAGGTAGTCGAGCTTCAACGCCACCAAGCATTTAGTATCAACTGCAATATTGAAACTAAAATGCTGTCTCCAGATACAGCCTATGCATGTTATCTTGTGTTCCAACTTCCAGAAAACCGCGAGGGACTCAAGTGTCCGGTGAAAACACAGGATCTACTCAACAAGAATAACAAAGAAAGCACAATTATTTATCTTAAAGACCCAGAACCTGTTGATTTATACAGAGATAAGAGAGTTCCAGATCGCAGAGAAGATGGCTGGATGGAGGTTAGGGTCTGGGAATTTGTCTATAAAAATGAGATTATAGACGATTACATTCCCATGGAGCTGAAACTGGTATGTCTTGGAGGAACTATGCTGGGCCTAACTGTATGTGGCATCGAGTTTCGACCATTATAGAACATAAGACTGAATCATTTGTGGAAATTGAGATTTTATTTCAGCTTCAGTATGTAAAGTGTTGGGAATGACTAATGAGATCTGCAAATTGAGATGTTGTATTTAATTGAATGTCACCACTTTAAGTTATAAAATTTATGTTACTCCTATTTTGAATTTACTTCAGCAGCTTTTCGCTTATAAATCTTTCAATATTGAATAGAGGACCAAAAGATGTTACAAACTTTGATGCTTGTATTCACATTTAACAAAAAAATACTCGTAGATTAGTTGGTTAAAAGGTCAAAACCATGTCCAAAAAGCATTACAGGAAAACCAAAACCACTACTATAAATTAACAAATTGCTGCTTTTATCTATTTCTATTCATCCAGAATTCATACTTAGCCTTTTTAAATCAACCTATTGTCACACACAACAAGCATTGAATCCAACTGTACCAGTCGACACAAATAACACGTATGAAGCAATCAACAAATACCCTAAGTATTAAATACCCAATACAAGTTCTATATTTTCCAACTTCGAGAAGTAGAAAATTGAGAATAAGAAAAGGTATAAACCCTATGAACCCACGGTCAGATAGGCACGCCACGATGAATTTTAGTCTTCACTACATAAACGATGATCACATAACACATTTGTTTTTTTCCAGAACAAAGAAAATGTGAACAAAAACCCTGGAAACATAAAAGATGGTTTTGAAGTTTTTTTCATTAAGTGCCTTTTTAACAATTTGCAGATGGGCAGAGAATGAACACTTTAGTTGTAAAACCTGAATTTCTAAAATTCACAAAAAGACCAAAATACCCCTATGATCAAAAAGTATGAATAATTAATTTAAAGAATACCAAATAAGCTATGTAAATTCAGAAAATTTTTAAGAAATATCACATATGATCCAAATAAATTTTAAAGACTTTGTAAAGATTATTTTTATAGTTTATAATTTTATAAAATCAGTTTTGTGTTTTTTTTTAAATAGCCGAATGTATTTATTAAGTAATAAAATTAATAAAGGCCCAATACAAATTTATAAATTAAGATCCCATTTATTATAAGTCCATTATAATATTAAGCCCACAAGAAAATTAGTAAATCATATATAAACACATTATACGGTTTATTCCAAACCAAATAACCGACTATACTAAAACCGACTCTAAAACCCTAAATAATTCGACATTCGTTTTTCAAGGCTTAGAGCTATTTTTCTTGGACGAGTTTGAAGGTAAAGAAGGTGTTAAAAATCTGGTTCGAGGTTCTAAGGTGCTGGATCGATCGTGGTGATTTTCTTGGTCGATTAGGGTTTCGCCGAGTAGAGTTTTTTGGGTTTCTTTTGTTCTAGCGTTCGATTCTCATCAAGGGTATGTTTCCAATATTATTTTCAGTCCTAAAAATCATATAGAACCTATAAAAATTATTCATGCATATTTAACAAGTCGTATGAAATTGTTTTGGATTAAAAACCCTAAAAGCGTATAAAATAGCGAACGAGCATATAATAATTTTTAGGACCATGACCTGATTTTTCTGGAAGCCCTTACAGGATATACGATCTGAATAAAATACATGTTCATGAATTCGAAGCTTGTGTGATTTTTTAAGGGTTTGTTTTGTTCGATCGCATATGAAAAATGAAAGAAAATAAAAGGGACGATTAGGGTTTAGAAGAATTAGGGTTTGCTTGTTATAATTAAGGGTAATTAATGCAGTAATAATGATGAATTAATGATGGGTTAAACCTAGGTTTAGGGTTTGTACTTGAATTATGCATAATTCGTTTCTAAATAAAAGTTTTGGGTTGGTTTTGTAAATTATGAAACTTAAAGGTTATTTCTGTAAACTGTAAAAATAAGGTACTAAACGTATAAAATAAGTATGAGGGTTAAACATGTAATTTTGGATATTTAGAGGGCCATTCGAATTGTTATTAGATTGTTAAGGGTATGTTTTGTAAATTCTAAAACTTTTGGGCTAAAATGGTAAAATCTGATAATATAAGGTTAGATCGTGAAATTTAAGATGTCAAAGGTGTAATATGTAATTCTGAGTAATTATGGGTTCGACAAGTGTGAGTTGATTGTGAAGAGGCATGCATGAGTTTTGAGATAACTTCGGTTTGTGTATCATATACGTTTTAGGTCAAAGTGGAAATCATTAAAAGAAGTAACATGTGAATGTAATGCGTATTAAGTAATATTAAAGAGTATGGGAAAACCCTAGAACCTAAATAGGAAGTCGATTATGGTTAAAAGCTAAATGTGCAAATTCGTTATTTCATGTGAGAATGGTAAGCCTCGGAGTCGTTAGTGACTATTGATTTAGAGTAAATGAGCTAGTACTAACTGGGTCGTGAACATGCGTGAGTTATAATAAATTAAATTAGAATATGCATGGTCTCATTAAGTTGTATTCGAACAATGTTACAGGTGAGTCGTGGTTAATCATGTAAGTTATGAAGGCTTGTATAAACTATTTTGAAAGAGAGTCCTAAAAATCCGTTCTTGACATTTGTAAACCCTATACTTTGAATGATGTAAGTCCTCAAACGAGATAATTATCATATTAAGCCCTTAAGTTTACTAATTGTCATTTCCAACTCCTAAGTTTGGCTAATTAATGATTAATACTCTAAAATGTTGGAATTGCGTCGTATAACAAAAATGTGAATATTCTGACAACTCTAAGAGTATTAATGAGATTAATCCGTTATAACATTAATGATGCTAATAAGTATTAAATAAATCATAATCCGTGTGGATTCGTTGAAGGAGACGCGACGTTACATCTTCGTATTCCTACATTTGTTTGCTTTCCTCTCATTTGCTTTAAGGTACAGATATTCTGACCTTTTTAGTAAAGGTTCCTTATGATGTTCTTTTCGTTAGCTTTCCTATTTTACTTATTAGGGTTTCCGATGCCATTGCTATGAACCCTTTCCTGATTGTTTGACCTGTTGCTTATCTGAACTTATGTTTTATTGAACCATGCGATACCTGATTTGAACTTTATGTTAGGAAGACTTTGATATGCATATTTGTTGAACCTTGTGTTTGATTAAGACTTGTGTCATAACTGAAATTTTGTTTGACCTAAGTTAGTTTGACACCCGAGCCAATTATTAACTAGTCATGGGGGTTCCATGTCCGTGTCAGTGATGCACCACTGACATGACTCTAGGGCAGTAGAGTGAAGTTCTGCCACGTCCCTTATCTATTATTTGTTATGAGCTCAAGTTATATTATATTATCAATATATGTTTGTGGGGCGTATGGATGCATCCTAGATTTGATCTGTTGTCCGATATGATTTGTTTAGGTGAATGATGTCGTGTGCAATGCGCGTCTTCATAAAACTCTGGGAGCTAGCTACTCCGGATTATTTTGAGATTGTTTCTATATAGTTATGATGTTTTTGATATGATATGTTCTGGGCTCGTGGTAGTTAACTAGATCTTTATCTGTTATTTCTATGTTAAGTATTCTGATTATGATTCGGTATGATTATGATTCGGTATGTTCAAGTGTTTATGATTATGTGCTGGGCTTATTATATGTTATTATATATGTGTATGCTTTTTGTATGTTTATGTGATTACCGTTTACAATGCTAGGTTATGATTAATATGTTTAAATAGGATTCACATGCTGTCATCTGATGTCATGTTAGTTTCTCGTTATGTGAAGTCGTTGATCTATAAGATGAATGTGCTAGTGTGGAAGTGAGTATTCTATAAGTTTAGTATGCATAATTTGTTCAGTTAATTTTGTGAACCTTGCTTATACGTTAGTGTTTTTTTTTATCTGTACATGTGACCTGCCATGTTTTAACTCTGCTAATGTTAGGGTTTGATTTGAGAACTGGTTTAGTTTATGATAGCTGTTTTGATAATTGTTAATGGTTATGCTATGTTTTGTCTGGTCTATTTAATTGTAGTTTGTTTAATATGTTTTCTATTTGCTTGTGAGACTGCCATGATTTGAATGCTATTTCCGTTGCTGCGATATTGTTTGAGTGTGTTAAGTGTAGATTAATTGATTTGTATGAATGCCATGATTATTTGCTGGTAACTATTTCCGTTAGTCATTAGACTCTTCGTTTGGCTTATAAGAAATCTGTTATTCTTGATATGTTAAGTGTTTGGCTGTTCTGATGTGGTTGGGTTTGTGTCATTAATGTGCTATGAGATGTTTTAAATTGTTACATGGATGTTTGGATTTCTGTATATTTGTGCTTCCGCAGAATCCTAAAAGATCCCTCATCATCATTTTATTTTGATTTCGTTATTTGTATATTTGTTTTGTTTAGCTTTTGTTTCGTTATATCTGTTCACTGGGCTTTGTAAGCTCAGCCGCATTTTCTTTTCCTGCGGCAGGTATTTTAAGCATTCAAGATGAGCTTATGGGATAGCTGATCTGGGTTGAGAGTAGAGACGAGAACAAGATTCGACCATAGAGATCTTAGATTTATTTTGAAGTTTAGTTATTGATGTTTTCTTTTGATTATTTTGTAAGGGCTTCCGCTATTGTATATTATTTAAAGTTCTGATATGAAACCGTATTGTAATATCTTTACCCTTGTCGGGTCGGGGTGTTACAATTTATGGTATCAGAGCCAGGTTTTAGGACCCTTAGAGCTTAGGCTATGACCTGTGAGGATTGGGTAGATTTAGGATTTCCCTTCTGCATACTTTCTTTGCGTCCACTATCATACTTAGACTTTGCTAATAGTTGGTTGTTCTTTAGATGGTGATCCCTCGTCGTTCTAGTTCACCTGATAGGAGCAATCAAGGACCAGCTAGACAACCTAAGGAGAAGACGAGGTGGGCCGTTGTTATTGCTAAAGGCTGCAAGAGGTTTGGTAGAGTGAAGCGGACCAACAAGAGGATACGAGTTCCGGCCTATATGTGGCCATGCACAATCGAGGAGAAGCTGACCTTGAAGGACGTAGACGGAAAAATAGTAGAGGAGTACGAAACTAAAGTTGTTGACAACCAAGGTTTCACCACTAAGTATCATGATAGATGTCCAAAGTTCGTTGAAGATGGAGGAGTGGGTTGGACTAGGAGTCGCGATTTGTATGCTTTCGTGGACCGTGTGCCGGAAGAGGAGGAGAGGAATTGGAGAAACGATTTTGCTAGCCGCTTATTACCGCAGCGCGAAGGAAATAAGAACGGATGGATAAGTGAGGAAGAAGAGGAGGAAGAAGAAGATGAGTAAGAATACGAGGTGGACTCGGATCTAGAATCTACGGCTTCTAGTAGGTTTAATCTGACACAAGGATAGGAATTGGCGCTCCTGATTAGTTGCCCTCGTTATGAGAAATTTCTGACATTTGATTTTGAGTTAGGTCCTTTTGTTTCATTAGATGATTGAATCTTGGATTATTAAGTTTTATTTTGGGAGCTCATCTTATGACGATTTTGCAAATTTTGTTTGATTAATGGAAATAAAACAAAATTTTGAAAGTATAGTTCCTGTTTGTTGTTTTCTTTCTGATAAATTCGTTGAGTTTCCGTTAGTCCTCATAAGTTTCGTCTGCTATTTATTTTCTTAATGATGTTGTTTTATTACCGCTTGAATAAGTATGACCATCATGATGGTATACTCATGTGGACCTGGTCTGTTATAGTAGGTTACTTGTTATCTGTATGTTATCTGTATATGGTGTGTTTTGCTATGATATTAGTTATGTGTTTTTGTCATGACCCGAGACCGAATATAGTGACAATAAGAACTTGTTATGTGATGCAAGTATTATGACGCCTGATCAACGTAATAATACCGAGATCATATAATCTGAACTTATTGAAGGTATACGACGTCTGGGAAATGCCTGTGGTTGATATGTGAATGGAATTTACCTTGTATCCGTTATTTGGCACTCTTCATGTTTGGTTGAAACTCTGTACCTAATTGTGAGATTTTCATCGATAACTGTTACGTATAAGTTTTGTACCATTGGGATCCGAAATCGTTATGATCCGTGTAAACCTATGGATTGTTATGTCTGCCTTAGATTTGTATGTCTTCACGTACTTCTGCGATTAGTAAGACCGTTAGGATTCGTTCCGTCTATGCATATGATAGTTTTCATCATTAGATACCTGAATAAGTTAGAGTGTGTTTTTGATTTTCTGCATCTCATCTTTGTACTGCTAATACTTTTATAAGTATATGATTAGCGTTCGTCATATATTCCTTGAAGTTCCGAAATCCACATTTGTTGCCATACTGTTCCGTCTTGTTCAATTTCGAGGACGAAATTTTATTTTAGAGGGGAAGAAATTGTAAAACCTGAATTTCTAAAATTCAAAAAAAGACCAAAATACCCCTATGATCAAAAAGTATGAATAATTAATTTAAAGAATACCAAATAAGCTATGTAAATTCAGAAAATTTTTAAGAAATATCACATATGATCCAAATAAATTTTAAAGACTTTGTAAAGATTATTTTTATAGTTTATAATTTTATAAAATCAGTTTTGTGTTTTTTTTAAATAGCCGAATGTATTTATTAAGTAATAAAATTAATAAAGGCCCAATACAAATTTATAAATTAAGATCCCATTTATTATAAGTCCATTATAATATTAAGCCCACAAGAAAATTAGTAAATCATATATAAACACATTATACGGTTTATTCTAAACCTAATAACCGATTATACTAAAACCGACTCTAAAACCCTAAATAATTCGACATTCGTTTTTCAAGGATTAGAGCTATTTTTCTTGGACGAGTTTGAAGGTAAAGAAGGTGTTAAAAATCTGGTTCGAGGTTCTAAGGTGCTGGATCGATCGTGGTGATTTTCTTGGTCGATTAGGGTTTCGCCGAGTAGAGTTTTTTGGGTTTCTTTTGTTCTAGCGTTCGATTCTCATCAAGGGTATGTTTCCAATATTATTTTTAGTCCTAAAAATCATATAGAACCTGTAAAAATTATTCATGCATATTTAACAAGTCGTATGAAATTGTTTTGGATTAAAAACCCTAAAAGCGTATAAAATAGCGAACGAGCATATAATAATTTTTAGGACCATGACCTGATTTTTCTGGAAGCCCTTATAGGATATACGATCTGAATAAAATACATGTTCATGAATTCGAAGCTTGTGTGATTTGTTAAGGGTTTGTTTTGTTCGATCGCATATGAAAAAGGAAAGAAAATAAAAGGGACGATTAGGGTTTAGAAGAATTAGGGTTTGCTTGTTATAATTAAGGGTAATTAATGCAGTAATAATGATGAATCAATGATGGGTTAAACCTAGGTTTAGGATTTGTACTTGAATTATGCATAATTCGTTTCTAAATAAAAGTTTTGGGTTGGTTTTGTAAATTATGAAACTTAAAGGTTATTTCTGTAAATAGTAAAAATAAGGTACTAAACGTATAAAATAAGTATGAGGGTTAAACATGTAATTTTGGATATTTAGAGGGCCATTCGAATTGTTATTAGATTGTTAAGGGTATGTTTTGTAAATTCTAAAACTTTTGGGCTAAAATGGTAAAATCTGATAATATAAGGTTAGATCGTGAAATTTAAGATGTCAAAGGTGTAATATGTAATTCTGAGTAATTATGGGTTCGACAAGTGTGAGTTGATTGTGAAGAGGCATGCATGAGTTTTGAGATAACTTCGGTTTGTGTATCATATACGTTTTAGGTCAAAGTGGAAATCATTAAAAGAAGTAACATGTGAATGTAATGCGTATTAAGTAATATTAAAGAGTATGGGAAAACCCTAGAACCTAAATAGGAAGTCGATTAGGGTTAAAAGCTAAATGTGCAAATTCGTTATTTCATGTGAGAATGGTAAGCCTCGGAGTCGTTAGTGACTATTGATTTAGAGTAAATGAGCTAGTACTAAGTGGGTCGTGAACATGCGTGAGTTATAATAAATTAAATTAGAATATGCATGGTCTCATTAAGTTGCATTCGAACAATGTTACGTGTGAGTTTTGGTTAATCATGTAAGTTATAAAGGCTTGTGTAAACTATTTTGAAAGAGAGTCCTAAAATCCGTTCTTGACATTTGTAAACCCTATACTTTGAATGATGTAAGTCCTCAAACGAGATAATTATCATATTAAGCCCTTAAGTTTACTAATTGTCATTTCCAACTCCTAAGTTTGGCTAATTAATGATTAATACTCTAAAATGTTGGAATTGCGTCTGTCACTAAAAATGAGAATATTCTGACAACTCTAAGAGTATTAATGAGATTAATCCGTTATAACATTAATGATGCTAATAAGTATTAAATAAATCATAATCCGTGTAGATTCGTTGAAGGAGACGCGACGTTACATCTTCGTATTCCTACATTCGTTTGCTTTCCTCTCATTTGCTTTAAGGTACAGATATTCTGACCTTTTTAGTAAAGGTTCCTTATGATGTTCTTTTCGTTAGCTTTCCTATTTTACTTATTAGGGTTTCCGATGCCATTGCTATGAACCCTTTCCTGATTGTTTGACCTGTTGCTTATCTGAATCTTAGTATTTTGAGTATGAAACCTTATGATAGGATTATTGATATGTTTTCTGAACCTTGTGTTTGATTAAGACTTGTGTCATAATTGAAATTCGGTTGAACTAATAGTTGGACACACGAGCCAATCTAAACTAGTCATGGGGGTTCCATGTCCGTGAAGTGATGCACCATTGAATGGAATCTGAGGGCAGAGTAGAGTGAATTATGCCACGTCCCTTATCTATTAATTGTTATGAGCTCAAGTTATATTATATTATCAATATATGTTTGTGGGGCGTATGGATGCATCCTAGATTGATATGTTTGTCTGATATGATTTGTTTAAGTGAATGATGTCGTTGTGGCAATTACGATCTTCATTAAAACTCTGGGAGCCAGATACTCGAATTACTTGAAGATTGTTTCTATATTAGTTATGATGTTTTTGATATGATATGTCTGGGCTCGTGGTAGTTACTAGATCTTTATCTGTGATTCTATGTTAAGTATTCTGATATGATTCGGTATGTTCAGTGTTAATAATTATGTGATGGGTATTATATGTTTTATCTATGTGTATGCTTTTGTATGTTTATGTAAACTGTCTACTTATGCTAGGTTATGATTAATATGTTTTAATATGATTCGCATGCTGTTATTTGATGTCATGTTGGTTTATCGTTATGTGAAGTCGTTGATCTGTAAGATGAATGTGCTAATGTGAAAGTGAGTATTCTATAAATTTAGTATGTATAATTTGTTCAGTTAATTTTGTGAACTTTGATTATACGTTAATGTTTTATTTGCCTATGTGACCTGCCATGTTTTAACTCTGCTGATGTTAGGATTGATCTGAGAAAGGTTTAGCTTATGATATCTGTTTTGATAATGCTAATGGTTATGCTATGTTTTGTCTGTCTATCTAATATATGGTTTGTTTAATATGTTTTCTAATTGCTTGTGAGACTGCCATGATTTGAATGCTGTTTCCGTTGCTGCGATATTGTTTGAGTGTGTGTTAAAGTGAAGGTTAATTAATTTGTTGAATGCCATGTTTATTTTCTAGAAAGTGTTTCTGTTAGCCTTAGACTCTTCGTGTGGCTTATAAGTAATCTGTTATTCTTGATATGTTAAGTGTTTGGTTGTTCTGATGTGTTTGTGTTTGTGTCATTAATGTGCTATGAGATGTTTAACTTGTTATGTGGTTGTTTGGATTTCTGTATATTTGTGCTTCCGCAGAATCCTAAAAGATCCCTCATTATCATTTTATTTTGATTTCGTCATTTGTATATTTGTTTTGTTTAGTTTTTGTTTCGTTATATCTGTTCACTGGGCTTTGTAAGCTCAGCCGCATTTTCTTTTCCTGCGGCAGGTATTTTAAGCATTCAAGATGAGCTTATGGGATAGCTGATCTGGGTTGAGAGTAGAGATGAGAGCAAGATTTGAGATAGAGATCTTAGATTTATTTTGATATTAAGTTTATTTATATTATCTTTTGTAAGTTTGTAAAGGCTTCCGCTTTTGTATAGTATTTAAAGTTCTGATATGAAACCGTATTGTGATATCTTTACCCTTGTCGGGTTGGGGTGTTACAATTTATGGTATCAGAGCTCTAGGTTTTAGGACCCTTAGAGCTTAGGCTATGACCTGTGAGAAGTGGGTAGATTTAGGATTTTCCTTTCTGCGTACTTTTCTTGCGTCCACTATCGTACTTAGACTTTGCTAATAGTGGGTTATTCTTTTAGATGGTTATTCCTCGTCGCCCTAGTTCATCCGATAGGAGCAAATAAGGACCAGCTAGGCAACCTAGGGAGAAGATGATGTGGGCCGTCGTTATTGCTAAAGGCTGCAAGAGGATTGGTAGAGTGAAGCGGACCAACAAGAGGATACGAGTTCCGGCCTATATGTGGCCATGCACGATCGAGGAGAAGCTGACCTTAAAGAAGTGACGAAAAGTAGTGGAGGAGTACGAAACTAAAGTCGTTGACCACCAAGGTTTCACCACTAGGTATCATCATAGATGTCCCAAGTTCGTTGAAGATGGAGGAGTGGGTTGGACTAGGAGTCGCGATTTGTATGCTTTCGTGGACCGTGTGCCGGAAGAGGAGGAGAGGAATCGGAGAAACGACTTTGCTAGTCGCTTACTACCGCAGCGTGAAGGAAATAAGAACGGATGGATAAGTGAGGAAGAAGAGGAGGAAGAAGAAGATGAGGAAGAATACGAGATGGACTCGGATCTAGAATCTACGGCTTCTAGTAGGTTCAATCCGACACAAGGGTAGAAATTGGCGCTCCTGATTAGTTGTCCTCTTTATGAGAAATTTCTGACATTGGATTTTGAGTTAGGTCCTTTTGTTTCATTAGATGATTGAATCTTGGATTATTAAGTTTTATTTTGGGAGTTCATCTTATGACGATTTTGCAAATTTTGTTTGATTAATGGAAATGAAACAAAATTTTGAAGTATAGTTCCTGTCTGTTGTTTCTTTCTGATAGATTCGTTAAGTTCCCGTTAGTCCTCATAAGTTCGTCTGCTATTTATCTTCTTAATGATGTTGTTTTATTACCGTTTGAATGAAGTATGGCCATCATGATGGTATACTCATGCGGATCTGGTTTGTTATAGTATGTTACTTGCTATCTGTATGTTATCTGTATGTGGTATGTTTTGTTATGATATTAGTTATGTGTTTTTGTCATGACCCGAGACCAAATATAGTGACAATAAGAACTTGTTATGTGATGCAAGTATTATGACGCCTGATCAACGTGATAATACCGAGATCATATAATTTGAACTTATTGAAATTATATGACATCTGGGAATGCCTGTGGTGATACGTGAATGGATTTTGACTTGTACTGGTATTTGTCACTCTCATGTTCGTTTAAAATTTTGTACCCAATTGTGAATTTCGTCAATATCTGTTACATACAAGTTTTGTACCATTGGGATCCGAAATCGTTATGATCCGTGTAAACCTATAGATTGTTATGTCTGCCTTAATTTGTATGTCTCCACGTACTTCTACGATTAGTAAGACCGTTAGGATTCGGTCCGTCTATGCATATGATGGTTTTCATCATTAGATACCTGTATAAGTTAGAGTGTGTTTTTAAATTTTCCTTATCTCATCTTTTACCGCTAATACTTTATAGTATATGATTAGCATTCGTCATATATTCCTTGAAGTTCGAATCCACATTGGTCGCCGTACTGTCCTGTCTTGTTCAATTTCGAGGACGAAATTTCATTTAGAGGGGAAGAAATTGTAAAACCTGAATTTCTAAAATTCACAAAAAGACCAAAATACCCCTAGGATCAAAAAGTATGAATAATTAATTTAAAGAATACCAAACAAGCTATGTAAATTCAGAAAATTATTAAGAAATATCACATATGATCCAAATAAATTTTAAAGACTTTGTAAAGTTAATTTTTATAGTTTATAATTTTATAAAATCAGTTTTGTGTTTTATAAATAGCCGAATATATTTATTAAGTTTTATAAAGAAATAAAATTAATAAAGGCCCAATACAAATTTATAAAATTTAGATTCCATTTATTTTCAGTCCATTATAATATTAAACCCACAAGAAAATTAGTAAATCATATATATACACATTATACGGTCCATTCTAACCCTAATAACCGATTATACTAAAACCGACTCTAAAACCCTACATAATTCGACATTCAGTTTCCAAGGCTAAAAGCTATTTTTCTTGGACGAGTTTGAAGGTAAAGAAGGTGTTAAAAATCTGGTTCGAGGTCCTAAGGTGCTGGTTTGGTCGTGGTTATTTTCTGGGTCGATTAGGGTTTTACGATTGGATTTGTGTGTTCTTTGTTCTAGCGTCGAATCTCATCAAGGGTGTGTTTCCAATATTATTTTCAGTCCTACAAGTCATATAGAACCTGTAAAAATTAGACATGCATATTTAACAAGTTGTATGGAATTGTTTTGAATTAAAACCCTAAAAGCGTATAAAATAGCGAACGAGCTTATAAAAATTTTTAGGACCATGACCTGATTTTTCTGGAAGCTCTTATATGTTATATAACCTGAATAAAATACATTTTCATGAATTCGAAGTTTGTGTGATTTGTTTTGGGTTCTATTATTCAATAGTGTATGAAAAAGGAAAGAAAATAAAGAAGGACGATTAGGGTTTATAAAAATTAGGGCTTGCTTGTTATAATTAAGAGTAATTAATGCAGTAATAATGATGAACTAATGATGGGTTAAACTTAGGTTTAGGGTTTGTACTTGAATTATGCATATTTCGGTTCTAAATAAAAGTTTTGGGTTGGTTTTGTAAATTATGAAACTTAAGGGTTATTTCGGTAAATAGTAAAAATAAGGTACTAAATGTATAAAATAAGTAAGGGGGTTAAACGTGTAATTTTGGATACTTAGAGGGCCATTTGAATTGTTATTAACTTAAAAGGGTATGTTTTGTAAATTCTAAAAACCTTTGGGCTAAAAATGTAAAATCTGATAATATAAGGTTAGATCTTATAATTAAATATGTCAAAGGTGTAATATGTAATTCTGAGTAATTATGGGTTCGACAAGTGTGAGTTGATTTTGTAGAGGCATGCATGAGTTTTGAGATATCTTCGGTTTGTTATCATATACGTTCTAGGTCAAAGTGGAAATCATTGAAAAAAAAAGTAACATGTGAATTTAATGCGTATTTAGTAATATTAAAGAGTATGGGAAACCCTAGAACCTAAATAGGAAGTTGATTAGGGTTAAAAGCTAAGTGTGCAAATTCGTTATTTCATGTAAGTTATCAAGGCTTGTGTAAACTATTTTGAAAGAGAGTCCTAAAATCCGTTCTTGACATTTATAAAACCTTATACTTTGAATGATGATCATATAAGTCCTCAAATAAGATATATTAATATTTAGTCCTTAAGTTTACCATTTATCATTTGTAACCCATAAGTTTGGCAAATTAATGATTAATACTCTAAAATGTTGGAATTCGTCTGACTAAAATGAGAATATTCTGACAACTCTAAGAATATTAATGAGATTAATCTGTTATGACATTAATGATACTAATAAGTATTAAATAAATTATAATCCGTGTAGATTCGTTGAAGGAGACGCGACGTTACATCTTCGTGATTCACTTATTCGTTTGCTTTTCTCTCATTGCTTTAAGGTACAGATATTCTGACCTTTTCAGTAAAGGTTTCTTATGATGGTTTCTTTTCGTTAGCTTTTGTATTAGGATTTCCGATGCCATTGCTATGAACCCTTTCCTGATTGTTTGACCTGTTGCTTTTTTGAATTTATGTTTTATTGAATCATGCGATACCTGATTTGAACTTTATGATAGGAAGACTTTGATATGCATAATTGTTGAATCTTAGTATATTTGAGTATGAACCTTATGATATGAGTTATTGATATGTATTTGCTGAACCTGGTGTTTGATTAAGACTTGTGTCATAATTGAAATTGGTTTGACCTAAGTTAGTTTGACACCGAGCCAATTATTAACTAGTCATGGGGGTTCCATGTCCGTGTCAGTGATGCACCATTGACATGACTCTAGGGCAGTAGAGTGAAGTTCTGCCACGTCCCTTATCTGTTATTTGTTATGAGCTCAAGTTATATTATATTATCAATATATGTTTGTGGGGCGTATGGATGCATCCTAGATCTGATCTGTTGTCTGATATGATTTGTTTAAGTGAATGATGTCGTGTGCAATACGCATCTTCATAAAACTCTGGGAGCCAGCTACTCCGAATTATTTTGAGATTGTTTCTATATAGTTATGATGTTTTTGATATGATATGTTCTGGGCTCGTGGTAGTTAACTAGATCTTTATCTGTTATTTCTATGTTAGGTATTCTGATTATGATTCGGTATGTTCAAGTGTTAATAATTATGTGCTGGGTTTATTATATGTTATTATCTATGTGTATGCTTTTGTATGTTTATGTAACTACTGTCTACTATGCTAGGTTATGATTAATATGTTTTAATATGATTCGCATGCTGTATCTGATGTCATGTTGGTTTATCGTTATGTGAAGTCGTTGATCTGTAAGATGAATGTGCTAATGTGAAAGTGAGTATTCTACAAATTTAGTATGTATAATTTGTTCAGTTAATTTTGTGAACTTTGATTATACGTTAATGTTTTATTTGCCTATGTGACTTGCCATGTTTTAACTCTGCTGATGTTAGGATTTGATCTGAGAACTGTTTTAGCTTATGATATCTGTTTTGATAATTGCTAATGGTTATGCTATGTTTTGTCTGGTCTATCTAATTATGGTTTGTTTAATATGTTTTCTAATTGCTTGTGAGACTGCCATGATTTGAATGCTGTTTCCGTTGCTGCGATATTGTTTGAGTGTGTTAAGTGAAGGTTAATTAATTTGTTGAATGCCATGTTTATTTTCTAGAAAGTGTTTTCTGTTAGCCTTAGACTCTTCGTGTGGCTTATAAGTAATCTGTTATTCTTGATATGTTAAGTGTTTGGTTGTTCTGATGTGTTTGTGTTTGTGTCATTAATGTGCTATGAGATGTTTAAATTGTTACGTGGTTGTTTGGATTTCTGTATATTTGTGCTTCCGCAGAATCCTAAAAGATCCCTCATTATCATTTTATTTTGATTTCGTCATTTGTATATTTGTTTTGTTTAGTTTTTGTTTCGTTATATCTGTTCACTGAGCTTTGTAAGCTCAGCCGCATTTTCTTTTCCTGCGGCAGGTATTTTAAGCATTCAAGATGAGCTTATGGGATAGCTGATCTGGGTTGAGAGTAGAGATGAGAGCAAGATTGAGATAGAGATCTTAGATTTATTTTGATATTAAGTTTATTTATATTATCTTTTGTAAGTTTGTAAAGGCTTCCGCTTTTGTATAGTATTTAAAGTTCTGATATGAAACCGTATTGTGATATCTTTACCCTTGTCGGGTTGGGGTGTTACAATTTATGGTATCAGAGCTCTAGGTTTTAGGACCCTTAGAGCTTAGGCTATGACCTGTGAGAAGTGGGTAGATTTAGGATTTTCCTTTCTGCGTACTTTTCTTGCGTCCACTATCGTACTTAGACTTTGCTAATAGTGGGTTATTCTTTTAGATGGTTATTCCTTGTCGCCCTAGTTCATCCGATAGGAGCAATAAAGGACCTGCTAGGCAACCTAGGGAGAAGATGATGTGGGCCGTCGTTATTGCTAAAGGCTGCAAGAGGATTGGTAGAGTGAAGCGGACCAACAAGAGGATACGAGTTCCGGCCTATATGTGGCCATGCACGATCGAGGAGAAGCTGACCTTAAAGAACGTAGACGGAAAAGTAGTGGAGGAGTACGAAACTAAAGTCGTTGACCACCAAGGTTTCACCACTAGGTATCATCATAGATGTCCCAAGTTCGTTGAAGATGGAGGAGTGGGTTGGACTAGGAGTCGCGATTTGTATGCTTTCGTGGACCGTGTGCCGGAAGAGGAGGAGAGGAATCGGAGAAACGACTTTGCTAGTCGCTTACTACCGCAGCGTGAAGGAAATAAGAACGGATGGATAAGTGAGGAAGAAGAGGAGGAAGAAGAAGATGAGGAAGAATACGAGATGGACTCGGATCTAGAATCTACGGCTTCTAGTAGGTTCAATCCGACACAAGGGTAGAAATTGGCGCTCCTGATTAGTTGTCCTCTTTATGAGAAATTTCTGACATTGGATTTTGAGTTAGGTCCTTTTGTTTCATTAGATGATTGAATCTTGGATTATTAAGTTTTATTTTGGGAGTTCATCTTATGACGATTTTGCAAATTTTGTTTGATTAATGGAAATGAAACAAAATTTTGAAGTATAGTTCCTGTCTGTTGTTTCTTTCTGATAGATTCGTTAAGTTCCCGTTAGTCCTCATAAGTTCGTCTGCTATTTATCTTCTTAATGATGTTGTTTTATTACCGTTTGAATGAAGTATGGCCATCATGATGGTATACTCATGCGGAAATGGTTTGTTATAGTATGTTACTTGCTATCTGTATGTTATCTGTATGTGGTATGTTTTGTTATGATATTAGTTATGTGTTTTTGTCATGACCCGAGACCAAATATAGTGACAATAAGAACTTGTTATGTGATGCAAGTATTATGACGCCTGATCAACGTGATAATACCGAGATCATATAATTTGAACTTATTGAAATTATATGACATCTGGGAAATGCCTGTGGTTGATACGTGAATGGATTTTGACTTGTATCTGTTATTTGTCACTCCTCATGTTCGTTTAAAATTTTGTACCCAATTGTGAATTTCGTCAATATCTGTTACATACAAGTTTTGTACCATTGGGATCCGAAATCGTTATGATCCGTGTAAACCTATAGATTGTTATGTCTGCCTTAATTTGTATGTCTCCACGTACTTCTACGATTAGTAAGACCGTTAGGATTCGGTCCGTCTATGCATATGATAGTTTTCATCATTAGATACCTGTATAAGTTAGAGTGTGTTTTTGAATTTTCCTTATCTCATCTTTTACTGCTAATACTTTATAAGTATATGATTAGCATTCGTCATATATTCCTTGAAGTTCTGAAATCCACATTGGTCGCCGTACTGTCCTGTCTTGTTCGATTTCGAGGACGAAATTTCATTTTAGAGGGGAAGAAATTGTAATACCTGAATTTCTAAAATTCACAAAAAGACCAAAATACCCCTAGGATCAAAAAGTATGAATAATTAATTTAAAGAATACCAAACAAGCTATGTAAATTCAGAAAATTATTAAGAAATATCACATATGATCCAAATAAATTTTAAAGACTTTGTAAAGTTAATTTTTATAGTTTATAATTTTATAAAAATCAGTTTTGTGTTTTATAAATAGCCGAATATATTTATTAAGTTTTATAAAGAAATAAAATTAATAAAGGCCCAATACAAATTTATAAAATTAAGATCCCATTTATTTTAAGTCCATTATAATATTAAGCCCACAAGAAAATTAGTAAATCATATATATACACATTATACGGTTTATTCTAATCCCTAATAACCGATTATACTAAAACCGACTCTAAAACCCTACATAATTCGACATTCAGTTTCCAAGGCTAAAAGCTATTTTTCTTGGACGAGTTTGAAGGTAAAGAAGGTGTTAAAAATCTGGTTCGAGGTCCTAAGGTGCTGGTTTGGTCGTGGTTATTTTCTGGGTCGATTAGGGTTTTACCGATTGGAATTTGTGTGTTCTTTTGTTCTAGCATTCGAATCTCATCAAGGGTATGTTTCCAATATTATTTTCAGTCCTACAAGTCATATAGAACCTATAAAAATTAGACATGCATATTTAACAAGTTGTATGGAATTGTTTTGAATTAAAACCCTAAAAGCGTATAAAATAGCGAACGAGCTTATAAAAATTTTTAGGATCATGACCTGATTTTTCTGGAAGCTCTTATATGTTATATAACCTTAATAAAATACATGTTCATGAATTCGAAGTTTGTGTGATTTGTTTTGGGTTCTATTGTTCAATAGTGTATGAAAAAGGAAAGAAAATAAAGAAGGACGATTAGGGTTTATAAAAATTAGGGCTTGCTTGTTATAATTAAGAGTAATTAATGCAGTAATAATGATGAACTAATGATGGGTTAAACTTAGGTTTAGGGTTTGTACTTGAATTATGCATATTTCGGTTCTAAATAAAAGTTTTGGGTTGGTTTTGTAAATTATGAAACTTAAGGGTTATTTCTGTAAACAGTAAAAATAAGGTACTAAATGTATAAAATAAGTAAGGGGGTTAAACGTGTAATTTTGGATACTTAGAGGGCCATTTGAATTGTTATTAACTTAAAAGGGTATGTTTTGTAAATTCTAAAACCTTTGGGCTAAAAATGTAAAATCTGATAATATAAGGTTAGATCGTATAATTAAATATGTCAAAGGTGTAATATGTAATTCTGAGTAATTATGGGTTCGACAAGTGTGAGTTGATTTTGTAGAGGCATGCATGAGTTTTGAGATATCTTCGGTTTGTTATCATATACGTTCTAGGTCAAAGTGGAAATCATTGAAAAAAAAGTAACATGTGAATTAATGCGTATTAGTAATATTAAAGAGTATGGGAAACCCTAGAACCTAAATAGGAAGTTGATTAGGGTTAAAAGCTAAGTGTGCAAATTCGTTATTTCATGTAAGTTATCAAGGCTTGTGTAAACTATTTTGAAAGAGAGTCCTAAAATCCTTCCTTGACATTTATAAACCTTATACTTTGAATGATGATCATATAAGTCCTCAAATAAGATAATTATTATATTAAGTCCTTAAGTTTACCATTTATCATTTGTAACCCATAAGTTTGGCAAATTAATGATTAATACTCTAAAATGTTGGAATTCCGTCTGTCACTAAAAATGAGAATATTCTGACAACTCTAAGAATATTAATGAGATTAATCTGTTATGACATTAATGATACTAATAAGTATTAAATAAATTATAATCCGTGTAGATTCGTTGAAGGAGACGCGACGTTACATCTTCGTGATTCACTTATTCGTTTGCTTTTCTCTCATTGCTTTAAGGTACAGATATTCTGACCTTTTCAGTAAAGGTTTCTTATGATGGTTTCTTTTCGTTAGCTTTTGTATTAGGATTTCCGATGCCATTGCTATGAACCCTTTCCTGATTGTTTGACCTGTTGTTTTTTTTGAATTTATGTTTTATTGAATCATGCGATACCTGATTTGAACTTTATGATAGGAAGACTTTGATATGCATAATTGTTGAATCTTAGTATATTTGAGTATGAACCTTATGATATGAGTTATTGATATGTATTTGCTGAACCTTGTGTTTGATTAAGACTTGTGTCATAATTGAAATTCGGTTTGACCTAAGTTAGTTTGACACCCGAGCCAATTATTAACTAGTCATGGGGGTTCCATGTCCGTGTCAGTGCACCATGACATGACTCTAGGGCATAGAGTGAGAGGAGTGAAGTTCTGCCACATCCCTTATCTATTATTTGTTATGAGCTCAAGTTATATTATATTATCAATATATGTTTGTGGGGCGTATGGATGCATCCTAGATCTGATCTGTTGTCTGATATGATTTGTTTAAGTGAATGATGTCGTGTGCAATACGCATCTTCATAAAACTCTGGGAGCTAGCTACTCCGAATTACTTTGAGATTGTTTCTATATAGTTATGATGTTTTTGATATGATATGTTCTGGGCTCGTGGTAGTTAACTAGATCTTTATCTGTTATTTCTATGTTAAGTATTCTGATTATGATTCGGTATGTTCAAGTGTTAATAATTATGTGTTGGGTTTATTATATGTTATTATCTATGTGTATGCTTTTGTATGTTTATGTAACTACTGTCTACTATGCTAGGTTATGATTAATATGTTTTAATATGATTCGCATGCTGTTATCTGATGTCATGTTGGTTTATCGTTATGTGAAGTCGTTGATCTGTAAGATGAATGTGCTAATGTGAAAGTGAGTATTCTACAAATTTAGTATGTATAATTTGTTCAGTTAATTTTGTGAACTTTGATTATACGTTAATGTTTTATTTGCCTATGTGACCTGCCATGTTTTAACTCTGCTGATGTTAGGATTTGATCTGAGAACTGTTTTAGCTTATGATATCTGTTTTGATAATTGCTAATGGTTATGCTATGTTTTGTCTGGTCTATCTAATTATGGTTTGTTTAATATGTTTTCTATTTGCTTGTGAGACTGCCATGATTTGAATGCTGTTTCCGTTGCTGCGATATTGTTTGAGTGTGTTAAGTGAAGGTTAATTAATTTGTTGAATGCCATGTTTATTTTCTAGAAAGTGTTTTCTGTTAGCCTTAGACTCTTCGTTTGGCTTATAAGTAATCTGTTATTCTTGATATGTTAAGTGTTTGGTTGTTCTGATGTGTTTGTGTTTGTGTCATTAATGTGCTATGAGATGTTTAACTTGTTATGTGGTTGTTTGGATTTCTGTATATTTGTGCTTCCGCAGAATCCTAAAAGATCCCTCATTATCATTTTATTTTGATTTCGTCATTTGTATATTTGTTTTGTTTAGTTTTTGTTTCGTTATATCTGTTCACTGGGCTTTGTAAGCTCAGTCGCATTTTCTTTTCCTGCGGCAGGTATTTTAAGCATTCAAGATGAGCTTATGGAATAGCTGATCTGGGTTGAGAGTAGAGATGAGAGCAAGATTGAGATAGAGATCTTAGATTTATTTTGATATTAAGTTTATTTATATTATCTTTTGTAAGTTTGTAAAGGCTTCGCTTGTTGTATAGTATTTAAAATTCTGATATGAAACCGTATTGTGATATCTTTACCCTTGTCGGGTTGGGGTGTTACAATTTATGGTATCAGAGCTCTAGGTTTTAGGACCCTTAGAGCTTAGGCTATGACCTGTGAGAAGTGGGTAGATTTAGGATTTTCCTTTCTGCGTACTTTTCTTGCGTCCACTATCGTACTTAGACTTTGCTAATAGTGGGTTATTCTTTTAGATGGTTATTCCTTGTCGCCCTAGTTCATCCGATAGGAGCAATCAAGGACCAGCTAGGCAACCTAGGGAGAAGATGATGTGGGCCGTCGTTATTGCTAAAGGCTGCAAGAGGATTGGTAGAGTGAAGCGGACCAACAAGAGGATACGAGTTCCGGCCTATATGTGGCCATGCACGATCGAGGAGAAGCTGACCTTAAAGAACGTAGACGGAAAAGTAGTGGAGGAGTACGAAACTAAAGTCGTTGACCACCAAGGTTTCACCACTAGGTATCATCATAGATGTCCCAAGTTCGTTGAAGATGGAGGAGTGGGTTGGACTAGGAGTCGCGATTTGTATGCTTTCGTGGACCGTGTGCCGGAAGAGGAGGAGAGGAATCGGAGAAACGACTTTGCTAGTCGCTTACTACCGCAGCGTGAAGGAAATAAGAACGGATGGATAAGAGAGGAAGAAGAGGAGGAAGAAGAAGATGAGGAAGAATACGAGATGGACTCGGATCTAGAATCTACGGCTTCTAGTAGGTTCAATCTGACACAAGGGTAGAAATTGGCGCTCCTGATTAGTTGTCCTCTTTATGAGAAATTTCTGACATTGGATTTTGAGTTAGGTCCTTTTGTTTCATTAGATGATTGAATCTTGGATTATTAAGTTTTATTTTGGGAGTTCATCTTATGACGATTTTGCAAATTTTGTTTGATTAATGGAAATGAAACAAATTTTGAAGTATAGTTCCTGTTGTTGTTTCTTTCTGATAGATTCGTTAAGTTCCGTTAGTCCTCATAAGTTCGTTCGTTGCTATTTATCTTCTTAATGATGTTGTTTTATTACCGTTTGAATGAAGTATGGCCATCATGATGGTATACTCATGCGGATCTGGTTTGTTATAGTATGTTACTTGCTATCTGTATGTTATCTGTATGTGGTATGTTTTGTTATGATATTAGTTATGTGTTTTGTCATGACCCGAGACCGAATATAGTGACAATAAGAACTTGTTATGTGATGCAAGTATTATGACGCCTGATCAACGTGATAATACCGAGATCATATAATTTGAACTTATTGAAATTATATGACATCTGGGAAATGCCTGTGGTTGATACGTGAATGGATTTTGACTTGTATCTGTTATTTGTCACTCCTCATGTTCGTTTAAAATTTTGTACCCAATTGTGAATTTCGTCAATATCTGTTACATACAAGTTTTGTACCATTGGGATCCGAAATCGTTATGATCCGTGTAAACCTATAGATTGTTATGTCTGCCTTAATTTGTATGTCTCCACGTACTTCTACGATTAGTAAGACCGTTAGGATTCGGTCCGTCTATGCATATGATGGTTTTCATCATTAGATACCTGTATAAGTTAGAGTGTGTTTTTAAATTTTCCTTATCTCATCTTTTACTGCTAATACTTTATAAGTATATGATTAGCATTCGTCATATATTCCTTGAAGTTACGAAATCCACATTGGTCGTCGTACTGTCCTGTCTTGTTCAATTTCGAGGACGAAATTTCATTTTAGAGGGGAAGAAATTGTAATACCTGAATTTCTAAAATTCACAAAAAGACCAAAATACCCCTAGGATCAAAAAGTATGAATAATTAATTTAAAGAATACCAAACAAGCTATGTAAATTCAGAAAATTATTAAGAAATATCACATATGATCCAAATAAATTTTAAAGACTTTGTAAAGTTAATTTTTATAGTTTATAATTTTATAAAATCAGTTTTGTGTTTTATAAATAGCCGAATATATTTATTAAGTTTTATAAAGAAATAAAATTAATAAAGGCCCAATACAAATTTATAAAATTTAGATTCCATTTATTTTCAGTCCATTATAATATTAAACCCACAAGAAAATTAGTAAATCATATATATACACATTATACGGTTTAATTCTAATCCCTAATAACCGATTATACTAAAACCGACTCTAAAACCCTACATAATTCGACATTCAGTTTCCAAGGCTAAAAGCTATTTTTCTTGGATGAGTTTGAAGGTAAAGAAGGTGTTAAAAATCTGGTTCGAGGTCCTAAGGTGCTGGTTTGGTCGTGGTTATTTTCTGAGTCGATTAGGGTTTTACCGATTGGAATTTGTGTGTTCTTTTGTTCTAGCGTTCGAATCTCATCAAGGGTATGTTTCCAATATTAATTTCAGTCCTAAAAGTCATATAGAACCTGTAAAAATTAGTCATGCATATTTAACAAGTTGTATGGAATTGTTTTGAATTAAAACCCTAAAAGCGTATAAAATAGCGAACGAGCTTATAAAAAATTTTAGGATCATGACCTGATTTTTCTGGAAGCTCTTATATGTTATATAACCTGAATAAAATACATTTTCATGAATTCGAAGTTTGTGTGATTTGTTTTGGGTTCTATTATTCAATAGTGTATGAAAAAGGAAAGAAAATAAAGAAGGACGATTAGGGTTTATAAAATTAGGGCTTGCTTGTTATAATTAAGAGTAATTAATGCAGTAATAATGATGAACTAATGATGGGTTAAACTTAGGTTTAGGGTTTGTACTTGAATTATGCATATTTCGGTTCTAAATAAAAGTTTTGGGTTGGTTTTGTAAATTATGAAACTTAAGGGTTATTTCGGTAAATAGTAAAAATAAGGTACTAAATGTATAAAATAAGTAAGGGGGTTAAACGTGTAATTTTGGATACTTAGAGGGCCATTTGAATTGTTATTAACTTAAAAGGGTATGTTTTGTAAATTCTAAAAACCTTTGGGCTAAAATGTAAAATCTGATAATATAAGGTTAGATCTTATAATTAAATATGTCAAAGGTGTAATATGTAATTCTGAGTAATTATGGGTTCGACAAGTGTGAGTTGATTTTGTAGAGGCATGCATGAGTTTGAGATATCTTCGGTTTGTTTATCATATACGTTCTAGGTCAAAGTGGAAATCATTGAAAAAAAAAGTAACATGTGAATTTAATGCGTATTTAGTAATATTAAAGAGTATGGGAAACCCTAGAACCTAAATAGGAAGTTGATTAGGGTTAAAAGCTAAGTGTGCAAATTCGTTATTTCATGTAAGTTATCAAGGCTTGTGTAAACTATTTGAAAGAGAGTCCTAAAATCCGTTCTTGACATTTATAAACCTTATACTTTGAATGGTGATCATATAAGTCCTCAAATAAGATAATTATTATATTAAGTCCTTAAGTTTACCATTTATCATTTGTAACCCATAAGTTTGGCAAATTAATGATTAATACTCTAAAATGTTGGAATTCGTTGTCACTAAAAATGAGAATATTCTGACAACTCTAAGAATATTAATGAGATTAATCTGTTATGACATTAATGATACTAATAAGTATTAAATAAATTATAATCCGTGTAGATTCGTTGAAGGAGACGCGACGTTACATCTTCGTGATTCACTTATTCGTTTGCTTTTCTCTCATTGCTTTAAGGTACAGATATTCTGACCTTTTCAGTAAAGGTTTCTTATGATGGTTTCTTTTCGTTAGCTTTTGTATTAGGATTTCCGATGCCATTGCTATGAACCCTTTCCTGATTGTTTGACCTGTTGCTTTTCTGAATTTATGTTTTATTGAACCATGCGATACCTGATTTGAACTTTATGTTAGGAAGACTTTGATATGCATATTTGTTGAATCTTAGTATATTGAGTATGAACCTTATGATATGAGTTATTGATATGTATTTGCGAACCTGTGTTTGATTAAGACTTGTGTCATAATTGAAATTGGTTTGACCTAAGTTAGTTTGACACCGAGCCAATTATTAACTAGTCATGGGGGTTCCATGTCCGTGTCAGTGATGCACCATTGACATGACTCTAGGGCAGTAGAGTGAAGTTCTGCCACGTCCCTTATCTATTATTTGTTATGAGCTCAAGTTATATTATATTATCAATATATGTTTGTGGGGAGTATGGATGCATCCTAGATCTGATCTGTTGTCTGATATGATTTGTTTAAGTGAATGATGTCGTGTGCAATACGCATCTTCATAAAACTCTGGGAGCCAGCTACTCCGAATTACTTTGAGATTGTTTCTATATAGTTATGATGTTTTTGATATGATATGTTCTGGGCTCGTGGTAGTTAACTAGATCTTTATCTGTTATTTCTATGTTAAGTATTCTGATTATGATTCGGTATGTTCAAGTGTTAATAATTATGTGCTGGGTTTATTATATGTTATTATCTATGTGTATGCTTTTGTATGTTTATGTAACTACTGTCTACTATGCTAGGTTATGATTAATATGTTTTAATATGATTCGCATGCTGTTATCTGATGTCATGTTGGTTTATCGTTATGTGAAGTCGTTGATCTGTAAGATGAATGTGCTAATGTGAAAGTGAGTATTCTACAAATTTAGTATGTATAATTTGTTCAGTTAATTTTGTGAACTTTGATTATTCGTTAATGTTTTATTTGCCTATGTGACCTGCCATGTTTTAACTCTGCTGATGTTAGGATTTGATCTGAGAACTGTTTTAGCTTATGATATCTGTTTTGATAATTGCTAATGGTTATGCTATGTTTTGTCTGGTCTATCTAATTATGGTTTGTTTAATATGTTTTCTAATTGCTTGTGAGACTGCCATGATTTGAATGCTGTTTCCGTTGCTGCGATATTGTTTGAGTGTGTTAAGTGAAGGTTAATTAATTTGTTGAATGCCATGTTGATTTTCTAGAAAGTGTTTTCTGTTAGCCTTAGACTCTTCGTTTGGCTTATAAGTAATCTGTTATTCTTGATATGTTAAGTGTTTGGTTGTTCTGATGTGTTTGTGTTTGTGTCATTAATGTGCTATGAGATGTTTAAATTGTTACGTGGTTGTTTGGATTTCTGTATATTTGTGCTTCCGCAGAATCCTAAAAGATCCCTCATTATCATTTTATTTTGATTTCGTCATTTGTATATTTGTTTTGTTTAGTTTTTGTTTCGTTATATCTGTTCACTGAGCTTTGTAAGCTCAGCCGCATTTTCTTTTCCTGCGGCAGGTTTTAAGCATTCAAGATGAGCTTATGGGATAGCTGATTTGGGTTGAGAGTAGAGATGAGAGCAAGATTGAGATAGAGATCTTAGATTTATTTTGATATTAAGTTTATTTATATTATCTTTTGTAAGTTTGTAAAGGCTTCCGCTTTTGTATAGTATTTAAAGTTCTGATATGAAACCGTATTGTGATATCTTTACCCTTGTCGGGTTGGGGTGTTACAAAACTTGTGACAACTGGATAGAAACGATGGGGCGATTCACTCGTGAATCAACCTTGGTCCAGGATTGGAATTGACAAATACTTTTGGAAAAATTGTTCGATGTGCAAACCTTCTTTTCTCTAGCACGTCGAATGTGTATTCATATTTCAAATTCAAAAAGTATCTCTGATTGAAAAATACTTTTAGAAAAACCGTTCGATGTGCTAGTGTCGATGTGCGAATCGCTTCTTTTCACTAGCACATCGAATGTGTACTCATTCTATAATACAAAAAGTATTTTGATTGAAAATTGATCTTTTCATAAAACCTTCGTCGTATTGCAAAACTCTTTCTTCAAGCAATACGTGATTGTTTTTCAAATCATTTTCATCAATCAGTGAATCTCAATTGCCTGGTTCACTCAATCGTGTTGTCTTCTTTGAGACGCCGGTTGAGAACCGCTAGAACAGCTGCGAAACCCTGTCAAGGAGATTCTTAGGAATCCTACCTGATCAAGGCAGTACTGTACTGATCAACGGGGAACCGTGGGCCGTGTACCTCAATTCAACGAAAGTCATCAAAGACACCTTCGTGTGTTTTATTGCTAACTGTTGTTGCGTTACATTGGACGTTGCAGCTGACAAGAATGAGGAGTCAATCCAAAGCGCATGCTCACAAGATCCAACTTAAGTGATGAAATCATGAATGGTGCATATCTACATAACCTGGCTCTGATATTTTTATACTATGCTTCTGCTACGCTGCTGCAAATATCATGAACCAGTAAAGCTTCCGCTACTCTGATGGAAAGATGTCATGATTCAGAAAGTGTGAGCATGTCGGTCCAAAAGTCACAACATCACATGAAGGCAACACAACTATGGATGATCCAGAGAGATTTGTTGTGGCTGATGATCTCAAAGAAAGCTCGAAGATCATCAAAGATGTGGATCAGTTTAAAGGCCTCCACTAAAAGTACAAATCATTGCGGACTTTGAAGAATCGCTACAAATGCACAAAGATGCAGATATTGAAGAATTCAAGTCTACGAGCTTAAGACTGGAGATTAAATAGAATGCTAGGATTCAAAATGTAAAACATGGGGTGACCTCCCTTAGGGGGAGATTGTTAGGAATTGGAAATTCCATTGTGAAGAGTCGGTCACCCAAATATTATCTAGCATAGGTTAGCTCGTAGACTTGTCGTTAGTACGTTTTTAGCTATTTTTTTTTTTATTAGTTAGTTTGTAGCATAGTTTAGTTTAGAGCATCACCGTGGAGGAAGGACGGGTCTTTACCTACTGTATGCCTGATCCACAGTCCGATAGGAGGACGTATTCATTGTAACTATAAATACCCCTTCCATTCATGGAAGGGGTGTGGCTTGGAATCTAACCTTCTCATTTTATTGAACCAACTCTCTACCAAGAACACCATCTCTCTACTTTCTCTCTCTAAAATGTCTAACATGTATTTTGATCATCCAAGACCACCCGAATCATCAACACAATAAATATATCGATCCTACAGAGCACATTATTTACTACTCCCCTTGGTACAGCCTTAGAGGAATCAGCCATTTCTATCATCATTGTTGTTTCTTTTAAATTGGTAAGTTTTATTTTATCAAACAAAGTGGTAGAAATAAGGTTTACCCCAGCCCCCAAATCAGCTAATGCGGGAATTTTAAGATTACCGATAGTGCATGGAAGGAGAAAACTTTCCTGGTATTGTTGCTACTCAGGAAGTTGGCTTGGCAGGTCCTCGTCGTTTTCCAATTTATCATCTTCTTTTAGGTAGTCAATCCCGGACAGATCATTGGTGATAGAGGAGGTGCACTGCTCTTTCTTTAGCTTATCTTGCGCAAATATGGCTTTGCAGGCAATGGCTTTGGCATTACTGGTCTCAAGGTTTTTAGCTAATTTCCTAATTTGTGTTTCGAGGTTTTTAATTGCAGCATCTTGGTTTCGCAAGTTCATGTTGGTGTCTTCTTTTACCTTGACCATCCATTCCTTGAGTCTATCTCCCTTTTTTGTAGATTCCTTGATGTGCCTATGCATTATTTTTTCAAGGCTTGGTCTAGGAGGATTGTCGTTGACTCTTGTGTAGAACCCTGGGGACTTTTCTCGGTATCTGGGTCCGTTACCATTGTATCCGTTGAAAGGGCTCCCACTTCCATATTTTACTTCTTCAGTCCTTTTAACTTCCTCGTTGGAGGAACATTCCTTAGTAGGGGGAGCTCCATTGTGTCCACTTCGTTCCACTTGTATGGAATGCACATTTTCCTTGAGCTTCTTCATGTCTCTTCCGAGACTTTCTAATTTGTTTTTTAGTGTTGCAAGGCCTTCCATATTTCCATTCTTAGTTCGGTTTTGCTTCCCCATTGTGCCATTGTGAGAGTGGTCACCATCTTTGAATAGTTTCCAAAGCCAATGTTGGAGTCATCCCAGGAATCGGCCTTTGAGAATCGATCATTTGCCTTGAGGAGATGTTCAGACCTTTGTAAAAGACGTTCACCTTTTGTTGGTTGTTGAGGTCGTGAGTAGGGCATTTGTATAATAATTCGTTATACCTTTCCCATGCTTGGTACAACATTTTATCACCATCTTGCTTGAAGTTATGGAATTCTTCTAATTGGTTAGCAGTCCTTGATGGAGGACAGTATCTCTGGATGAAATACTTTTTCAAGATAGGCTAGGTGTTGACTGTTCCGGCAGGTAATCGATCAACCCACCTTTTAGCAGCTCCCGTAAGAGAAATAGGGAACACCCGTAACATGACAGCATCGTTTGAGAATCTAGGAATTTTGAATAGGCTGACAATGTATTCCACGTTTTCTATATGCTCATGAGCATCATTGGTAATGCTTCCAGAAAAAGGATTTGCACGAATTCCCCATAAATTGAGGTTTAATTTTGAATTGAGCATCTCTGCGATGGCCGCCTAACAATCCCGGGTCCTTGTTCTTCTCTTGTTAACGCCAAATATTCCTCGAGAGTGAGGTTATCAATGTTAACGACATCCATGGTACCTGAAAACTTGAAAAGAGATCGCGAGAATTTGAGAAATTTTAAAAGAAACGAAAATGAAAGATTTAATAGCAATCCTAATATAACTCCCCGGCAGCGGCGCCAAAAACTTGATGCAGATTTTACTTACCAGGTTTTTAATATTTATAATGTCTCGTTATACCTATGCCTACCCTAATGCAGAAAGGGCAGTGTACCCGGTCGTGTGTAGTGTAGTATTCGGTAAAACCGAGGTCGCCCAAGAGCTATGTGTGTTGGATTAATACTAAGTCTAGGTGTCACAGATTTTAAGATAGTTTTGATATCGATTTAACTAATAAACAACTAAAGCAAATAAAAGCAAAGGTGTGATCAAATAGAGGAGAGTGGTGCTAACTTAGTTATTCATCCTAGCTAGTAATGTCTACGTCTATTACTTCCATTACTTCAGGTGGGGTCAAAGTCGAGAGGACAGCATTGGTCAGGTTCGCCCCTAACTTATCAAAAAAGATGCCACCACTGAGAAGTAAGGTGTCCCCTCATAAGTCCGTTTCCTGGTCCCCTAAGTCGAGCCATTAAGTTCCGCTACATTCTAGACTTATAATAGTGAGTGCTCGGGCGCTAGCATCTTAGACACTAACCCCCTAATTCTTAAGTTCATCCAAACGGTAGGTGATCAGTTGGTCAAATCGCACAAGTAGAAAGGGTCGTCAGTTGGTCATATCTTACCCTTTCCGTCTCAGTCTACTCACTTAGGGTCAGTTGGTCATATCTCCTAAGCAACTAGCCTCTACCGCCATTCAAAACTACCGAAATAAGGGTAGCTACCAATAAACTATGCATGCATACACTTAGAAGTAATTATACAAAAGTAATGTAAACGCAAACAAAACAATTAAGGAATCATAACTAGGCCAGCACAAAGAGGTGCTTAGCCGCTCATATTAACCATACAAATCAATTCAATATTTAATGTTACGAAATACATGAATCGAAAGTAAAGAAAAGATAAAATGCTAATGCTTATCGTAGGGGAGTGATTTCTCCCTTAGAGATAGCTCCGTATGCTCCTCTAGACCTGCCTTTGGCTTCTTCCCACGTTCTTTGGTTGTGGTGTGTGAAATGGGATGCTTTGAAATGCTAGAAATCGTGGGGTATTTATAGGCCAGATCTTGGTTACGGCGTAACTAATAAAATAGTTACGCCTTAATCATCTGATTCTTCGCAAATTGCACTAGATCTGCTGGTTACAGTTTAACCTTAGAAGTGGTTACGCCGTATCTTCAATAATTCTTGATTACGCCGTAGTTTATGCACGAGTTACAGCGTAATTATCAGCAGCGCGGAACCTCATTTGACCTAATATAGTTACGTCGTAATCTTTTGAGAGAGTTACGCCGTAATCTTCTGATAAGTTGGCTTTCTGAGTCACGCTTTAGTTACGGCGTCTCTTTAGCTCCAATGCTCGTAATTTACCTGAAAGTGGATTATAATGGAAAACAAGCGTAAATCCATATAAATGATATAAATTACAAGCATTATCGGGGGAAACTGACACTTAATATTCAGGATAATGTGATGTTATCAAGATACCTTAGAAACCTACAATGCATGCTTAACTAAGTAAATATTGGCTAAAATACATATCTTTTTATAAACCTATAAGATGCAAAATCTATTTTTCGTCAAAATCATTTTCTTCACGCAGATCCACGGATCCCTATAGTTCAACTAGACGGATCCCTTGGAAGGGAACCGTGAGAAACGTGATTCGGAAACAGATTCTCATGCAACATAAAAACAGTTTCATCTTAAAAGAAATATCCCACTAGAATGATAAATACTAAGTGAGTTAACTGTAATTGTTAATAGAAATCTAGTAAAAACGTTAGGTGGTAATCCTTTTTGCTTTAACGAGTCTCATCATTACTTCCATAGGTCTCGTTATGTCTCATGAGTATGAGTTCGACTTTTCACTCACTTATGTTTACATCCCTAACATCTCTCTTGAGCCCAACACACCTGGCAATCATGTCCGTGGGTTCAATAATCTCGAAACTCATCACTTCCATGAAGGATGTATTGTCGACACTCCTCTACAATACGAAGAAGACATCAATACCTCTTTCCAAACCATAGGACTAGAATGCCTTCTCGGAATTAACGAGAAAATCTGTCCAAGGTTTGTATTGGAATTCTTCCGTCAAGTTGAACTCGTTCGTAACGATGATCGATCTCTATCGCTCTGGTTTTAGATCAAAAATCAAAAGTTTGTTTTAACCCTTGGGCAATTTGCTCACATTATCCGAATTCCAAATCATGGACAATGTGCCTTCACTGAAGATTGGTCTCATGATTCTCTCTTCAACTATCGTGAAGAAAACAGTTCATATTGTTCACACATACCTTCCCCCCCAAGACTTGACTCGCATGTTATGCAAACCTTGACCCTATTACTCTGATCCAAACATTATCTATACACGGGATATTCGAGATGAGTATAAACCTCTCGCACTCATCCTACGTGAAAATGTTTGGAGTCTTAGGGGAAATCGAGAAATCCTTCCGCTTGTTGTGCTCACATAATGTATTGTTTGCTAACACAACAACCATACAATCTCGCCTATTCTTCGCAAGGCGAATTGTAAACCTTCAAGGCAACAAGAACAAACTAATCCCTTATGGAATGTTCTTAACACGCCTTTAACATCACATCATGTACTTCCACCCTCAATTTCAAAGTCCGTTGTACGTACTTGTGAATAAGATGATGGAACCTCTAAACGCATATCTCATCAAGTCTTTCTTCATCCCTGAATCGGCAAATACTCATCATCCATTTGACGATCCATCTAGCGAAAATGCTCAAGAAACTTAGTTTCTTTTCAAAATAGGCTCAATCCCTATATTTCATCTTTTATCATTGTAATGTAATTTCTCTCATGAAATAAAACATTTAACATTTGATGTCTCGATTATATTGTTGTTCAAACTTCTTAGAAAATACTAGCTTTGAAATACGATGCCTTGTGCAACTTTTGCATACCTTTTGTGAAGGTACTGTTTTGCATAACACGGATCCCTCACCTTGTACTAGACGGATCCCTCCACTTAGGGAACCGTGGGATTCGGGCAAACAGAAATGAAGTTGTAGTCTTTTATACTTCAAACCATGTTCTTAGACTACTCCACACTAGCTGAACATAATGCCTTAGAAACTCTTAAGTCTTTCTCACGCTTAGTAAGTTTCACTCTCACACATAGCTCATTTAGGATCACACTCAAGGTGCTTTTCGATTTATCATTTAACCAAAACTCATCATTCTTCCGCTCTTATACTCACACATCATCTCTCACATATCAACACATCGAGTGGTATAAATCTTTCAATTCTAGCAAAATTGATTTCAGTCATCCCTACCTCAAAATGGGTCAAATTCTAGTTTTTCATAACCTCTAAGGTATTTTCCAAAATTATCTTAAGTCACTATCTGGTCTTTAGGATCATTTAGCTCCACTTGACACTCTCAAATTTTCTAGTGTCATCTTTGGTTATTCATTGGTACTCATAAAAGTCCCATTTTTCTTCCATAAAAGGCAATCATTAGCTACCTCACTCATTGCCCTTTCATTTAAGACACTTAGGAAGACTGAAACACTCAAGAGGTATAGGTATTAGACCTCACTAACATCATTTTTCTCCTTTCTTAGCTGCTGAGAGTCGGATCCCTAGGATTAGCCTAGACGGATCCCTCATTGGAGGGAACCGTGGGATCCGGGTGACATATTCATCTTAAACTCTAGCTAAAACAATCATTTCAAACTCTTCTTGCTAACTTGAACACTCCATCTTATCTTAATTAAACTCCTATATCAGTGCAACTCTGAAGTTGACTCTTGTGCATGCTAATCATCACATTCCAAAGGATCTTAGTGGCTTAAGTCTTGAATGCACTTGCCAAATCCTTTCCTTTATAAACCATTGTGATAAGACTCCTAAAGTCTTCATCTACATCCTCAATCTCAGCACTTAGAAACTTTTACAACCCTCTTTTAATCATCTCATCATGAGGAAATCTCCTAGTGGTAACTCATCCACAAAAGGACCACCCAAGAAAATTGCTCGTGTTGTTCACGCAATTTCTTCAACCGAATCATCTCCCGTTAAATCCACAAATGCTAGGATATCCCCTCCACCTATCAAACCAATCCCCAAAAGGATTGTTCCCACAAAACTACCAATGCCAAACACCACCATACCTCCTAAACCAAACAACCCCATTTCAACTAAACCATCACCCTTAGTGCCTAGAGCTATATCATTCACCACCCCACTCTCATCACCACACCTTTACAATCTAGAGGACTTGCCTCCTAGGCCATCCCATCCTCCACCATTGCCAACATTCTCCTCTTTAGGAGGAATAGCGCAACAAAATCAAGGTGTTGAGTCAACACTAGCTCCGGCTTCTTTTTCTCCGTCTCCCTCAAATAGTCCCTTTTAGATTATGAGAAATCATCAAAGTCAACTACCCGACCACATGGAAGTTGACACCTCTTTACCGCCACTCTTAGTTGAGCCATCTTCGAATGTGCCTCTGCCAATCCCTCCTCCTTTTGAGGATCCTCAACACTCTTCACTTGATCCTCCACATCAAGCCATACCACCACCATTTCCGAGCCATGACAAAGATTGTTATCATTGTCAACATGTTGAAAGTTTGATACATGAAGTACGTGAAGATCAAAGTTTCATGTTTAATCACCTCCTCGAACGTTTCGACGAGATCAAACCTAAACAAACTTGAGCTAGAGAATTCAAGTGGTGTCTTAGTATCAAGCTCAACTTAGATAGTCTAGAAATCCTAAGTCATGTATGGTTCATTTTCTTAGTTTTTAGAGTCATGTACATCATATCTCTAATTTTATTAAATGAAATTACATGCTATTTGTCATATTTCCTAGAGAATGTGTTTTGTGCCTTGTTACATATCTCATTTTGATGATAACATCACTTGTTACATCACCATTGTTGTCTTAAGGTTTCAGACATACGGATCCCTCAGTTTTGCCTAGACGGATCCCTCCAAAGAGGGAACCGTGGGATCCGTGCAACAGAAGACTTGTTTACTAATAACGTTTTCTAACCTTGTTTTGTAGATTTTCAATATACACATGAAGACTTTGACACCCTAAGCTAGGGGGAGTTTCGTGTCAAAGTGATACGCTGCAAAATCATTTGTAATATATTTCACATTAGGATTACGTTACATGACGACCCCTTGCAAAGTTGCAATCATCAAGGGGGAGCATATTCGTCACAAAGACGAAACCATTTGCAAACATAGTTGCAATGCACTAGTTTAGTATTTCTTCTTACTTGAGGCCCTCACAAAGGGATGGACTCGTCAAGGGGGAGTTAAGACGAGAAAACTTCCCGTCTCTTGCTCTCTACATTTCTTTTATCTTCCTTCGTTTTACATGTTTTTATCAAAACAAGGTGTTAGTTTCTTTTTTACGCTCTTTTTGTTTCGACAAAAAGGGGAGAAGAGAGTAAAAACTACAATTCAAACTTTTACGAATTTTAGTTTTTCCTTAAAATAATCTTATGTTTTGTCATCAACAAAAAGAGGGAGATTGTTAATACAAATAAGCCGTAAAAACGTTTAATTATATTTTACGATCTTCTAATGTTTTGTCGATAACAAACGTAAAATCTTTTTAACGAAACAAATAAAATACGTAAATGGTTTGAGACAATAGTTTACTAACACACTTACGTTTTCACATAAAACACTAAACAAGTAATAATGATTTTATGTAATACATATGTACAACAACTAGTGTTTACATATTGGGTAGATATATACATAATTAGTATGGGTAATATAATGGGTAGAAGTTTAAGTATTTAACCCATTGACTAATTACATTGAATGTAGTTGGGTAAAACCCAAAGTCCATGACCCATACCCATGGAGCATAACCCATAACCCATTGCATGACATCATGCATAAGTCATAATGGGTATTATCCATGATCCATGGAGCTAACCCATGACCCATGGACTAGATGCATTGCATCTAGTAGATACATTGTATCTACTTGGATATCCATGGTCCAAAGTCTAGGACCCATGACCCATGACCCAAAACCCATGGGCAAAGAGGAGCGTCCCACGGTTCCCCCAGTTTACACTGGACGGATCCCTCAAGTAAGGGATCCGTGGGACAGTAGCACATTTTCTCCTATAAATAGTGAGCCATTTCTTCATTGTAACTCACCCCTTTCACATATATTTTCCCTTTGAGTTGTAAACTCTCTAACCACAGATCCAAGTGATATTTGTATGTAGTTTTGTGTTTGTGTGATTCTCTAGGTTCCTCTTAAAGGCGAGATCACCACCTCTTGAAGTCGAGCAAGCTCAAGTCCATGGGTTGCCTAGCTTCGTCATCATCAAGACTACAATTAGTATCTTGTTGATAGTTCTCTTCTTTCTCATTAGAAGTGTAGTGTCGAAGACATTAGTGAAAGATGTCTAAAGGGTAAAGACGAAGACATTGGTGAAAAGTTTCAAAGAGTCAAAGTAAAGGCATTAGTGAAAGGTACCAAACGTCCGTGTTGAAATCATTAGTGAAGGGTGCTTAGAAGTCAAGTCAAAAGGCATTAGTGAAGGGTGCCTAGAAGTAGAGTCAAAAGGCATTAGTGAAGGGTGCCTAGAAGTCGAGTCAAAGGCATTAGTGAAAGGTGTCGAGGGTGTACATTCGATATGGTGTGTCGATGTACAAGATAGATTTATATTGGGTCAAAGGATATTGATATCCTTGTTGATGTTATCATAAGGAGTGGATCTCCTTAGGGATAGGATTTGTGCAGTGTTGGGTAGTAGTTCCTCCGTTGTAATGGAACTCGGTATCTAGCCTTGTACCGGATAAAGGGTAGGCGATGTTGTGATAGGTTTGGTTCTACCTCGTGGAAGAACCCGGTATCTAGCCTTGTACCGGATAAAGAGTAGGCAACGTTGTGAAGGCTTCTCCGCCATAAGGAGTTGGTGTTGTGTAGTGATTAGGAACTCTCGAGTAGGTGCCTCGGGGAGTGGAGTAGGGCAAGGAAGGTGTCCTTGTAGCCGAACCACTATAAATACTCGCGTTGTGGTTTTGTGCTTCTTACTCTTTATCTTAGCTTTTATTTATCTATATACTTATCTATCAACATCCAACACACACGTTCAAATAAGATTGACATAAGTCGATCTAAATAGTTTAAAACCAAGTTTTAATCGGTAAAACTATTCAACCCCCCTTCTAGTTTTCCACATCCTCCAATCTCATTTACAACATCATAAAACTCACCCCAACCCCGAATACCTCCTCACAACCTTCTGTTCCTGGACCACCCCCTTCCCCCACGTCACCCATTTCACCTGTACCCGAATCACCACCTTCTCCCACTGTGGCATCCCCAGACATACTTCCCTCCCCATCAATTACCAACTCTCCTACACAGCCTATTGCCCCCGTTTCCGTTTCCTAAACTCCCCCACCTATTGCTAACCCTAACCCGACCACGACTTCAGTTCATCCCATGGTTACACGCTCTCGTGTCGGGACTACACGTCCCAATCCTCGTTACGCTTGTCATGTGTCTTCGGTTTCTCCTTTACCACGATCCTATAACGCTGCTTCCACGATCCAAATTGGTTAAATGCTATGTATGATGTATTTAATGCTCTTATTAAAAACAACACTTGGATTCTTGTACCGCGTCCTACGGACACCAATATTGTCCGGTGTATGTGGCTATTTCGTCACAAGTATTTGGTGGATGATACCCTGAGTCGCTACAAGGCTTGCCTTGTTGCGAATGGCAGTACTCAGATAGAGGGAGTTGATGTTGATGAGACTTTTAGCCCGGTTGTTAAACCTGGCACTATACGGACAGTTCTCAGTTTGGCTGCTTTTAGACATTGGACGGTTCACCAGCTTGATGTTAAGAATGCTTTTCTGCATAGGGATTTATCTGAGACTGTTTACATGCACCAACCTCCTGGTTTTCGAGATACTGAACATCCGAATTATGTCTGTTTGTTACGCAGATCACTGTATGGGTTGAAACAAGCTCCCCAGGCTTGGTTTCAGCGCTTTGCTACCTATGTTCTTGGGATTGGATTCACACACAGTCGATGTGACTCCTCCTTGTTTATCTATCATCAGGGGACTGACACAGCTTATCTTTTATTATATGTTGATGATATTGTACTGACTGCTTCTTCTGATGGATTACTACAGCGTATTATTGCCTCTTTGCATAAGGAGTTTTCTATAACAGATTTGGGATCACTAAATTATTTTTTGGGTATATCTGTTACACGTGACTCTTCAGGCATGTTTTTGTCTCAGCGCAAGTATGCTACAGAGATTCTTGAGCGCGCTAGCATGAGGGTCGCGATTTGTTTATTCAAATTTATATGAAGAATTAATACGACAATTGGTAAATTAGGTAAAGCTATGAAGTTAGTAATAATATTTCCTTAACGACAACTAATTATTTAACAATATATACACGGCAAACGATCTCACATGCTTAAATTCTTCCAACAACCAACATTATTCTCCCGAGGCAGCCCGAGTTATAGATTTTTGTATATTTTAGTCTCACCATCATACTAACAACTCGGCAATTTACACAAACATTACGCGATAAACAATTAGATGCATCATCTTACTTATACTTCAACAATTTACACAATATTATGTAATTAACCGATTTCGAAACTAATTGACCAACAAAATCCGCCCATGACCAAAAAGTGAGCGTTTCAAACGCGACGAAAATTAGAGTCAACCATTAAACTATGCACACTTAGATACAGCCCGTGTACAACGCACGGGTTAGAATGACTCCTATTATAAAAAAAACAGATAGAATTATTTTAGTGCTTGATAAACGAACATTAAAAATCTCTGGCTCGTGTAATTAAGTTTTGGCTATAGTTGTGGAAACAAGAAACTGGGTAAAGAGGCTGTGTGGCATGCTCTTTGCTACATAGATAGGACACACAACATGGTGGGCCATCACATCTTTCTCTGACGTCTGTAGCTACATTAACATTTTTCTCTGCAAACCAAACCACTCCACCTCTTCTACTAGTATTAAACATCTTCTCCTACCGACGGTAAAACCCTTTCTTACCGTCGGTAAAAAAAGAAAGATGTTCACTGCAACCACAATCTCCGCCTCTTTTTCACCAATGGGGATGGTGAAAAGTTCCAACTGGCGGACAAGAGCATCGGCTGCTGAGGTTTTTCCATCGTTTTTGCCCAAGGAAGTGGAGAAAATTGAGGACCCATTTGCGAGAAAACTGGCTTCTAGGATTGAGAGGCTGCCTGTTGAGGTATATTTATCTGTTAATGATTCTCAACTGATTTTGTTGCTCCCATTTTGACTTTAAGGTTCCCTAACTTCATATGACTATTTCATTTTGAAATTTTTTTGGGTGCTTTTAAATGTTTAAATTTAATGGAACAGTAACCAGTTAAAAAATGTTGATATTGAATCAACCGACATTTCTGTGTTTTTTATTATATTTTGTGAAGCTAAGGGTGTGTTTGTTTCGGCTTATATAACCGGCTTATGGCTTTTTTTTTTTGAACGGCAATTGTGGCTTATGGCTTATGTTTCATAAGCTCACATTTTGTGGTTTATTTTGAAGCTTTTCTGCTTATATAAGTTTATTATGTCATATAAAGCTCATATAAACCGAAAACTTTCAAAATAAGACACAAAAAGTGAGTTTATAAAACATAAGCCCAAAACCAATTAAACTATAAGCCGAAACAAATACCCCCTTAGTTGATTTGGAGATAGGTTTTAGCTGCTTTGGGGACTCTTGAATACTCTGAATAATGTTTGTAGGTGCAAAGACATCCAAATTATATAATTTGGGGAATTTGTGATTGAATTAAACCATGTTTGTAGTTTATTTGGAGGTTGTTATGTACTGACCATTTTACCTAGGTTTACCTTTTACGTGTTACATTTGTACTTTAGTCTTCTATTGATTTCACTTTTAGCATACATGTTCAACAAAAGTAGTGCAATAAGTAAAGGAAAAAAATTAAGTTTACTTCACTTAGTATGTGTATATATTAAAGTGTGAATTATGACATTACATTCTCCAATTAGGTTGGTTTAGAGTTTAGACTTGTGTACATGTGGGTTAACAAACATTCCAGTTTTGAAACATAGTACCGATTGATTACGGGTCTGCATCATGTGCTCTGTACTTGTGTTTCATTTATTTCATTTTTGGAATGTGTCAAATGGACATTAGTAAGCTAACACTGGTTATTTTAGTTTATGCTGACTTCTAATATTATTCAAAATCTGATGAGTAGATACTGTGCTGGTTGTTTGTATTATTCACAGCTTAGCATATCAAACAATTGTATTATGAGCAGTTGCCTGAAGCCAGTGATACAAAAAAGTACCAATCCGCTTGTTCTGCTTCATGGGTTTGACAGGTACACACTGCTAATGACTTTAGAGTTTAGATAGCTTTTGACCTAACATCAATAATTCGGAATATTATAGTAAAAGCATGTTCTCCTGCTCTCCCATGAATTTTGCAACATTTCCCTTTAGAAAAATCTATGTCAATCATAAAGCTCCATTTTTACGGACTGAATTATATCTTTTTTGGTTCTGGTTTTGGAAGGCATTTTAGACTGTCGATTAACTCTTATTCTTCAGCTCTTGTTTAGAATGGAGATACACAATGCCACTTCTCGAGCAGGCTGGCTTTGAGACCTGGGCGATTGATATTCTAGGATGGGGTTTCTCTAATTTGGGTTGTTTTTTAATCTTTTTTCATTTTGATATGTTGGATCAGTAGTAAACTTGTCTGTAAATCTATTTTTTTTTCTTTTAACTTTATCAGAAAAGCTTCCACTATGTAACGTAGAGTCCAAGCGTGATCACCTCTATCAGGTAAACCTTTGTAGTAAAACTTCGATTCATCTTACTAATCTAGTATTCTTGGGCCTGCTTCAATCAGTTTACAATACACGTATGTTGTTCTCATGTCAAGTCACGGAACTTGGATACAGAATTTGTTCTGTTATAATGTTCATCATTTTCATTTTTCATTTGATGACTGGTGTTTCTTTTATGATTTAGTTTTGGAAATCCTACATTGGAAGGCCTATGTTGCTAGTTGGGCCGAGTCTTGGAGCAGCGGTTGCGATCGACTTTGCTATCAATCATCCGGAAGCTGTAAGTATTGATAGTTCGTTGGTGGAGATATCATATTTACTTATTTAGTGATACATTTTTTACTTCATTTTTTTATATTAGGACACTCGTTTATGCTAAAGGACTTATTTTGATTACCTTTTCTGTTTTAACAGGTTGATAAGCTGATTTTGATTGATGCAAGTGTTTATGCAGAAGGCACGGGAAGCCTCGCTAGGTTACCAAAATTTGTGGCTTATGCTGGTGTGAGTATGTCAATACTTGATGCATGTTTTTAGCTTTTCAAAAATGGCAGTTCGGGTGGTTTGGATAACGGGTCAAAATCAGTAGGTTTCAGATGGGTCATTTTCTTAGTGCAGATCAAGCCTGGTCGGGTCGACTCACGTATCTATCCTTTTCATTATTAAATTTCTATAAAAATAGTTAATCCATAAACAATGACTTCATAAGCAATCTCATTACATCAATTATCGAAGGGCCTAAAATCCTAAATTATCGCAGGCCCCAGTTTGATTTATGTGACCAAAGTTGAAACATAATACTAAATTTATATAGCTTCTCTAATCTTCTTAACCTTTCCCCTGGTGGTTGGACCTTCATCTATGCTCAGTGGTTCTTGAAGTAGGTGTTCCGTAGTTAATACCCTTTGTCTTTTGATTCACTGTGAAAAAGATCTTAATAATTAAACCCATATCTTCTTTGATGCTGAAAATTGACAAATATAATATTTTATTGGTGGTTCATGCTCTTTATGATTATTTTATGCAACTTTCTTATGTTAAAAACATGACCATTTTGAACAGGTATCTCTGTTAAAGAGTCTCCCATTGCGTGTTTATGCCACCAATCTGACATTTAGCGCTCTGCCACTAGATACATGCTTAGATTGGACTCGCGTAAGCTCCTAATTTTCCTTCTTAATCTGATCAACTTCCACAACTAGTGTCTCGATCTATACAGCAGAAGTATTAATCGGGTTGTTTCTTTTCTAGATTGGACGTTTACATTGCCTGTTACCATGGTGGGAGGATGCAACAGTTGACTTCATGAACAGCGGAGGATACAATGTCTCCTCCCAGATTAATCAGGTTCTGAAGGAAACACTCATCATATGGGGCGAAGATGATCAAATAATCGACAGCAAACTTGCTGTGGTTAGTACCTTCATATCATAATCACCCTTTTTCATGATCAAGTTATATATTGCGCATAATCTAAAAATATCGCATGTAATGATGCAGAGATTACATTGTGAACTTCCAAATGCCATAATTCGCCAAATACCAAAATGTGGACATATTCCACATGTGGAGAAACCAGACGCTGTCACAAACTTGATCAAGGATTTCATCGAGACCAAGACCAGCCCTCTTCCATTGTTAACAAAACAGGAAGAGAAGGTATTGGTTAGTCAAGTGGAATAGTTGAAGTTAATACAGTATGTGTTCGGTGGCATTCTGTAAATAAGAAGTATAGATGTTTCATGTGTTTTAATGATTCTTCTATATCTTTTATGTTGTTGTAGCTTGTTTGCACTTTCTATTGCTAGTGACTCGGTGTTATTGTAGAGTGGAACATTGTATTCAGATTTATTATATTCTCCATTGGACCTTAAAAAATATTTTCATCAGACCATTGACCTGACTGTCGAAAAGGATACAACAATCCAGACGTTAGGAAGCGTTGCATAATTTTCTTCACACCCAACTTTCAAACCGTTTAGCTTGTTATGCTTACATAGTCGTCATTTGCAAACTTGTATTAGTGACTCGTAGTCAACCTACAGGTTGTGTGTGTTTGTTTTTAAAAAAAAAATCTTGCTAGCCCTCTTACTCTTACCGGTAAGAGGTGGGTAGACGTTTTACTTGTTTGTTTTTTCATCACCAGTCAGACATGGTAAGAGCTAATATGTCTAACTCGGTAAGAGGTGACGAAAAAATCTTACTACCTCTTATTAACACCCCTTCAACTCATTCATCTTCAAAACCCTTCATAAGTTACTTAATTGTTGTTTCTTAGCGTTAAGCTTATGTTTTATTTGAAGACGATTTATGTAATAGTTTTTATTAGGGTGAAGGCTGAATATACGTAACAAACTTTCTCAAATATACCGATGTACGTAACATACTTATTTTATTATTTATGTACGTAATATACTTTCAAATTGGAACGATATACGTAATATGACCGTAACTAACAGTTACAGGTCAAAAGTTTGAAAAATGACATAAATGGTCCCTGTGGCTTGCGTTGACTTTTACAGGTCATCCATTGACTTTATTTTCGGTTAAAAAAGTTTCAGTAATAGTCCTTATGGTCATTGGCTTTTAGATTTAGTCCTTTTTACCGTTTTTGTCCGTTTTTCTTACGTTTTGTCCGTTTTTATCGGTTTTCATCCGTTTTTCTTACATTTTTCTTAATTTTTTTGTCATTTTTCTACGTTTTGTCTGTTTCTTTCGTTTTTTCCAGTTTTCATCCGCTTTTGTCCGTTGTTCTTACGTTTTATCCGTTTTCCTTATGTTTTTATCATTTTTTGTCCGTTTTTCTTACATTTTGTCCATTTTTCTTACGTTTTTATACTCTTTAAACATATTGAAAATTTTTTCCAAAAAGAAAAAAAAAATTAAGAAAAAAAATTTCCAAAAAAAATTGGAATTTTTTCCCAAATTTGAAAAAAAAAAATTCCAAAAATTTTTTTTAAAAATTGGAAATTTTTAAATTTTTTTAAAAATCTTGAAAAATATTTTTCAAATTTTTATAAAAAATCTTCAAAAAATATTTTTTTAAAAAACATATTTTTTTAAATCTTAAAAAAATTGGAAATTTTCAAATTTTTTAAAAAATTTTGAAAAAGTTTTTTTTTTCAAAATTTTCAATATGTCAGAATTGGAAATTTTTATTCAATTTTTTTGAAAAATAAATTTTTTTATTCAATTTTTTTGAAATTTTTTATTTAAATATTTTTTTGAAATTTGAAATTTTTTTATTTTTTTTTAGAAATATTTTTTTTTCAAAATTTTTTTGGAATTTTTTTTTTTCAAATTTGCGAAAAAATTCCAATTTTTTTTTTTTGGAAATTTTATTTCTTTTTGGAAAAAAATTTCAATATGTTTAAATAGTACAAAAACGTAAGAAAAACGGACAAAACGTAAGAAAAAAAAGACAAAAAATTTATAAAACATAAGGAAAACGGACAAAACGTAAGAACAACGGACAAAAACGATGAAAAACTGCAAAAAACGAAGGAAAACAAACAAAGAGTAAGAACAAAACGGACAAAAAATAAGGAAAATGTAAGAAAAAGAAAAACGGAAATATGAAAAAATTATAAAACGATAAAATACGAAAACGATTTAAAACGGACAAAAACGTAAGAAAAACGGAAAAAATGACTAAATCTAAAAGCCAATGACCATAAGGACTATTACTAAAACTTTTTTAACCAAAATAAAGTCAATTGATGACCTGTGAAAGTCAACGCAAGCCACAGGGACCATTTATGTCATTTTTCAAACTTTTTGACCAGTAACTTGTTAGTTAACGGTCATTATACGTGTAACATTATTCCAAATTTGAAAGTATATTACGACATAAATAGTAAAATAAGTATGTTACGTAACGGATATTGAGAAGTTTGTTACGTATATCGCTTTCACCTTTTTATTATGTTAAATTATATATGTATTAACATAATTTATTTAATGATTTATAATTGTGTTAAATCTTTGATAAAAATATTTTGTTTCAAGTTTACACTATCTACTTATTAATCGTATTTGCAATAGTTTAATATATACTTAAAAATGGGAAAATTAAAACCATTCGGGCAATTATAAAAAAACAAACAACATTTTTTCATTAAAATTCAGACATTATAGCCACCTCTTACTAGTAAGATGCGGTAGTGATCAGGTCAAACCTTTATCATGTACAACCAGCAGTCAAAGGCAATCAAGAGAGAGCTTATTCAGTTTGGAGCTCCTATTTTTGGACAGGTTAAGGATGAAACTGCAACCAAATCCCAAGATAGTAAGTAGTCAACTACACAAATCTTCTATAAATAATACTTGTAAAAGTTTAGATTGGGAACAATGCAGGAAAACGCAATGCACTAACCTACTAGTCCGTATTTTAAATTTTGATAGGCAATATCGAGCCAATTCCTGCTCCTCTTGAAGGTGTGATTGACCATCTAATTCAATATCACCTGATTTCTGAGAACAGACGACCAAACATTTGCATTATTAACTTTTTTGATGAGGTATAGTATATTTTGACACTCTTATAATCAATTTCTAGATTTAAATATGATACTGAATGTAAATCTAATATGCATTTTATACAGGGGTGAGTTTTCCCAGGCCTTTCTTGAAACCACCTCATCTCGAGCAACAATGGCTCTAAGCTTTCTATCTGAATCAACAATGGCCTTTGGGCGTACTCTGGTTTGTGATAATGATGGAAACTACAAAGGACCGCTCATGCTTCCTCTCAGGTGTATCAACAATGATTTTTTAGACTTGATCTTATATATATATTATATATATATATATATATCTATATATATATATATT
>OU343222.1:335227270-335279537 GCA_910596185.1 Chrysanthemum makinoi
GATCCTCTATGGATGTAAGAATAAATTCGGATCGTTGGGTAGAAATGAGAATACCCAACCTACCAACTCCGAACCTATTTAAGGAGATACCAAGGAAACCAATCTAAGTTGAGATGGATATGTAAGTTACTCACAAACCATTTGGGGGCATAGACAATGTGAATCTCTTGAACCCTCGGAGGTAACCTAGAATTTAGCTTTCGAAGCCACCATGAAATTATGTGAAGCAAGTAGTAAATGTGAAAACTTAATCCCCGCTATAACAATCCTTTGGGAAAATCAAGCTAGATTGAGACTAGTAGCTTAGAGCCTTAAGCTACCATCAAGACTCAGTAGAGAGTTCCCAACATTTAGTGTGTAATAGAAAGAAATGTCTCTGCGATGATGAAATCTTTATCCTTCTAGGAAATTCTAATTTTTGAGCGTTTAAACTTCGTTGACCTAAACGAAACCATAGATGATGAAACCTAGAAACTTTGGTAAAGTTGCCTCTCTGTCTTCGAGGAGTTATAGAAACTCGCAGTAAGATCCTTGATTCACGTAGAGAACGTGAAGATAAGCCCTCGTGCTTTTGCACTCACCCCTTCTATATTTTAACGGATAATTTGGATTGAATCGCGAGGACGCGATTACTTTTAAAGAGGAGGTGAGACTGTGACAACTCGTAAATTCCGATCGCGTCGTAATTGGAGAAACGTCGATTTGAGCCATTGTTTGATTTAAGTTGAGACATGAGTCGTATATTTTATATATATAGTTTTTATTGGAATTAATATTTTAAAAGCAATGGCGTGTGACTCTCGAGTCACTAATTGATTCGTTACAAGGATAAACGCGAGCCCCGAATCTAATATATTGAAAGATTTACAAAGTTACATCTAGGGTCCTTTTTGATAGTTTCATTTTAGCCCTTGTGGTTTTATTGTACAAGTTAGATCCCTCGTGAGATATATATACCCCAATACTTCCACCTCCCCGCTTTACTAATCCCTCTCTCTTCAAAGCACACACAACTCAACACTCTCTCTCAGAAATGATATCCGCCACTTTTGGGTTCGGTAGCCACCGTGTGTCAGCCAAATTCGCCACCTCCAACTTATACACGCCACTTCTCGATAGATCGGGCCACTGTGGTTCCATTCCTACAACATACGCACCCTCAATCATCACCACGTACTCCAAATCTTGATTTCAAGATTCGGACGCCTAGGGTTTTTATGAAAAATGATGTAAATGGGATTCGAGCTTGGTTGATACGAGTTGTACTCGTATATAGACAACACCAAGCCCTCGTTTGCTTCTTTCTTTCACGGTAGGCATGGAACTCGTAATTTTTTAGTTTATTTTCTGTTTAGGTTCGAATACACATTATTTGTTTAGTTTTCGTGAATATGAAACTTATTAATTAAGTGTCGTGTGGTATAGAAACTGAAAAACAAAATTTGAGATAACAATATTATCGTTACTGATTCATGAATACGAGATAAGGCCAAAACAGATTTTATAAGTTTTGTAAATGAACCGTGTGGTTAAGAAACAATGGTAGCGTTAGACCTCGGGTCTCTTTTGTTTTCGTATGTATTGTGGTGGAATAAAACCTGGATTTGTGGTGTAATGATTTGATTATGGTGTCAAATCGATGGGCTGAGTTGGGAACTCAGTGGATCGAGTCGAGAGACTCAACCGAGTCAATATTGACCGTTTGGAGTCGGGTGCTTCAGTTTGGTCACGGGCGTGTTGGTTATTTTGCGGGTTCTACGACCCAAGTTGGTAACTGTTGGGGCAAGAAAAACAGTTTTTATTGTTTAGTCCATTTGGTTAATTATTCAAAATGTTATGGTCAAGTGTTGTTATATTATTTGTTTGGAGTTGTGTTGGTTGACTTTCTTCGGGTCAATTTTGTAATACGTTTGCTAGTTTTGTCCTGAGGCCTACGAGTCACCCTAGGAATGTGAAAACTGATGTGCTCAAGAACTAATTAATAATGTCGACGCTAAGCGCATTGGTCAATATAATTAGTAATACAATTATATTAATCATATTCAACACTATGAAATACTAATCCTCGACATATTCAACTCTACTATGTAGTATTAAGTGTATTAATTCACCCTAAGCCTATTGATCACCTATTAATTCCAAGCGTATTAATAATGATGAATTTCGTTGGGATAAACTTCGTAGTACGAGAATACTAAAACAAGTTTTGATTGAAAGAAATTGATAAAATTTAGATATGATTAAATGGGATAAAACTTTAAATTAGATACTTGACCCAAATAAGTAACGAGATAACTATGCAACGATATAGGAATAATTTTTATCGGGACAAACGATATTGAATATGAATTAAACAATGAACTAAATACTTGTAAAACGAAGTGGTAGACATTAGAACTAGATATGTGATTAATAATTAGTAGCGGATATTACATATACGTGGTAAGATTTAATACGGTTTATAAATATGGAATAACGTTTATTATGCGAGTTTTATTGGTATTAAATTATATTTTGTTAAACGTTTTGACTTAAATGGGTCCAAATGTTTTATCATCACATATTAACTAATAACGAGGTAATTAGATATATATTAGAATACGGTTTTGTTTAATTTTAAACCTTTATTTACCACGATAATAACTCATATTTTATAAATACATAATTAGATTATGCAAACTTGTTTGGAAACATTATTTTGATATAATAACTTATTAAAGTCGTAATGGTTTGGGAATAAACGAACGTGTCATTTATAGTACATTATTTACTATACCTTATATGAAGTACTTTCGGGTCAACTTGTATAATTATGAATAGCAATTGAGAAACCTTTATTAAATAAGCGATAAATGGAAACTTGTCTTTTATTATTAAGCATGTACGTTTGGGGATTTTTGGGTAAATTGCCGAAACTTATCAATTAACCTATTTATATTACATAAATAGTAGTCGTCGTTTCCTAGTCTTTGACTAGCTTGAGTATGGCATGTAATTCTCGACTTTGTCAATATCTTTTCCTTTTGGTGTGCGTTCTAATTGGTATGTCTCGGTCATGTCAACATCTTATTTTCTTTGGCGTGAGTTGATTGTCGAGTCTTGGTTCCTTACCACCACACGAAATGTTAAAAACTAAACTTTTGAGATATTAATTATGAACTTTTGGGAACGATAATGGACTTTTGAAAGTAACGACATGAATGATCCACGAAAACTACATCACATTACTTCTATTGATTTTCTCTGTCGTATGAGCCATATTCTAAGTATATCGAATACGCATTAGGTTGCGTCACACCTATTCTATTGTACTCGTCGTACATTCTTTTGGATGCCATGGAGATTAACTATAGATGCCAGTATTGTCAATAGTGAGTAGTGCATTGCTGTGGCAAATGTCAGTTTCATAGCCCCACTTTTATCTACGTTTTAACTACGTTTTGAACTATTTTGGGTGAAAATCATGCTTTATTTTGACCGTGAAAACTATTTGGATTTGCTTATGTGCTTGACTGTGTAGATAGATGTACGGTAGTTGTTGCCTTAGACTAGGTTAGACCGTTGCCTAGCTAAGAAGAGACTTCTACCTCGACCTAGTCCGGGGTTGGCAATTGTTCTAGATTTTGCCACAACAGTCTTTGACTAGAGTCGGGGCAGAGTAATCCCGGATGCGGATTTGATTGGAGATCCGGGTAGGATCATGTGTGAAACGGTATTTATCTATCTTAGGTCTTGCATAGCAAATCAACACCTATTGGTCCACTATAATTTTGTTGAACTTAAACCTATGAACTCACCAGTGTAAGCTGACCTTTTAGCATGATTTCTCGAGAATTTGAGAGGTTTTGGAATACGTGATCGGTGGAAGCTTGGCAAGAAGGGGGTTGAATCATTTCACTCGATAAACTTTGGGGACCTATTTTATTAAATCATGATTCGGGCCCAATATTTACACTTTTGGATTAAATGTTTTGAATAACCAAATTTGGGATTGGTTTTGAATGTTAAATGACTATCTTTTGCTATACTTGTATGCGATACCAATCCAATAGTAATGCCCAAAAACTTGATTAAGTCTTCAGTATCGAGATTTGGGGGTGTTACAGAATCATAACCACGCTAGCACCAAAGGTGCTTAGCCAAACATATAGTAAATTAATCCAACATTAATGAATAAAACATGAATTGAATAGAACATATTGTTTGATAGAAATTACTTGATTTAGAACTAATGATGATGATGAATCAAATTGAATTCTCCCTTAAAAGATGGCTTGGAACTGCTGGAAATTGCCTTGGAGTGGTGCCCTAATCGACCCCTAGGAGAGGGTGAAGAGAGATACTAAAAATGCATATTTAGGGCTGTATTTTATAGGCCCCGATAAGGTTATGACGTAACCAAACTTTAAGTTACTCCGTAACGCCGATTCTGGCGTGGTTTTTAAAGGTTATGGCATAACCTCTTCACTTTTCATAGCAATATTGCAACTTAGGCCCTTGAGTTCTTTCATTCCATTGATGGAGACCAACACATAAATATGTTAATTGAGCTCTAACTTATGTAGTAGTAATATTACAGTGTAACTAAATTACTGGGTTAAGAAATAATTCTTCCCGTATACTTATCCACTCTTTAATTCTCTCGGCATAACTAAATTACCACATTACGCCAGTAGCCTTCACATTAATAATTACGGCATAACCTTATTAACAAATTATGGCGTAACCTTCATACATAATTATTTAGCCCTTGTAGTGTAGGTTACGGCGTAGTCAATTTTTCTGATTACGCCGTAATCTTCTTCAAAAAATATATCTTGGCCTTTTCTCACTTCTTTTCTGCTCCAACGCCTCATTTATCCTGAAATGTAAATATGAACGAATATAAACAAATTAAGTACCATATTAATACTAATAAAGAAATAAACATGGGAATTTGATATGTAAAGTATCAGGTAATTCGATGTTATCAAATATCCCCCCACTTGAACTCCACTTGCCATCAAGTAGACCTTTTAAATCATTCCTAAAAAGATATATCTGAAGAAGTCTTGGAAGATATGAGTTTAAAATCATCATACTGTATAACGCGTTACTGGGGTCAAAGGAAACTTCCTTGAGCAAGTTTTTCAACCATCTAAGGAGAACCTAATCGTTGTAGTGTAGTATTAGGGTAAGCCTCTGGGATTGATATCGCTCTCAGGAATAGGAATGCTAGTGAGAAAATTACTACGCTAAGTTTTGGGTTGAGGATGATTATTTTTTATCTTTTTTATATTTTTTTAGAAAATTGAAAGGTACGAATCTCGGGGTATTGGATTTGGGGGGTGGTATTTCTACCGATTACTCTACTTATCTAATCTAATTAACTAAGCTAAGGGGTAGTCTATGTCTAATTGATCTATGCTCGTATGATGATCAAAAATGTGTTCACCTATATACTATTACTCTCTAGTTATCTTTTATTGGTGGTTGAATTGTCACGTCCTTATTCTTAACGCGTTGTGTCTTCTAAGGTCGTAGGGTATACTTTTCCCCCTAACTCTTTGAGGATACCTTAAGGTTATTGCCTACAAAATCTCTTGGATTCATAAACTAACTCTAAGGTTATCTTTGGATTTTTAGCCTACAACAACTCTAGGCGATTATAAACTAATGTTCACAAAGATTACTTAAGCATTAAAAAAAACGATGATGGATTGCAATCCTAAGCCAATTACAATTAAGATAAGAGAAAACCAATCAATATTCAATAACTAGGTTTCATAGATCTAAGCAAACACACAAATAAATTAGCCGGATATGGTAAACATGCAAGCATACACACATACAATCGAAGACATAATGAAATCAATGAAGTAGATTACTTATCTTGATGTAAAATAAGGTATGAAAACCCTAAGATACTTCAAGACAAACCAAAATCATTTAGGGTTTTTACTCCACAAATCTTCCCCTTTTAAAAGTCTGAAAATCAAATTCTATATATAGAGTTACAACTGCGACGGAGTCACTCTTTAATTGTGACGCCGTCATATCACCGTCATTAGGGTTTCATCTTGGCCAAGTCAACTTTGTGACGGCGTCACCTTGTGGTTGTGGCGCGTCGTCGACTTCAATTTATAACGCCGTGAATTTGGATCTAGGCCGTCAGTTGTGACACCTACTCTTTAAAGCCCCGCCGTCGGTACAAAATAGCAATTTCACTCCTGAGCCATCGCAATTATAGGACGGCCGTCTTAACTTTATATGGCGCCGTGGGTACTTCCAAGCTGACGAGAGTCTTGATCTTAACTTTAGCAATTTTCTTCACATATTCACGCCTTTTTGTCCAAAGAAGCATTATTCCAAATTTTGCCTTCAAGGACCTAAAAGTGAAAAGGAATGAAATTAAGCAGTAACGGATATAAAAGTGGTCGATTAAGGGCTTAAATGACCCCTCAAAAGTGTACATAAGGGCTTAAATGACCCCTCAAAAGTGTACCTTTTAAATCCTTATCAAATATCCCTACACTTGGTATTTGCTTTTCCTCAAGCAAATGTGCTTTTGGCCAATCAATTTATAAGTTAGGGGGCATGAAGCATTGGTTTAGAAAAATTCACAACAAGTATAAGCCCCGCAAAAGTCATAACAAGCACGGAAATTACATACTAACTGCGTCACAAATGGTGTTTGGATAGTCTCATCTCTCGGGTGTATATGAAATATATCAAATTGGAAATGGAAGATAAACACTCATTAACCGATCGTAGTACATAGATTACCAAACTTATCAAACCTCCACCGCTTTGGTAAGAACCTAGGAAAACTATCTAAGAGGTCTTTTAAAGGGTTGTAGCATTAGGAAACTACGGTGAGAAAACAAAGGGTTTAGTTGGATAGGCGATTTAGTGGCGTAAGTCAAAAATCTTTATGTTACTGTGCATGAGAAGAATAAGTTGTTAAGCCAAGACTCGACACTCTAAACTCTAGATAACTTTGAAACAAACAAACATAAATTTAAAGATAGATGTAGGATGGTAGCCCGTATGTCTTTTCATTTATTTTAACATTTTTTACACCTCTACCATCTACGATAACATCAAAATATAAGGGATTTATAGGCACATCCCTACACTTGAGTTTTATTACTCTAACACTAATTTGACCCGAATTGAAAAGATCAAAACACTTGAGTACATTATTACGTAGATAAAGGGAATTTGAATTTAACGTTCCTTCCCGTCACTCCATAAAATTTAACTTTACCCATGAGTCCCAATCGTCCTAAAACTGTGTACAAAGGATATGACTCGACTTAGCAACTTATGCAAGTAACTAGATAATTAAACCAAGGGTTTAGTATGATAACAATAACGCACTAAAAGTGAGTGCATACAAGGTAGGCTAAGGCGATTTGGGTGTACATTTGGGGGTGGATTGTAAACAATACTCTTCATTTATATTCCAGAAAACCGAAACATCACGAGAACCGCGAAAAGGATAGGCTCTAAGAGGTTAACTAGGGGTATCGTGTACTAAAGATGAGTAAAATGCAAGGGTGTGGGGGAATTACTCAACAGATGTGGAAGAATTAATTATAATACGAGTATTAAACAAGGGTTATCCTAATGCCTCTTATCATTTAATTATTCCTAACTACACAAGTGTAGTCTCACTAGCGATCTCGGGATGCATCACAAAACATGTTCTAGAATCTATTATACTAGGTACACTATCAAGCATTAAAGTTGAATGCTTTAATTCCTACAAATCTAGGGCTTAAACTCACATTTTTGGGATGAAATTTGAGTGGTAAAGGGTTTTTGTGCTAGTCATATAACTTCCTATCCATGAGACGCTTTATTAAGACTAATGGCCACTCCTACATGTCATGAAAAATTTAAATTTGGTGCCAAAATTACCCCTAACCGATATTTCTCATGGTTTATTACACAAATGAAATTGGACAAGACAAATAATCAAGGATAAGCATAGTTTTAAAGTTCCGTTTTTATTCTCCTCCCACATTGCGAACATTGTCCCCAATGTTCCCCGAAAGTTTCAAAGTTATGATAATAGAAGGTAATTAAAAACGAAAACTAATACTCCCGGTTAGCTGGTAGGATCTGTGTGAAGTAGTGCTTAAATTCTTCTTCAGAAGAATGTATGTGAAAAGCTCCTTCCAATCTTATGTTTCTTCTTCATAAATAAAACACACTTTAAGAAAACGACGAAACTTCCAGCGTAAAATCAGTTGTAAAACTATATATGACTCTACTAAACTAGGATATAATGCTTGTGGAATGGATGTTTACAGATTTTCTAGAAAATTAAGACCTGACCAATTCCAAAATTTTATAAGTAGCACAGAAAATGAGAGAAAATTAGGTAAGTGGTTTCTTCCCCGGCGTCGTCAGTTGCAATCTGACATTGTCGTTATTAAAGCGTCCGATTCGTTTTGGAAAAATTCTAGAAAAATTACATCTTTAGAATCTGGAAAAATTCCTGCAAAACATCCATTATGACTCGATACAAGCATTTGATTCTAACAAACACACATATATATCTTTTTCAATAATTGTAATTCTCATGTTCACATTCTTTTAAAAACGTGTGTAATCTTCCCTACATTTATCCTTTTTGTAAAATACCTTTATATGTAATTAAGACGAGGTTAAAGACAAAATAAAGCATTTTTACAAATTCAAACATGAGAATAAACAATCAATGAAAAGGTATATGACACACAAACAAGCAAACAATTAAGCATGGGTTGCCTCCCACGAGGCGCTTTTCTTTATTTATGAGTCTTGTAGCTAGACTCGAAGTCGTGCCCCTACGTTCTCCTTCTCTTAGAGGCCCATTCGATTACCTTAACTCTTCTCTCATCACGAATATATTCAGGGCCTAACTCTAAACAAGCAGTATAATAAACCTTGTTCTCCCAATCTACTTCAAAGAAATTTGTCTACATCTAGATCATCAATACCCTCAAACTTCTTATTTTTGTTGGGCATTATATATTTAACACATTCGGTCATATTTGAGAACTTGGCTATTCCTTCCTCTTGATCATAAACCATCTTAGATTCCTCAATAAATGGTCTCCCAAGTATCACATCTCCTAAAACTCCATCAATGATGCCCTTAACATTTTCCAAGATCATGAAATCACACCTATATGTGAAGTTACCTACGAAGACATGTAATCCTCTAATCCTCCCAACATAGTTACTCAATTTCCTAGGGTAAAAAGGGTCCCTCATATGTCCTAACTTTTCACTCATGATCCAATTGTAATAGAGCCTAGACATTATGTTCATAGGTGCCTTATAGTCTATGTAAGTGTGATCCCTATATAAGTACCCAATCATGCACGGTATCTGAATATTTTTAGAGTCACCACTTTTTATGCATGGTTCGAAAGGTGGTCGCGGGAAGTTAACTACGTTATCTTGATGGTTTCCTTCCATTAGGGTATGGTCAAATACTCCTAAGTTCCTCCTCCTCCTTACTCCCATCCATAATTTCCAAAACCTTATAATCCCCTTATTCTATTTCATCCTCCGAATCACTTGAGGTTGAATCACTATCTAAAGTACTAGTGGATTCCTTAAGGGCTTTGTCAAGTGCACTTTCAATTATCCTATTCAATTTCTCAAGCTCTCCAATTTCACTAACATCTGACTCGGAGTTGGTTGGCAAAATCCGGATCGAGTGGGTGGGTATTTGTTTGATGGAGAATTGTTTTTGGTGGATTATCACCTTCGATAAAAAGTGATGGGTTACTGAATAAAGGTCACGAAGAGGGATAGACTACAAGGAAGCTAAAATGGAAAAAATCTCACTTGGTAGGATTCAAGCAAGGGAACCTGCGAGGTAAAAATCTAACTAGATATTATATTCCGTGGTAAAAACTTGATACGCTGCATAACGCTTCGGGGTCAAATGAAACTTCCTTTTCTTCGAGCAAGTTTTTCAACCACCTAGGCAGAACCTAATCGTTGTAGTGTAGTATTAGGGTAAGCCTCGATTGATATCGCCTTCTAAGGGAATAGGAATGCTAGTGAGAAAATTACTACTAAGGTCAGTTGAGGAAGATTATTTTTTATCTTTTTTATATTTTTTAGAAAATTGAAAGGTAATGAATCTCAGTGGTATCGATTCAAAGTGTATTTCTAACATTACTCTACTTATCTAATCTAATTAACTAAGCTAAGAGGTAGTCTATGTCTAATAGATGTGTGCTCTTATGATGATTAAAAATGTGTTTACCTAGATACTATTACTCCCTAGTTATCTTTTATTGGTGGTTGAATTGTCACGTCCTTATTCTTAAAGCGTTGTGTCTTTTAAGGTCGTAGGGTATGCTTTTCCCCCTAACTCTTTTAGGATACCTTAAGGTTATTGCCTACAAAATCTCTATGATTCATAAACTCACTCTAAGGTTATCTTTGGATTTTTAGCCTACAACAACTCTAGGCAATTATAAACTAATGTTCACAAAGATTACTCAAGCATTAAAAACACAACGATGGCCTATTGCAATCCTAAGCCAATTACAATTAAGATAAGAGACAACCAATCAATATTCAATAACTAGGTTTCATAGATCTAAGCGAACACACAAATAAATTAGCCGGACATGGTAAACATGCAAGCATACACACATAAAATCGAAGACATATGAAATCAATGAAGCGCATTACTTATATTGATGTAAATTAGGGTATGAGAACCCTAAGATACTGCCCAAGACAAACCAAAATCGCTTAGGGTTTTACTACACAAATATCCCCCTTTAAAAGTCTGAAAATCGAATTCTATATAGAGTTAGTTAACCGTGGACGGCGCCACTTTAATTGTGAAGCCGCCGGATCACCGCTTCATTAGGGGTTTCGCTCTTGGCCAAGTCAACTTTGTGACGGCGTCACCTTGTGGTTGTGATGCCAATCCTAACCGCCGAATCCGGATCTAGGCCGTTCGAAGTTGACACCGCATTACACTTTAAAGCTTGACGCCAGTACAAAATAGCAATTTCAATTCCCGGAGTCAGTAGTAATTAGAGGGACGGCGTCAGCTTCTTTATATGTGATGCATGGGGTGCACTTCCAGCAGCCTTTGAGAGTCTTGATCTTAACTTTAGCCATTTTCTTCACATATTCAGCCTTTTCATTCCAAATAAGCATCATTCCAGCATTTTGCCTTCAAGAGACCTAAAAGTGAAAAGGAACGAAATTAAGCAGTAACGGATATAAAAGTGGTCGATTAAGGGCTTAAATGACCCCTCAAAAGTGTACATTTTAAATCCTTATAAATCACCTAAGTTAGAAAATTCTAAACCGAGCACCCCACGAAAAGGGAATTGAAATCACACTCTCTCTCACTATTTCATGTGTTATTAGGGTGATCAACCAACCGCCTACCAATGGTATTCTATCATAGGATTGGTAAAGATACTAATCTCCACCACTAGAGTCTATAGATGCAGCTATTCTAAAAGGCAATGGGTTGAGACAACATAAAGGCTTACGGGTTTGTTTTGTCATTACACCCAGCTAGTATGCGGGAGACAAAACCAATGATACATGACCAAATCCATGGCGAAGACACCAATGATTACTCGCTTCCTCACCTAAGCTCGATCTCACGCACCAAGGGTAGGATGAGACATGGGAAAACATTTAATGGGTGCAAAATAAAAAGACATGAAACAAACAATTTCCTAAGTCCACAATCGCCCCCACCACTAGTCGATTAATTCCATAGCAAAAATCAAGGGTCAAGAGTCAAGGGGTCTTCAATACACGAGTCAATGCATATAAAATAAAGCGTAGTGCCTCATAATCTCCATAAATTAGGCAAATAAGATGCATTAACTCGACCTTCATTATAAAAAGTAATGCGGTTATAAAAAAATAAATTTTTGGTAATTTTAGCACATATTTCAACCAAAAAACTATATAATCAATCATTTCTATCTCCCATCCCCCCACCTGAAATTTACAATGCCCTCATTATACAAATTGAAACTTAAAATAGAAAAGAGAGATAGAAATGAACGAGTTTCTAATTTTTTCGTAAAATACATGAAACGACATGTAAAAATCATAAACAAAAACTTGCTTGCATGCTTTTTTTCACTCTTTTTTCTTTTCTTTCCCCTTCTTTTTCACTTTTTTTTTAAGATGAAAGTTAAGGTATAGATGCATAAAAATAAAAACAATACGAACATATAAATCATCCCCCCCACTTCAGATCAACTATCATCTAAACCCGATTTTCATCCAAAACCCTTTAATCAAAACCCGCCGACTTTCACCGACCTAAATGAAAATTTTACTAAACTGCTCGGACCATGGACTTATAGAAACTACAGAGTAGGTCACGTATAGGTCTAACTAAACAACATATATTGGGTAAATCAAAATGAAAAAAGAATGGCTCAAACGGTTTACTAGGGGTATCTTGCACTAATGACGAGTAAAAAAAGGTTTTAACAGGGGGATTGACTGATCTATGTAAAAAGTCAATATACATAAACATAATATAAATGAAGGGCTATTTGGGTTTAATCCTAAAATTACATTATATCCTAGTTGCACCCATTACGCCAAGTTACCTCAATGTAATGCTCATGATAATGGTCTCGAAAAGATATGCAAGGCCAAGTTTTAAAGTCTACTATGTACCACCGCAACACCTCATTTTTATGGTATAATGTATAAGGGGAAAACGGAAAGGCTTATCATCATGCAATGGAAATATAGGGTAGGTGTGCTCACCTAGATTAAACTAGTTAAGTAATGAAAACACGCCAAAATTTTAAAGATGAAACATTTTTCACTAAAACTAGAAAAATAAAGGCAAGTATAATCGTAGGTGTCTATTTCTAATCTCTTCCTCCACTTGGGTCATACAAAGTTTATAAATGAAAAATAAGAAGGGTTAGAAATGGAACGGGAAACTCCCCTGGATTTTCTTGGAATGAACGAAGATACATGAGTAAACATGGCTCGCTTTGAGATCCATGAGCAAATTTTAATTACCTGAATTTAATTAAGACGACAAAATGCATCATACTAGAAAAACAACAAGTAATGAAAATAAAGATAAAGAAAGTCCTAACTCACTGTAGGGAATCACTTGCTGCATTTAGCTTAATGCAAGAAGTTTTTAAACCACTGGTGTCCCGAGTGGACGAGTGAAGTCTCGTGAGGGTTTACAGGGAACACACCCACAAAGTTCATTCACTACTAAAAATATATAAACTTGGTAAATGTTTTTTTTTTTTTGAAAATGGTTTGCTACAGATGAAGTTACTAATAACTTATAGACTAAGTTACACCGTAAGTAATGTGACTCGACAATGAGCTCATAATGAGAATAGATTATAGCGTAACCTATAACTAGAGTTACACCGTAATACCTTCTGATGCTAAATCCATAATTTTTCGCCCTCTTAAATACTATAAAAGATCCCAAAGACTTCCTCATTTCTTAACCGTGGAAACTCAGAAAAATGATACACAAACATACCAAGCATAAAAATCCTATATAATTAAAACAAAACTAAAATAAAAGATAGGCATGGGGTGCCTCCCATAAGCTGTTGTTTTTGTTCGAAGTCTCGAGCTTGACTCCACCCTTATTTATTACGTAAGAGTCCGTCCATCCCCTCACTTGAATTCAAGTGTGGGTGAAAATAGCTATAAACATCGTGAGGGTGTGAATTTTTTTGAAATAGGGAAATGATGGATTATAGTCATACCTACGCTAAGCGCATTGGTCAATATAATTAGTAATACAATTATATTAATCATATTCAACACTAGGAAATACTAATCCTCGACATATTCAACTCTACTATGTAGTATTGAGTGTATTAATTCAACCCAAGCCTATTGATCACCTATTAATTCCAAGTGTATTAATAATGATGAATTTCGTTGGGATAAACTCGTGGGTACGAGAATACTAAAACAGGTTTTGATTGAAAGACATTGATAAAAATTTAGATGTGGGTCGACGGATAAAACTTTAAATTAGATACTTGACCCAAATAAGTAACGAGATAACTATGCAACGATATAGGAATAATTTTTATCGGGACAAACGATATTGAATATGAATTAAACAATGAACTAAATACTTGTAAAACGAAGTGGTAGACATTAGAACTAGATATGTGATTAATAATTAGTAGCGGATATTACATATACGTGGTAAGATTTAATACGGTTTATAAATATGGAATAACGTTTATTATGCGAGTTTTATTGGTATTAAATTATATTTTGTTAAACGTTTTGACTTAAATGGGTCCAAATGTTTTATCATCACATATTAACTAATAACGAGGTAATTAGATATATATTAGAATACGGTTTTGTTTAATTTTAAACCTTTATTTACCACGATAATAACTCATATTTTATAAATACATAATTAGATTCTGCAAACTTGTTTGGAAACATTATTTTGATATAATAACTTATTAAAGTCGTAATGGTTTGGGAATAAACGAACGTGTCATTTATAATACATTATTTACTATACCTTATATGAAGTACTTTCGGGTCAACTTGTATAATTATGAATAGCAATTGAGAAACCTTTATTAAATAAGCGATAAATGGAAACTTGTCTTTTATTATTAAGCATGTACGCTAGATTTTGGGTAAATTGCCAAAACTTATCAATTAACCTATTTATATTACATAAATAGTAGCCGTCGTTTCCTAGTCTTTGACTAGCTTGAGTATGGTATGTAATTCTAACTTTGTCAATATCTTTTCCTTTTGGTGTGCGTTCTAATTGGTATGTCTCGGTCATGTCAACATCTTATTTTCTTTGGCGTGAGTTGATTGTCGAGTCATGGTTCCTTACCACCACACGAAATGTTAAAAACTAAACTTTTGAGATATTAATTATGAACTTTTGGGAACGATAATGGACTTTTGAAAGTAACGATATGAATGATCCACCTAAAACTACATCACATTACTTCTATTGATTTTCTCACGTATGAGCCGTATTCTAAGTATATCGATACGCATTAGGTTGCCACACCTATTCTATTGTACTCGTCGACATTCTTTGGATGCCATGGAGATTAACTATAGATGCCAGCCTTGTCAATAGTGAGGCACGTGGCAAATGTCGGGCCATAGCCCCACTTTTATCTACGTTTTAACTACGTTTTGAACTATTTTGGGGTGAAAATCATGTTGCTATTTTTGGACCGTGAAAACTATTTGGATTTGCTTATGTGCTTGACTGTGTAGATAGATGTGCGGTAGTTGTTGCCTTAGACTAGGTTAGACCGTTGCCTAGCTAAGAAGAGACTTCTACCTCGACCTAGTCCGGGGTTGGCAATTGTTCTAGATTTTGCCACAACAGTGCTGAACTAGAGTCACGGGGGCCCGAGTAATCCCTGGATGCGGGATTTGATTGGAGATCTGGGTAGGATCATGTGTGAAACGGTATTTATCTATCTTAGGTCTTGCATAGCAAATCAACACCTATTGGTCCACTATAATTTTGTTGAACTTAAACCTATGAACTCACCAGCGTAAGTTGACCTTTTAGCATGATTTCTCAGGAATTTGAGAGGTTTTTGGAATACGTGATCGGTGGAAGCTTGGCAAGAAGGCGGGGTGCAAGGATCATTTCTGACTCTGATAAACTTTGGGGACCTATTTTATTAAATCATGATTCGGGCCCAATATTTACACTTTTCGATTAAATGTTTTGAATAACCAAATTTGGGATTGGTTTTGAATGTTAAATGACTATCTTTTTGCTATACTTGTGTGCGATACCAATCCAATAGTAACGCCCCAAAAACTTGATTAAGTCTTCCGCTGTACCGAGATTTGGGGGTGTTACAGAATCATAACCACGCTAGCACCAAAGGTGCTTAGCCAAACATATAGTAAATTAATCCAACATTAATGAATAAAACATGAATTGAATAGAACATATTGTTTGATAGAAATTACTTGATTTAGAACTAATGATGATGATGAATCAAATTGAATTCTCCCTTAAAAGATGGCTTGGAACTGCTGGAAATTGCCTTGGAGTGGTGCCCTAATCGACCCCTAGGAGAGGGTGAAGAGAGATACTAAAAATGCATATTTAGGGCTGTATTTTATAGGCCCCGATAAGGTTATGACGTAACCAAACTTTAAGTTACTCCGTAACGTCAGTTACGGCGTAGTTGTTTTTTAAGGTTATGGCATAACCTCTTTAGCTTTTCATAATAGCAATATTGCAACTTAGGCCCTTGAGTTCTTTCATTCCATTGATGGAGACCAACACATAAATATGTTAATTGAGCTCCTAACTTCGTATGTAGTAATATTACAGTGTAACTAAATTACTGGGTTAAGAAATAATTCTTCGTCCTGGTATACTTATCCACTCTTTAATTCTCTCTACGGCATAACTAAATTACCACATTACGCTGTAGCCTTCACATTAATAATTACGGCATAACCTTATTAACAAATTATGGCGTAACCTTCATACATAATTATTTAGCCCTTGTAGTGTAGGTTACGGCGTAGTCAATTTTTCTGATTACGCTGATTACGCCGTAATCTTCTTCAAAAAATATATCTTGGCCTTTTCTCACTTCTTTTCTGCTCCAACGCCTCATTTATCCTGAAATGTAAATATGAACGAATATAAACAAATTAAGTACCATATTAATACTAATAAAGAAATAAACATGGGAATTTGATATGTAAAGTATCAGGTAATTCGATGTTATCAAATATCCCCCCACTTGAACTCCACTTGCCATCAAGTAGACCTTTTAAATCATTCCTAAAAAGATATATCTGAAGAAGTCTTGGAAGATACGAGTTTAAAAATCACTGATACGCGTATAACGCGCGTTCGGGGTCAAAGGAAACTTCCTTTTCTTCGAGCAAGTTTTTCAACCATCTAGGCAGTGAACCTAATCGTTGTAGTGTAGTATTAGGGTAAGCCTCGGGGATTGATATCGTTCTCCAGGGGAATAGGAATGCTAGTGAGAAAATTACTACGCTAAGTTTGGGGTTGAGGATGATTATTTTTTATCTTTTTTATATTTTTTTAGAAAATTGAAAGGTACGAATCTCGGGGTATTGGATTTGGGGGGTGGTATTTCTACCGATTACTCTACTTATCTAATCTAATTAACTAAGCTAAGGGGTAGTCTATGTCTAATTGATCTGTGCTCGTATGATGATCAAAAATGTGTTCACCTATATACTATTACTCTCTAGTTATCTTTTATTGGTGGTTGAATTGTCACGTCCTTATTCTTAACGCGTTGTGTCTTCTAAGGTCGTAGGGTATACTTTTCCCCCTAACTCTTTGAGGATACCTTAAGGTTATTGCCTACAAAATCTCTTGGATTCATAAACTAACTCTAAGGTTATCTTTGGATTTTTAGCCTACAACAACTCTAGGCGATTATAAACTAATGTTCACAAAGATTACTTAAGCATTAAAAAAAACGATGATGGATTGCAATCCTAAGCCAATTACAATTAAGATAAGAGAAAACCAATCAATATTCAATAACTAGGTTTCATAGATCTAAGCAAACACACAAATAAATTAGCCGGATATGGTAAACATGCAAGCATACACACATACAATCGAAGACATAATGAAATCAATGAAGTAGATTACTTATCTTGATGTAAAATAAGGTATGAAAACCCTAAGATACTGCCCAAGACAAACCAAAATCATTTAGGGTTTTTACTCCACAAATCTTCCCCTTTTAAAAGTCTGAAAATCAAATTCTATATATAGAGTTACAACTGTGACGGAGTCACTCTTTAATTGTGACGCCGTCATATCACCGTCATTAGGGTTTCATCTTGGCCAAGTCAACTTTTGACGGCGCCACCTTGTGGTTGACGCCGTCGGGCTTCAATTTATAACGCCGGAAATTTGGATCTAGGCCGTCCGAGTTGTGACACCCTACTCTTTAAAGCCTAACGCCGCCGTACAAAATAGCAATTTCACTCCTGAGCCATCGCATTAGAGGGACGGCGCCGCCTTTATATGTGACGCGCGGGTGTACTTCCAAATAGCCTTGAGAGTCTTGATCTTAACTTTAGCAATTTTCTTCACATATTCACGCCTTTTTGTCCAAAGAAGCATTATTCCAGCATTTTGCCTTCAAGGGACCTAAAAAGTGAAAAGGAACAAAATTAAGCAGTAACGGATATAAAAGTGGTCGATTAAGGGCTTAAATGACCCCTCAAAAGTGTACATAAGGGCTTAAATGACCCCTCAAAAGTGTACCTTTTAAATCCTTATCAAATATCCCTACACTTGGTATTTGCTTTTCCTCAAGCAAATGTGCTTTTGGCCAATCAATTTATAAGTTAGGGGGCATGAAGCATTGGTTTAGAACAATTCACAACAAGTATAAGCCCCGCAAAAGTCATAACAAGCACGGAAATTACATACTAGCACGTCACAAATGGTGTTTGGATAGTCTCATCTCTCGGGTGTATATGAAATATATCAAATTGGAAATGGAAGATAAACACTCATTAACCGATCGTAGTACATAGATTACCATAGGCTTATCAAACCTCCACCGCTTTGGCGTAAGAACCTAGGAAAAACTATCTAAGAGGTCTTTTAAAGGGTTGTAGCATTAGGCTTACGGTAGGGAAAACAAAGGGTTTAGTTGGATAGGCGATTTAGTGGCGGCAAGTCAAAAATCTTTATGTTACAGGCATGAGAAGAATGCATGTAAGCCAAGACTACACTCTAAACTCTAGATGAATTGAAACAAACAAACATAAATTTAAAGATAGATGTAGGATGGTAGCCCGTATGTTTTTTTCATTTATTTTTAACATTTTTTTTTACACTTTTACTCTACCATCCTCTACGATAACATCAAAATATAAGGGATTTATAGGCACATCCCTACACTTGAGTTTTTATTACTCTAACACTAATTTGACCCAATTTGAAAAGATCAAAACACTTGGAGTACATTATTACGTAAATAAAGGAATTTGAATTTACGCTCCTTCCTCACATCCATAAAATTTAACTTTACCCATGAGTCCCAATCGCCCTAAAACTGCAGGTACAAAGGATATGACTCTAACTTATGCAAGTAACTAGATAATTAAACCAAGGGTTTAGTATGATAACAATAATGCACTAAAAGTGAGTGCATACAAGGTAGGCTAAGGCGATTTGGGTGTACATTTGGGGGTGGATTGTAAACAATGCTCTTCATTTATATTCCAGAAAACCGAAACATCACGAGAACCGCGAAAAGGATAGGCTCTAAGAGGTTAACTAGGGGTATCGTGTACTAAAGATGAGTAAAATGCAAGGGTGTGGGGGAATTACTCAACAGATGTGGAATAATTAATTATAATGCGAGTATTAAACAAGGGTTATCCTAATGCCTCTTATCATTTAATTATTCCTAACTACACAAGTGTAGTCTCACTAGCGATCTCGGGATGCATCACAAAACATGTTCTAGAATCTATTATACTACCGGTACACTATCGAAGCATTAAAGTTGAATGCTTTAATTCCTACAAATCTAGGGGCGAAACTCACATTTTTTGGGTAGAATTTGAGTGGTAAAGGGTTTTTTGTGCTAGTCATATAACTTCCTATCCATGAGACGCTTTATTAAGACTAATGGCCCACTCCTACATGTCATGAAAAAATTTAAATTTGGTGCCAAAATTACCCTAACCGATATTTCTCTTGGTTTATTACACAAATGAAATTGGACAAGACAAATAATCAAGGATAAGCATAGTTTTAAAGTTCCCGTTTTATTCTCCCTCCCTACACTTAAACTGAACATTGTCCCCAATGTTCCCAAAAAGTATCAAAGTTATGATAACGGAAGGTAATTAAAAACGAAAGAAACTAATACTCCCCTGATTAGCTCGGTAGGATCTGTGTGAAGTAGTGCTTAAATTCTTCTTCAAGAAGAATGTATGCGTGAAAAGCTCCTTCCAATCTTATGTTTCTTCTTCTTGATAAATAAAACCTGCACACTTTAAGAAAACAGACGAAACCTTCGCGTAAAATCAGTTGTAAACTATATATGACTCTACTAAACTAGGATATAATGCTTGTGGAATGGATGTTTACAGATTTTCTAGAAAATTAAGACCTGACCAATTCCAAAATTTTATAACTAGCACAGAAAATGAGAGAAAATTAGGTAAGTGGTTTCTGCTCCTCCTGACGTCGTCAGGTTGCAATCCTGACATTGTCGTTATTCTCGACAGTAAACCGGTCATTGCGCTTTTCTCGAAAATTCTCGAAAAATTACATCTTTAGAATCGAAAAATTCTCGAAAACATCCATTATGACTCGATACAAGCATTTGATTCTAACAAACACACATATATATCTTTTTCAATAATTGTAATTCTCATGTTCACATTCTTTTAAAAACGTGTGTAATCTTCCCTACATTTATCCTTTTTGTAAAATACCTTTATATGTAATTAAGACGAGGTTAAAGACAAAATAAAGCATTTTTACAAATTCAAACATGAGAATAAACAATCAATGAAAAGGTATATGACACACAAACAAGCAAACAATTAAGCATGGGTTGCCTCCCACGAAGCGCTTTTCTTTATTTATAAGTCTTGTAGCTAGACTCGAAGTCGTGCCCCTACGTTCTCCTTCTCTTAGAGGCCCATTCGATTACCTTAACTCTTCTCTCATCACGAATATATTCAGGGCCTAACTCTAAACAAGCAGTATAATAAACCTTGTTCTCCCAATCTACTTCAAAGGCCGGAATGTTGTCTACATCTAGATCATCAATACCCTCAAACTTCTTATTTTTGTTGGGCATTATATATTTAACACATTCGGTCATATTTGAGAACTTGGCTATTCCTTCCTCTTGATCATAAACCATCTTAGATTCCTCAATAAATGGTCTCCCAAGTATCACATCTCCTAAAACTCCATCAATGATGCCCTTAACATTTTCCAAGATCATGAAATCACACCTATATGTGAAGTTACCTACGAAGACATGTAATCCTCTAATCCTCCCAACATAGTTACTCAATTTCCTAGGGTAAAAAGGGTCCCTCATATGTCCTAACTTTTCACTCATGATCCAATTGTAATAGAGCCTAGACATTATGTTCATAGGTGCCTTATAGTCTATGTAAGTGTGATCCCTATATAAGTACCCAATCATGCACGGTATCTGAATATTTTTAGAGTCACCACTTTTTATGCATGGTTCGAAGGTGGTGCGGAAGTTAACTACTTTGTTATATCGTTTGATAAGGTTTCCTTCCCATTAGGGTATGAATCGAAATACTCCCTAAGTTCCTCCTCCACCTTACTCCCATCCATAATTTCCAAAACCTTATAATCCCCTTATTCTATTTCATCCTCGAATCACTTGAGATTGTCTAATCACTATCTAAAGTACTAGTGGATTCCTTAAGGGCTTTGTCAAGTGCACTTTCAATTATCCTATTCAATTTCTCAAGCTCTCCAATTTCACTAACAATAGTCTGATTCGGTTGGTTGGCAAAATCCGGATCGAGTGGTGGGTATTTGTTTGATGGAGAATTGTTTTTTGGTGGATTATCACCTTCCCTGATAAAAAGTGATGGGGTTACGAATAAAGGTCACGAAGAAGGGGGATAGACTACAAGGAAGCTAAAAATGGAAAAAAATCTCACTTGGTAGGATTCAAGCAAGGGAACCTAAACGAGGTAAAAATCTAACTAGATATTATATTCCCCGGCAGCGGCGCCAAAAACTTGATACGCGTACAACGCGCGTTCGGGGTCAAATGAAACTTCCTTTTCTTCGAGCAAGTTTTTCAACCACCTAGGCAGTGAACCTAATCGTTGTAGTGTAGTATTAGGGTAAGCCTCGGGGATTGATATCGTTCTCTAAGGGAATAGGAATGCTAGTGAGAAAATTACTACGCTAAGGTTGGGGTTGAGGAAGATTATTTTTTATCTTTTTTATATTTTTTTAGAAAATTGAAAGGTACGAATCTCGGGGTATTGGATTTGGGGGTGGTATTTCTACCGATTACTCTACTTATCTAATCTAATTAACTAAGCTAAGAGGTAGTCTATGTCTAATAGATGTGTGCTCTTATGATGATTAAAAATGTGTTTACCTAGATACTATTACTCCCTAGTTATCTTTTATTGGTGGTTGAATTGTCACGTCCTTATTCTTAAAGCGTTGTGTCTTTTAAGGTCGTAGGGTATGCTTTTCCCCCTAACTCTTTTAGGATACCTTAAGGTTATTGCCTACAAAATCTCTATGATTCATAAACTCATTCTAAGGTTATCTTTGGATTTTTAGCCTACAACAACTCTAGGCAATTATAAACTAATGTTCACAAAGATTACTCAAGCATTAAAAACACAACGATGGCCTATTGCAATCCTAAGCCAATTACAATTAAGATAAGAGACAACCAATCAATATTCAATAACTAGGTTTCATAGATCTAAGCGAACACACAAATAAATTAGCCAGACATGTAAACATGCAAGCATACACACATAAAATCGAAGACATAATGAAATCAATGAAGCAGATTACTTATATTGATGTAAAATAGGGTATGAAAACCCTAAGATACTGCCCAAGACAAACCAAAATCGTTTAGGGTTTTTACTACACAAATATCCCCCTTTTAAAAGTCTGAAAATCGAATTCTATATATAGAGTTACAAAGCGTGACGTCACTCTTTAATTGTGAAGCCGCCGTGGATCAACGTCATTAGGGTTTCGCCTTGGCCAAGTCAACTTTGTGGCGGTCGCCACCTTGTGGTTGTGATGCGCGGGTCAACTTGCAACTTCTAACGTAGTTCCGAAATCTGGATCTAGCCGCTTTGAGTTGTGACACCGTACACTTTAAAGCTTGACGCCGTCGGTACAAAATAGCAATTTCACTCACGGTGAGCGAGCAATTAGAGGGACAAGGCCAGTAAGCCGCCTTTATATGTGATGCATCGGGGTGCACTTCCGGTGACTTGAGAGTCTTGATCTTAACTTTAGCCATTTTCTTCACATATTCACGCCTTTTCGCCCAAATAAGCATCATTCCAGCATTTTGCCTTCAAGAGACCTAAAAAGTGAAAAGGAACTAAATTAAGCGATGCGGATATAAAAGTGGTCGATTAAGGGCTTAACTGACCCCTCAAAGTGTACATTTTAAATCCTTATCAATCACCTAAGTTAGAAAATTCTAAACCGAGCACCCCACGAAAAGGGAATTGAAATCACACTCTCTCTCACTATTTCATGTGTTTATTAGGGTGATCACTCAACTGCTCAGTCATAACGAGTATTCTATCATAGGCTTGGCAAAGATACTAATCTCCACCACTAGAGTCTATAGATGCAGCTATTCTAAAAGGCAATGGGTTGAGACAACATAAAGGCTTACGGGTTTGTTTTGTCATTACTAACGAGCTATGGCGTAGGAGACAAAACCAATGATACATGACCAAATCCATGGCGAAGACACCAATGATTACTCGCTTCCTCACCTAAGCTCGATTCACGACCAAGGGTAGGATGAGACATGGGAAAACATTTAATGGGTGCAAAATAAAAAGACATGAAACAAACAATTTCCTAAGTCCACAATCGCCCCACCACTAGTCGCATTCAATTCCATAGCAAAAACCGAGGGTCAAGAGTCAAGGGGTCTTCAATACACGAGTCAATTCATATAAAATAAAGCGTAGTGCCTCATAATCTCCATAAATTAGGCAAATAAGATGCATTAACTCGACCTTCATTATAAAAAAAGTACGTGTTATAAAAAAAATAAATTTTTGGTAATTTTAGCACATATTTCAACCAAAAAACTATATAATCAATCATTTCTATCTCCCATCCCCCCACCTGAAATTTACAATGCCCTCATTATACAAATTGAAACTTAAAATAGAAAAGAGAGATAGAAATGAACGAGTTTCTAATTTTTTTCGTAAAAATACATGAAAACGGACATGTAAAAATCATAAACAAAAACTTGCTTGCATGCTTTTTTTCACTCTTTTTTCTTTTCTTTCCCCTTCTTTTTCACTTTTTTTTAAGATGAAAGTTAAGGTATAGATGCATAAAAATAAAAACAATACGAACATATAAATCATCCCCCCCACTTCAGATCAACTATCATCTAAACCCGATTTTCATCCAAAACCCTTTAATCAAAACCCGCGACTTTCACCGACGAAATGAAAATTTACTAACAGTGCTCGGACCATGGACTTATAGAAACTACAGAGTAGGCTGGGCGATAGGTCTAACGAAACAACATATATTGGGTAAATCAAAATGAAAAGAATGGCTCAAACGGGTTTACTAGGGGTATCTTGCACTAATGACGAGTGCAACAAAAAGGTTTTAACAGGGGGATTGACTGATCTATGTAAAAAGTCAATATACATAAACATAATATAAATGAAGGGCTATTTGGGTTTAATCCTAAAATTACATTATATCCTAGTTGCACCCATTACGCCAAGTTACCTCAATGTAATGCTCATGATAATGGTCTCGAAAAGATATGCAAGGCCAAGTTTTAAAGTCTACTACAGCCACCGGCACACTCATTTTTATGGTATAATGTATAAGGGGAAAACGGAAAGGCTTATCATCATGCAATGGAAATATAGGGTAGGTGTGCTCAGTCTAGATTAAACTAGTTAAGTAATGAAAAACACGTCAAAATTTTAAAGATGAAACATTTTTCACTAAAAACTAGAAAAATAAAGGCAAGTATAATCAGGTAGGTGTCTATTTCTAATCTCTTCCCTCCACTTGGGTCATACAAAGCGTATAAATGAAAAATAAGAAGGGTTAGAAATGGAACGGGAAACTCCCCTGGATTTTCTTGGAATGAACGAAGATACATGAGTAAACATGGCTCGCTTTGAGATCCATGAGCAAATTTTAATTACCTGAATTTAATTAAGACGACAAAATGCATCATACTAGAAAAACAACAAGTAATGAAAATAAAGATAAAGAAAGTCCTAACTCACTTTCGTAGGAATCACGGTTGCATTTAGCGAATGCAAGAAGCCTTTTAAACCACTCGGTGTCCCGAGTGGACGAGTGAAGTCTCGTGAGGGTTTACAGGGAACACACCCACAAAGTTCATTCACTACTAAAAATATATAAACTTGGTAAATGTTTTTTTGAATATGGTTTGCTACAGGATGAAGTTACGGAATAACTTATAGACTAAGTTACACCGTAAGTAATGTGACGACAATGAGCTCATCGAGAATAGATTATGTAACCTATAACTAGAGTTACACCGTAATACCTTCGATGCTAAATCCATAATTTTTTAATACTCTTAAATACTATAAAAGATCCTTCCAAAGACTTCTCCGCATTTCTTAACTGTAGAAACCTGTAAAAATGATGCACAAACATACCAAGCATAAAATCCTATAAAATTAAAATAAAACAAAAATAAAAAGATAGGCATGGGGTGCCTCCCACGAAGCGCTTGTTTTTGTTCGAGTCTCGAGCTTGACTCCACCCTTATTTATTACGTAAGAGTCCATCCATCCCCTCACTTGAATTCAAGTGTGGGTGAAAATAGCTATAAACATCGTGAGGGTGTGAATTTTTTTGAAATAGGGAAATGATGGATTATAGTCATACCTTAAAAGATATGTCATTTCCCTCCTTACCATACCCATATTCATTGACAGATTTGATGATTGGCCCATTCCGTGTTGTTGTCGACTAACTAGCTTTAATGCCACATTCATTTCTTCAACGGCCATGTGTACCTTTTTTCCATAGAAAATGTTGAAGGAACATTAGAAAGAAATTGCTCGAGCTCCTTCACATCCTTAGTAGGGTCACATTCGGCTTCTTCTTCAATCACGGTAATATCCAAAAGCTTATCTCCGAATTCATTTAAAAGCTTATCCAACACTGGGTTGGTAGTTGGAGCTACAAAACAATCATCAGAAGGTGTGATATGTGAGGTCAAGGGTTGCATCACCCACTCTTGAATGGTCATGTTATCCATGTCCAATTCATCATACTTTTGAGGAGATACATAACCACCATAGGTATATGGTTGAGAAAATTGAAAGAAAGGCTCGAGAGGAGGCGATCTAGTAAACGCTCTCCTAGATCAAAGATTTCTCATGAATTTTTTATCCTTTTTGCGCTCATACTCCCAGTGTTCTTCTAATGCCATCTTATCAATATCTAGCTCTATTTCCATGATTACCTTAAATGCAATTAAGAAACAAAGAAAACAGCAAAAAAGGAAAACAAAAACTAAAATAAACTAAAACTATAAAAGAAAAACGTAAATAAAAATCCTAAAATAGCTCCCCGGCAACGGCGCCAAAATTTTGATGTAGGTTTTCCAACGTGATTTAATATTTCTAAGTCTCGTCTACCTAAGGTAGTATAGAAGGTGGTAAAGTCGAGGTCGTTCCCAAGAGCTACGTAGATGAGGATCCTATTAAGTCTAATTGTCACGGTTTAAGATGTTTTAAGTTGAATAATTAATTAAACTAATAAACAAGAAATAAATAGCGAAAATAAAATTAAGGTTGTGAATAATGGAGAGGAAGCGTGCTAACCTAATTATTCATCCTATCATGTTGTGTCTATATTTTCTAATTACTTCCTATTGATTCAAGTGGGCGTTCAAGTCGCTAAGGCATTATTTGGTCAATTAGTCATAACCTATCAACAAAGGTTTTACCCGACTTCAATTCTTACCAACCCTCGCCTACTTACCTAGGTCTTTTGGTCAATTCTCCTAAGCAAATAAATACGACAATGCAACTCAAAACCACCGAAGCTAGGGTGACTACCAACAAACTATGCATGCATACACTAGAAACAATTATAGAAAAATGAAAACATAAACAATACAATCAAAGAATCATAACTAGGCTAGCACTAAAGGTGCTTAGCCAAACATATAGTAAATTAATCCAAAAATAATGAATAAAAAATGAATTGAATTAAACATATTATTTGATACAAATTACTTGATGTAGAACTAATGATAACGATGAATCGAAGTGAATTCTCCCTTGAAAGATGGCTTGGAACCGGAAATTGACATGGAGTGGTGCCTAATCAACCCCTAGGAGAGGGTGAAGAGAGATACTAAAAATTCAGATTTAGGGTCTGTATTTATAGGCCCCTTGACAAGGTTACGACATAACCAAACTTTAAATTACTCAGTAACCTCGATTCAGTTACCAGTAGTTAAGTTTTAAGGTTATGGCATAACCTCTTCAGCTTTTTATAATAGCAATGTTGCAACTTAGGCCCTTGAGTTCTTTCATTTCATTTATGGAGACCAATACATAAATGTGTCAATTGAGCTCCTAACTTCGTATATAGGAATATTACGGCGTAACTAAATCACCGGGTTACGTCGTAATTCTTCATCTACGTATACTTCTCCACTCCTTAATTCTCTCTAAGGCATAACAAAATTACCACGTTACGCCGTAGCCTTCACATTACTAATTACGGTGTAACCTTATTAACGATTTACGGCGTAACCTTAATACATTATTCTTTGGCCCTCGTAGTGTGGGTTACGGCGTAGTTGTTGAAAACTATTAGACCTTGATAGATCTTGAGCTTCGTAGATCGTTAGTATTGCTTATGTAATCACAAACAAACTAAAAGAAAATCTCTACAACTTGTATTCTTTAGCGGAATATAAACACAAGTATAAAACACAGATAACTAAGAACTCTTTGATCCTCTATGGATCGTTATATTAATAATTTGTAAACATCTAATTCATAATTCATTCTATTGTGTTCCTTTTATAAGCAAGGAACCCTAACTTCTTCTCTAAGAAACGTAAAATTAAATAAGATATACACAATCACTTCCTAATAAAGCTCATGTATATCCTAACAAATTCTAGAAAATACGGAATAATACTATCCGCAGAAACAAACTAATAACTATGTAACTTCAATGAACTATGTCTCTGAGAATCCATACACTGAGAATCCATTCAGAAAAACAAAGATAATTGACTTCACATAATTCCCAACAATCCTCCCTAAACTGAATTTGACTTGGTTAAGTTCCAGGTTCTTGATAGATCTTTAACCTTGCGGTACTAGAGGATTATACTCGAACATCATCAATGAAATCAAAACAAAATCATCTCTTTGATGAAGAAACTCTTAAACTCCATATCTTTGCAGAAACAAATGACAACATGTACATCAAAACATATTAGTTTCATACTATTCTCATCACTTCCGGTGTGTGAACTCTGTGAGAGGTGAATCATTGAAAATAATGGATTTGATGTCTCTTTACCAATAGCCATCACTCCTGGAGTAGCCAAATGTTTAAGTTCGAAAATCATGGTACACATAACCATCGATTTATTAGCAAATCAACCATGAACGGATTTGAAATGTCTTTACTGTAGCCGCTTTGCTCGGGACTAGTCAATTCTAAAATTGGTGAACCGATTACCAAATATGGTATTCCACCGCCTTTACCACAAGCCATATACATGTGGGCTAGTCAATTCTTGGATTCCAAAAGGAATAAACCATGGTGAATTGATGACCATACAACACTCGACAATGAAGCATGGGTGGTTACAAACCCTATGATTTTGAGCAAACCATTACAGCTATCAACATATTTGATGTGTCTTTACCAAAGCTGTACCCTTTGGACTAGCCAACTCTTTGACATACACAAGATATATCTGGCGAGTTAATAACCAGCAATAATATACAACAAACCTGCAATAAAAGTTAGATAAACAAATAATATACATACTTTTTTTTAACTAAAAATAAACAAATAAACAAAAATTACAAACCATACAAAATACCATAATCAAGATGAACTTCTATGTACCATAAGCTGATTCTTAATAACGCCAACACATTGTTCAGCATGCAAATTATCATTTCCAACAGGATCTGGAGGAACTTCCAACTTCTGGATAAGCATTCTTTCCGTAAGCTTCATAGATAATGGATAAGTTCTCAAAGAAACATACGTGAGCAGTAATACCACCCTTTGTCTCAACTACATGCACACGAGGCAGATGATAAAATCTCCAAGACGTAACCTGCCACAAGTGGAAGTTCTTCCAAATAAAGTATCCTTTACCATTGGGAGATATTGAATCAAACAAAACATGAAAATCACCCAATAAATATAACCCAGAACCCTTTGGTGCATTAGAATGGTAATACGTATTGACAAGGTTATACAACGTAACCAAATGCATACTGTCCACCAAATGCAAGATCTCCTTCAAAAAGTTAAATTGCATGGTGGTTTGATCCAAACGGTGAATGATATTAAGCTCATCATCTGACAATGACCAATTAACCAAAACATCATGAGACCCTCAGAAAATCAGCGGCAGATCCTTCTTGGATAAACGATGTCTCAGCCGCCTTTAAATCCACATGATTATCCTTGTGAGATGTCTCAACCTTAATATGTGAGATGATAATCCGAGTGATCTCACTGATTTCCTTAAAGAAGAGAACTTTCGCTTAGCCATCCTCTTCTTCCTCCTTCCGAAGATATATGTCCAAGATGGAATATCTTCGATTCTACTTCAACTGTACATCGTAAACATTACCACGTATTTCATTCATTCATCAAGCATCTTTCTTGCTCAGATAGGTTTGACAAGAGTTGTTTCAAATTTGTTAACCGATTATCTCCTTCTATATCAATAGACCGCACAAATGAAGTTGAAACGGCACATTAGGTGTTTCGGCAGAAACCACGTAAGGTTCAGCAGAAGCTTAGGAGACACAATAGAAGGTACATCGAAGAAACCCCGAAGATGAAGGAATAGCTTCATGGTGGCTTCGAAGGAACCACAGACATCATCTTTGGTGGAGTATCATCAAAATTATCCACAATCTCAACAAATTTAGGTCTTTTGGCCTGTGGAGCATCTGAATCATCGGCAATTTTTTCAAAATAGATGCGAAGCCGGACTAGATGAAGTAAACTTCATAATCTTATGATAATGACCGAGTAACTCAGGCCTCGGTAAAAGCCTTAACCCGCTTCATAGTCATACCGAGTTATATAGAGAGTAACTCTGATATTTCACTACTTTCCTCATATAATCTTTTGTTGGAGCTACAGATTGTAGTCTCACTTTCTTAGTTTTGTTCTTTTGAGCTTGAATAGCTTTCCTTTTTGCCATAGCTTCTTTCTTCTTTTGTTGTCCAAGAGCCATCATTTGAGCCACAAAATCATCACTATTAAAATTTGCTCCCAAAATACTCTGAGCAAGTGAAGGATTAAAACACTTCTTGCCTGAGCGTAAACATCGGTGTCCAGGTGTTCGTTCAAGGCATCTAAGTAGCCATTGCATCTAATTCTTTTTACGATCGAGGAGGCAATTTAGAAATAGACTCGACTTCAATCTGTTGAGCCAATTCAACACTTTTCTTCAAATTGGCACATTCATCTAACATCCTCTGTTGTGCTAACCTTTCACGTTCACTCACCGTCCAACCAAGCTCAATATCAACCTACTCCCGTCTCTTTATCAAGTAGATTCAATAACAACATCACCGAAGGAGTATCACTAAAAGGTACTTCGAAGATTCATCAGGATGTGCTTGAGAAGATAGCACATTTGAAGTTTGAACACCGCACACAATGTCCATCAAAGGAGTATCGGCAACAACATGTTCTTGATGGTTGAAATATCTTCACTTTGCAATGTATCCTTATGGACAGATTGCTTTCTCCTCCGTCTAGTAAACAAAATTGGCTCCTTTTGCCGCATGATGTACCAACCTCGGAGTAGAAACATTAGATTCTTGAGCCACATTAGCCAACATATCAAGTGACTTAAACGAGCATCCATCCTCTCATCGAAGAAACATCCAATCTCCTTTTTCTTCTCGACTCGGTTGTACTTCCAAATCCTTAACCTTTCTTTTCAATTCAACAATCTCACCACCAAGCTTAGATTTAGTCTCTGCAAGCTCCTTCTTGAGATCATTAACCTCACTACATACACGTAGAGAGCATACAAAGATGTAAGTGTAATAGGGTCCTCGGCTCCACCAGATTGCTCGTGGTAATGGGAGCATCATCGGACCTTTCGAAGAAATATCAATATGCTCAAAGAATGGAACATGATCATCAAGCTGAATCTCTAACAGGGACTAGGAGTAGACAGTCTATTAAACTTAGTCTCATCCTCAGCAAGAGGAACCTGTGAAGGTGGTGGACTAGATCTAGGTGAAGGAGTGGATAAAGGTTGTTCAGGAGTAACAAGATGTACTTCACAGACATTAGAAGGGCCTTCGTCTATTGTCACTGATGGATTCCCATCAGCAGCAACAGTAGTAGAAGGTGGAGAACTGTTAGGAATTAGAAAATTCCATAGTGAAGAGTCGGTCACCCCAAATATTATCTAGCATAAGTTAGCTCGTAGACTTGTCTTTATTTACGTTACTTAGTAGTTTAATAGTTAATTAGTAGCGTAGAATAGTTTAGTGCAAAACCGTGGAGGAAGGACGGGTCTTTACCCATTGTATGCCTGATCCACAGGCCGATAGGAGGTCGTGTATTGTGTAACTATAAATACCCCTTCCATCCATGGAAGGGGTGGTGCTTCTCATTCAATCTAACCTTTCATTTGTGTAAACCTCTAGCAAGAACACCCTCTCTCTCTACTTTCTCTCTCTAAAATGGTAAACATGTATTTTGATCATCCAAGACCACCCGAATCATTAAACACAATAATATTTGGATCCTAACAATTGGTATCAGAGCCAGGTTATTGTGTTGTGTCGATTTATGGTGGTTTTTTTTTCTCTCGGTTTTTACTGTTTTGGTACTATTTATGATGATCGGATTTTTTCCGTGTTATGTGGATAAACAGTTTTTAACTTATTTTTTTATCTTTTGGTCAAAATGGTTACATGGTCTTATCAAGTTTTCATTACTGTTTGGTCATTTCTGTTTACATGGTCTTATCACAAAACTCATCACAAAAGCCAAGACTTAAATGTAAAACGTTGTCATGTTTTTCTGGATAAATGAAGCAGTTTAAATGTAAAACTTTGAATATAAAACTGTTGTCTAACGTGATAACATGGTCTTAAATGGTCAAAACCTTGGTCAAACTGTATAAATGAAGCAGTTTTTGTCATGTTTTTCTGGGTTGATATAAAAATGGTCGGAAAAGAGGTCGGAAAACTCATCAGAAAATATCAATTCTTTATAGCGACTTGTCACCTTTTGTTCAGATTCATTGCTTCAATCTAACGACTTGGATAGTCGTTGATTTTTTTGAAAGTCAATAGCGAGTTGTGTCAAATATTGCTAGCGAGTTGTTAACAGAAATATGTAGCGATTTGTAAAGGATAATGACCTAACTTGACTCAAAAACTTTGCTAGCGACTTGGAAAAATCTTTCACCTAGCGACTTGTATTTACAAGTCGTAGCGAGTTGGTGCTAGCGAGTTGGTACTAGCGAGTTGGTGCTAGCGAGTTGGTGCTAGCGAGTTGACTCTTGACTATGAGCTAGCGACTTGATGTTTTCAGAAATGTAGAAAAAGTGTGACTGAACTAAGACCTCGACCACAAAAAGACCTAAACCATATAACAAACGACTCATGGAACCTCAGTTTCACCATCATCACCTCCTACAACAAACTAACCTAACTCATCCTCCTACAACTCATATCTCATATCCATCATTACCAAGACTCTACAAACAAGTATTTAATGTAAAAGTTAATCTCTGAAACAGGTTCATATCTAATCTTGCAAAAGATTTTTTTCGAACCTTTATCATCATGGATCTTTCATTATGTTCGAAGTCGAAGCTTCATATTAATTTCGAATCATTCAAGAATCTAAATATAACAAGGATGTTATTTTTACCTCTTTGATTCGTTCTAGACTCAACAAAATAGAAAACTCAAAACAAACCTACCTTTTTCATTTAAGTTTGATGCCGTGTTCAACTCGTGCCATCCCTGTGGCTATGTCGATTCATGACCCTCAAACCATCCTTGTGGTGAGTTCATGGTAGATACGAGTATGTTACATACTTAGAGGATGATGCTTTTGAAGTCAGTTGTGATATGATTAGCGCGTGACAGGATAATTTTTTTTATATGTGTATCGTTGAAGAGAGTGGCGGATTTTTAAAAGGTGTGGTTAGGTTTTGGTATGAGAGAAGTATTAGGGATTATTTTGTGAGTTAGTAGCAGAGATGAGGAGAGAGGCGGACTTATGATGAGGATAGTTAGGGCAAGTATGTATTATCTGGTTATTATATACTAACGTTTTTAGGGTAAGCTTGATATGGATCTGGTTTAACTCCTAATACTTGGGCCGTGTTATGAATAGACGGGCCAGAATTCTGTCGTGAAGTCATTGGGCTAAAACATTACAAAATAATTATGTGATGTAAACTCTATCCGGATAGAAATAATTAAGATGTATATCTAACATTCCCTGGAGTTAATTTTCGTGAAGCTTTTAATGAAGATGTGGAATCAGTGATGTAGAGTGAATTAGCTTCCTTTTGGACTTGTAATGATTTTGATTTGAATCGGGTGTTAATCATATTGACTATGAGCTTAACATTTTATTTGTGTTTCAAATGGGACTTGATATTGAATGGTAACTTGGAAGAGATTCGGGTTAGATTGAAATTCTGACTGAATTTTTCATGGACCGTGCCTCGATTATTACATGTTACCAAACTTGAGCCATACACATGATCGGGTAGGATGGGCTGTTCAAGTTTTGGATTATATGAAGTTTGGTTAATATAAGATTTTATTGGTTATGAGATTTGTCGATGAGATTTGATGATGAGACTGGTTGAGTTATGAGAGTTAAGCTGTTGATAAGAGTTGTAATGTTGGGGTTTTTGGCACTTTGGTATATACACTCTCACGGAGGATACTATGACACGGCTTGAATTGGTTATTGAACATGGTTGACTACGAGGTTGTTTGGACGATATTTCTTATCTGGATTTGAAGTGAGATTTTCCGGGCGCGTTCACTTATTTCGTCTTCTTTCTTTCTACCCTTCCACGAAGATGACTTGTTTGGGCGTTTATAGAGGGTGATAAAGACTTGGCTATTTAATTACGGTTGTGATTCTTTCTCGCTTAACTCACAACGTAATTATCTCTTCGGTGTCTCACTCAGTTGAGAATGTCAAGAGGTTTTGTACATTGGGTACACCGTTTCTTCTTCACAAGAATTAGTACAAGTTTAAGTAACAAATCTGGGGAGTTTTACTTCATGATCAAGTTTGGCATATCGGGTTTAATTCTCCATGTGGTCACTACAATAGCCGACAGAATGCGTGAATGTTGTGTTTACAAAAGTGTTGATTGGATGGTTGTTGATGTTGTTGATGTTGGATAATGGATCGTTGATGAACCGCTGCATGTTCCCCTAAAACAGATATTCACTGGAACCAAAATTGTCACAACACATTCAAGCTGACATTGTTTACGATTTTGTCTTGATTTTGTAAAATCCCGCGAAAGAATCTATTTCTCGGTTTAAATCATAGACTTGTAAAATCCCGTGACAGTGGAAACATCTTGGTAATTGTAAAGTGCATTTCTGGATCTATCGTACGGTTTATTCTTGGTTTTGTAAAATCCCGTGAAAGAAACTATTTATCTGTTTAAACTATAGAATTGTAAAATCCCGTGATGATGGAACCATCTTGGAGAAAAGAAAGCGTATCTCGGGGTCTTACGATCTTTGGTGTTACGGTTCTTGTTTCAAGAAGGGATAAAGGGTGTACTTCATAAATTGAATGTGTGTTTGGATATTCATCATAGCAGTTTGGTTATTACATGGTTTTACGGGGTAATGTGCTCTTAACCATGGTCGGGATGAAACCATTATCAAAGTTCATTTAAAAACGTCAAAGGAGGCTAGAATTGAGCTTTTATTCAGAAGATGTGACAACGGAGTTAATTCACTATTATTTATTTGAGGTTGAAGTGAATTATCACGGCGAGTGTACTTAGCATCAGAAGATATCAGGGGATGGATGGATGAAGATTCTTCATGATCCTTGTTCAAGCTTATTTTCAAAAACGAATACTTGGAAATCTAGTTATTTTTGAGAGTCTATTTTTTCTGGGGGAATTGGGCTCTTTTTACCACAAAAATAACTATCACTTTAAGGAGTTACGTTGTAGTGCTCAATGTCACATTCAATTGTGGATTTTCAAGAGGTAATGTACGTCTATTACTTGATGGTTGGTTGGTTGAAGAGTAATATATTTTTCAAAACAATATTTTTCCATTTTTCAAAACAATTTAATCAAATTATTATCAAAATTGTTTAAAAATGGTATCCTGCACAAAGATACATTAGTGGTTGAGAAGCATCCGTTATTGTTGCTGTAGGGTTTGGAAGAAAAATAGTCTGCTGATGCAGTGAGACTTCTTCTTACGTTGCATTTTGAATGCCAACCGAGGTCAAATTAAGCTCTGTTTCTTCAATCACTTAGAAGAAAACCATCTGCGATCAACGCATTGAGACCTCTTACGTTGCATTTTTCTATGCCAACTCTCCATAGAAGTCAAATTAAGCTCCGTTTCTTCATTTGTCAACCCAAGAAATAGTTACCCTTTCGTTTGACATCCAATCATCTTCATTAGTGGGATCCGGATCGAGAACATTCTTATATCCATGATATCGCATCGTAGTGAACACATACATACGATATATGGTGGTCGACATCACCCATAACAACAATCGACTAATTAAAGTCAATTCAACATAGCAATCAGATCATATAAGGCATGGGGTTAATGTGTTTCATCAAACTGTAATCATCTAATCCTAACAATCATATCCTAAATTCCTAGTCCTTTGACATAGGCAAATATCAATTTTAATTAAGCACGTAGGATATTAAAGAAAGCCCGTTAGATGATATACATTTGAAAACATTATCCCCCTCAATCAGTGACTCAATTTATAAAAGATTTTAAAAGTCTCGAAGTCATTGATTGAGTTTCCAAATTTTATAAAAACTATGAATCTGATTGATTTTAAGCAACTCATTTTCCACCATTTTTGAAAACACAACAAATGTTTTTCTGAAGAATTTTAGACGGAAAAACATTTGTGTAGGAACAACAGTCTTTTTGACGACATGCTTTCCTTGTTTTGTTTTAGGATAAGTGCACGAAATTTGTGAAAATCGTTTAAGCGAAGCACTTTCCTTCCTTTGAAGAGCGGGTTGCTATCTGAAATAATAGCAAACCATAGTTTAAGCACGGGTTACAGTCTGAAATAACTGCAAGCCATGTTTTTAGACATGTTTTGGAAAGAGAATATTTACACCTCCTGCTCGAACTTCATCTATGGTCCGTGCCATTATTGAATGACATTTCTAAGACCGCAGATGTTATCGATACAATGTAAGACATGTCATGAGAAAAACATATTTTTGGTCTTTTTCAAATTTTCTGATTTTTATGGGTTTTAGAAGGTTTTATGTTTTTCTATTTTCTTTTTCTTGGTTTTCTATTTTTATTTGTTTTTGATAGATATATACAAGGATAGAATAGATGATATAGTTAAAGAAGATGATGATACGAGTACCAAGATAAGGATATCGAGCATCTCGTCGTAGAAGATAGAAGTCATCAACTCTTAAACATTCACCACCAAAGCTTCTAGGGCTCTTGAATCGAAGAAAGAAATTGAACCAATCGAAAGTGAGACTTTGGCAGCTTCCCCCAAACCAAAATCCTTTAGTCGAGATTCAAAGCTTTCTTTCAAGCTTGCCTTAGCCAGTGCACAGAAGCACACCATTATAATAAATCCCGCTGCTCCTTTTAAGAACGATAATCGAGATTCTTCGTTCGGGGTTATATCATCAACAAGAACGAAAGTATCATCCCACATAAAACAATCTTCTCAAATTTCCTTTTCAACGGCGTCTAAAGCGATCCATTCCAAAAGGTGTCAAGAGAACACTTCCCCAAGTAGATGATTTGATGCGGTCGGTCTCTTAGACTAGAGCTCACTTAACCGAATACACATACCAGAGAAAGAAACTTATACCATCGAGTAGCTGATTAAGTCCAATATCCAAAGAATAACCCGATGTATACTTTTCTCTCCGAAGTGTATGAAGCTCAATAACCCGAAGTACCGAATGCCCAAAGAGAACAACCGATAACATTGAAGAAGCAGGCGAATCATCGATTATCTCGGGTGACAATCTCATGCGGATGTCAACACCTAATAAGTGATTATATCTATGAATCACGATTAAGCCCTCAAGTAAAACAATGAGCATCCCCAATGTACACAATCTCTCTCCCCCGATGATTGTGATAACATCAAAATCATCACACACTTGTGTACCTCTTTTATCATCAGAAACTAACTCTTACATCTCTTCCCCCACGTAGTTGGAATAAGAACACTAAACGCCTTGATGAGTAAACCTTGAGTTTCTCTGCGGTCATGACATATGTCTTCCCGGGATATCTTCAATCACTTAGAAGAGTTAAGTTCATCAAGTTTACTCGCCATGAGTCAAACCTTGAGTTTCTCTGCGGTAATAACATTTGTCTTACCAGGATATCTTCAATCATTTAGAAGTATTAAGTTCATCAAGTTTACTCGCGTTTAGATACGTGTCTCCTTCCCTGCCGGTTTGACACTTCGTAATCGACAACATATTATCACCCAAATACTTGAAATTTGTTGAGAAGAACATCATTAGCTCAGATAAATCGAGAGAATCAACTTGCTTTGCAGAATGTGAGCAAGTCTAATTGGGGATTAAATCGACTTTTCACTCTCCCCATTAGTGCTTTCCCTAAACCGAATCTGTTTGATAAATGCCCAGATTAAGAAGAAGTCTTTAGATAATCAAATGCAACTAGTCTTTAGTCTTCTAACATGCAGTAGAAAATGTAGAACCGACTGCAGACTCGACCTTCTTCAAGATTGTCCGAATGGGGAATAGAATGTTAACATCTTCAACTCACACCAAAAAGCATCCCACCAAAAAGCATCCCAATTAACTTACATCTTGCAAATCCCCTTAACTAAAATCCATCCCAATCAAACAAGAACAAAAAGATGTTCATCAAGGAAATCAACAGAATCGAGGTTGCAACGAACACACAAGATGGTAACACCAAACTACCAATCACATCAAACAAAACGAAAGATTGTTCGAATCATCATGTTGATGTATATGTGAAGCATTAACCGGAAGCACTTTGTCGATAAGCTCATCAATCCGAGTGAAGATGTCAACCAATGGCTCATAGGAGAAAACTCCATGTGAAGATGACCCGATAAGAAGAAGCTCGGTTCTTACATGAGTTTGGGGCCGTATGACCATATATTCTCATAAGTCAATCAACCATGCAGAATTATCACACTTCTTCTCCCCTCAAGAATTGCATACGGAGATGCCATTCTTGATTAAACAAGTGATCAGAATGTTCTATTCACACTTCTCTCCTGCAAAATAAGCACATGATGTCGCCATCTTCATTATAATCGAGCAAGTGGAATGAGAAAGCAATCAGTGGTAGCCGGTTCACTTGATGACGAGCGCATGGAAAAAAGTATGAAGCATGTGGATGAGAATGGTCATAATGAGAAGATTTCTCTTCTTGAAGATAAAGCGCCCGAAGCACTTTTCTTTTCTTTAGAAACGAGGCATGAAAGCGTTGTGTTCATACGTCATAATGTTGAAGTACGAGGCCTGGCCCGATGTGAGCAGGCGTCATAAGAAGATTTATCTTCTTCGGAAGATAAAGCGCACTGAAACGTACACTTTTCTTTTCTTTAGAGTACGAGGCATGAGCTGTTGTGTTAAATGCGTCCATAATCTCTCATCCCATTATCATTCAGTCATCGTGTGATCTCCTCATGCCAGATCTAAGACCTCTGTTGGACTAAATTTTTGAAATTCACCCGGACTTTTTTTTTGTCAAAACCTAAAAATTAAATAATTGTGACTTGTCATGGATTGAGGTGGAGAGTGATTTAAAATAAAATATTTTCAAACGATATTTCTTCACAAAAGTTCCGCTTTGTACAATATAAGTGGTGATATAAAGATTTAATGTTATGTCATGGTATGATTTTTCTTTAGAATCAAGGTCTTTCAAAATGAAATTTTTCTGTTCTTGTTTGATTGTGAAATTGTTTTATTTTACTAAAAGATCTCTTAAAACTATCATACCTGGCACTAACAATCTTTAATGTCTTAAATTGGTCCTTATCTGTCATTTTTCAAAGTTAAATCAAGCCACGTCTTTTCCCAAAATCTTTTAAATGATTTAAATCAATTGGGATCACAAATCTCAAAAGGTTTGAAATTTTGATCGGGTTAGAGATCGTGAGTTAAATCTCTTATCTGTTTAAATGGAATTGGTTTTAGTCCTTTAAAGCACTCACCCTCCATGTGCCAAAGATTTCATACACAATGCACATGTTGAGGAGGATTTATCCAAAATGATGAGTATTTAAACAGGGCTACATATTCTCCCATATTTTCTAAACCGTATTAAATCACTTGGGATCCAAAATCTCAAAGGGTTTGATATTTTTGATCGGGGAGAATTTGGGATTTAAAAATGAAATTTGATAAAAGGTTATCGTTTGATTTAATTGTCTGCTGCTTTCTCATATGTGCTAAACACTTTCGAATCTCGAAGCATATTGAGGGAGCAAACAAACTATCGAGGTGCGAAAGTAATTTATAAAGTACATTGATTGAGTTTTAAATGGTTTCTTAATGGCTTGTGTGTTCGTGGATGTGCTTCAAAAGAACTCTTGCTTCTATGTGTTAAAATGATTTCTCTTATCCTATGCACATATTGAGGGGGAGAATTTACCAAAGAAAATCAAATGGCTTTTTCTATGAAAATTGTGATCAAAGATAATATTTCAAAGTCCTCTTGCCTCCATGTGCTTTTCAAATACACAATGCACATGTTGAGGAGGAGGTTTTCTAAATGATCAAAACTATTAAGGTACAAAATGCTTTGATCTCGTATCACAAGTACCTGGATTGTTTTTCCAAATGATTTTTCAATTGGTTTGAGAAGAACGAACTGTACCAAAAGACCAACCATTTTAATTTATGCATGGAGTTATAAGGATGGTTAGGTTAGGTATTTGTTCTCACGATCCGCCAGAACCGGAGGGATCTACCCAGGGACAATCCACTAGATAGTGTAGAGTCCTTAGGTATGATGAAAAAAGGAGAAAAATGAAATGGGAAGAGTCTTGGACTGAGGAGAGCTAATCTGGAATAAACCCAACAAGGTTCTAGTAATGAAGTCTCGGTAAGCATTGAATGGGTTGAAGAATGAAAAAGAATTGAATGTGAAAAGGGTGAAAAGAAATAGCCCTCCAATAATTCAACCTTAGGGGCAGTAACCGGGTTCAATACATATGCTACTGGTGTTTACTAAGGTAACACTGGTATTGAAGACAAGACATCATGAACCCGGTGATGCAGCACTACAACTTCCCAAAGCTACTCAAGTTCCTCTTAAAAGGACTTGTTTCATTCTCACGGGAACCTACATAATCTATCGACTTTTCTTAGAGATTGTTGATATTGAAGAAGGAGACCCTCTCCCTAGTCTCCGTAACAGGAACCAAATGTGCACTATTGAGTCTAGAGCCAAGAGATCATCCACAATGTCTCATTAGGACACTATTCTTGAAGACTTGCTGTTTCACACAATGTGGAAAGTGAGAATATATTAAGAGTCCTACGCATTATCCTTTGGTATTGCAGGAACATCAGGTGATATGAAAACATATTCACAATGAAGATGGAAAGCCTTCTAGAGCCAACATCAAACAAGCTCGTGGTGGGTGGCATGTGAGATCTATCCAATAGATCAATCTTGTGACAACTGGATTGAAACAATGGGGCGATTCACTCTTGAATCAACCTTGGTCGAGGAATGGAATTGACGAATACTTTTGGAAAAACCATTCGATGTGCAAACCTTCTTTTCTCTAGCACGTCGAATGTGTACTTATGTTTTCAAACACAAAAAATCTCTCGATTGAAAAAATGCTTTTGGAAAAACTGTTCGATGTGCAAACCTTCTTTTCTCTAGCACGTCGAATGTGTACTCTTTTATATACAAAAAGTATTTTTGATTGAAAATTGATCTTTCTCATAAAACCTTCGTCGTATGGCAAAACTCTTTCTTCTAAGCAATACGCGATTGTTTTCAAATCATTTTTCATCAATCAGTGAATCTTAATTGTGGTTCACTCACTCGTGTTGTCTTCTTTGAGACGTTCGGTTTGAAACATTAGCATTGCGAAACCCTATCAAAGATTCTTGAATCCTACGATCACGAGCGTGCTTATGTGATCAACGAGAGGCAGTGGGCGTGTACCTCAATTCAACGAAAGTGATCAAAGACACTTTCGTGTGTTTTATTGCAAAATGTTGTTTGCAGGTACATTTGGACGGTTGCGTGATCGAATTGAGGAGTCATTCCAAAGCATGCTCACAACATCCACACTTAATTTGAAGAAATCATGGTGGTGCATATCTACATAACCGGCTCTAATATTTCATACTATGCTTCGCCATCTTGCAAATATCATGAACCAATAAGGCTTCCGCTATACTGATGGAAAGATGTCTTGATCGGAAAGTGTGAGCATGTCGGTCCAAAAGTCACAACATCACATGAAGGCAACACAACTATGGATGATCCGGAGATTTCTTTGTGGTGATGATCTCAAAAAAAGCTCGAAGATCATCAAAGATGTGGATCAGTTAAAGGCCTCCACTAAAAGTACAAAATGTGCGGACTATGAAGAGTCACTACTTAAGCACAAAGATTGCGGAATTTGAAGAATTGAAGTCTACGAGCTCAAGAACAAAGTCAAGATTAGAATGCTAGGATTCGAAATGTAAAACATGGGGTGACCTCCCTTAGGGGGAGATTGTTAGGAATTAGAAAATTCCATAGTCAAGAGTCGGTCACCCCAAATATTATCTAGCATAAGTTAGCTCGTAGACTTGTCTTTATTTACATTACTTAGTAGTTTAATAGTTAATTAGTAGCGTAGAATAGTTTAGTGCAACACCGTGGAGGAAGGACGGGTCTTTACCCATTGTATGCCTGATCCACAGGCCGATAGGAGGTCGTGTATTGTGTAACTATAAATACCCCTTCCATCCATGGAAGGGGTGGTGCTTCTCATTCAATCTAACCTTTCATTTGTGTAAACCTCTAGCAAGAACACCCTCTCTCTCTACTTTCTCTCTCTAAAATGGTAAACATGTATTTTGATCATCCAAGACCACCCGAATCATTAAACACAATAATATTTGGATCCTAACAAGAACCAACAACATTCCCCTCATCAGCAGATTCATTGCCTTGAGGCAACATAGCCGCTAGCAAAGGATGATGTGCCCCCTCATACTTAGTTCTCATTGAAGCAAATAGTTTAGCAGATAAAGCTCCTATGGGATAAAAGGCTTGGGTTTGGGTAGTAATGTCTAATATTATTTGCAAAACCTAGGGTACATTAAAAACTTGTTCTTTTTCCTAGTTATATTCCCAACCATATTATCAAAAATAAACTTAGAAAAGTTATAAGTTAAACCCTGAGATAGACATATAATACCACATCCCAATTGAGTAGAAAGTCCCATCCTCTGATTTATTGCTTAAACACTAAAGCAATGTATGAACCAAAACCTCCACATAGGACAAAGCGATTCTTTAACCACGTATGCGTCCTTGTACCTTGATACCCAATCGCTCTTAGCCCATCAAGTACCACTGCAGCATTCGAATGATAAACCCCATTCTCATCATCCAATCGAAGTCAACTTCTTATCAGCTCCTCTGTCACCACATGCTCTGTTCCGTCAACCATAGCTACAATCTCTGTATCATTTCTCTTTTCAGCCGTTGCCCAAAATTGTTTAACCAACGATTCATAAATCACTTCCGGAGAATGCGTTAAAGAATAATGAATCTTGGATCTCTTTAAGAATTCCACCATGGGTTTGTACAACTCATCACCCTTAGCCGTTCCCAAAAAAGCAACTTTATTATGATCGTGATTGAATTGAAGTGCCATGAGAACTTTAGATAATGGGTGAAGATTCAATCAACGAAGGTGAGTTTGAATCGAATAAAGAGGAATATGTTTAGCGAAGATATGCGAATAGGTTATAGGTAGAAGTTTCCCAAATTGGGGTCAAATATATTAAGTTGTTGACCGGTGACGTGGAATGCAATCTTTACCTAATTCAAATTCCAACTTAAACAATAGTCAATCTACTGAAGTGATACAATCAGCAGAAGCAATTCACGTATTCAAGAAGCTTCAGTAAATATCTTTTCTTGTTTCACCCAACTCGCATTAAATACCATTAAGCCTTGAACCCGTCTATAAAACAAACCCAATGCACACATAACTCTTCATCAAAAACCCCCAAATATCATCACAAACCCTAATTTCATCAATGCTTCAAAATTAACCACAATCAGTCATGAGTACTAAACCTGAGATCATAGATCTCACAACATCATCCTCATCATCATCATCATCATCATCATCAAGTGATGATTCAAACCCATGGCTTCATTACTTTCCTCAACCATATCCACGACCAAGTAAATCACCCTTTCTCCCTTTTTCAAAAGATGATAGTGTAGTGAATCCAAGTGAATCTGTGATGATTCGATGACTCCTATAAGGAGAGAACATCTTACTCCCAACCTCCACACCTCGGCCTCAACAAAGGCCACGAGCAATCCGCCACTCCCAAGGATAGAGGTGGTTCTTGGTCTTCTCGCACCAGTTTTGGTGCTTCATCACACATCGTATAAAGGAAGGGGTTAAGGAAGGTGGAAGGATTGCTTTTTGGTGAAATCAGCAGATGAAGCACAAAGGACATATGTGGTCATCTTCATCATCATCGTTTTCATCAATCCATCCTATCCATTTTGATCCTTAGCATTCTCGTCATAGTAGTCATGCATCTCCAGCCATCGAGATAGAATGAATGGGTGGTTATGCAAGACTTCACAAACGCATATCCAGCATCTAGTGTGAAAGATGTGAGCGATCATGCATATCCAACAGCCTGTTAGATGTTGGAATAGATGATATAAACAAGATTCGGATTAGTAGATCATGTATAGCTCTTTTCTTGTAGTTACATTTGATGTTGATTGTACTCTGTAAGCTGTAAGCTGTAAACTGTTTCTCGAATGAATTAATGAACAATTTGCTTCAGTACTTCTCTTGAATGAACATTGTAACTTCAGTATTGTCTTCATTGAAACAAATAGCTCACTTCACACTTTGAATTCAGGTAGAAACAAGCTTTAAAGCTTTCTTGACCATATTCCAAATTAACAACCATGGTAAATTCCAACTTGAATAACTAAACTGCAAAACAGAACAAACACAGAGAAACACACAAACCAACAAAGAAAAACAAACTAAGATTACATTAGCTGGTTAGTGTTAGTAAAACAAAATCAAATAAAAAAGTATACACAAAAATCAAACAGATTAACATAAAAGAATGCAAAGTGTACACAAATCCTCCCCTAAGGCATATGCCTCCCAGGGCCTATGCCTCCCCTTAAACTTTGCAATTAAGGGTTAAGCATACCAATATGGACCACAAGGTGTTGAAACCTTGGTCCATCAAAAGCCTTAGTTAACAAATCATACATTATTATCAGGTGTGAATTTTAACCACCTTTATCAAATGTTTGTCATATGCATCTCTTATAAAGTGGTGCTTGATTTCAATATGTTTTGTTATTTGTGAAAACTGGATTTTTAACAATGCATATGGTACTTTGATTATCAATAAAAATTGTTGTGTTCATGAAGTTATACCCATAATCCAACAATTGATTTTGTATCCAAAGAACTTGTCACGCAATTTCGCAGCAGCACTCTGCTTCAGTAGACGAGGTAGCTACAATAGTTTGTTTCTTGCACTGCCAAGAAATCAATCTCTTCCCACAATTGGCAACCTCCAGTGGTGGACCGCCTATCAGATTTACCAACATAGTCACTATCACAATATGCTTCCAGCTTAAATGGAGATTCTTTTGGGTACCAAAGGCCTAAATGAGGTTGGCCTTTGAGGTACTTAAAGATCTTTTAACGACATTGAGATGGGAAGTAAGTAGATTAACTTGATGTCGAGAACAAACACTCACACAAAAATATATCAGGCCTTGAAATTAAATACATCAAAGAACCAATCATAAGGTGTGGCATAAGGTGTAGCGGTCCTTACACTTTCCATACCAAACTTCTTCAAGATGTCTCACATATTTGTCCCGGTGATAAAGATACCATCGGTTTGAACTTGGAGACCCAAAATGAAAGTCATTTCTCCCATGGCACTCATCTGAAACTCTCCCTTCATAAGCTCCTCAAACTCCATGCACCAAGCTTCCTTTGTGGATCCAAAAATAATGTCATCCACATACACTTGCACAAGAATAATATCGTGGAATTCTTAAGGAAAAGAGTCTTATCAATTGCACCTCGTCGATAACCATGCCGAGAAATGTTGAAAGCCTAGCATACCAAGCTTCGGTGCTGATGTAGTCCATAGAGAGCTTTGACTTGTAAACATGATTAGGATGATCGGGTCTTCAAATCCTTTAGGTTGAGTGAAACATAACCACCTATTTCACCATACAGAAAAGCTCCTTTAACATCCATCTGATATACCATAAAACCCATATAGGATGCAAGAAAATCAGTATGGCCTCAACTCTTGCCACAGGTGCAAACACTTCATCATAATCAATCCCCTCTTCTTGTCTATAACCCTGAGCAACCAATCTTGCTTTGTTTTTAATGACAACACCTCTTGCATCTCTTATTTTTGAATCCATTTAGTCCAAATTGCATACTTGCCATCAGGTAGTGGTACCAATATCCAAACTTGCTGATTTTGAAATTATTGCATCTCTTCCTGCATTGCCTCAAGCCATCTTGAATCTTCAAGAGTCTGAGTAACACTGGTTGGTTCCACTTGAGAAAGAAAACAAGCAAGCGGACAATGTTCATAGTCGTGTGATTGTCTCTTTGCTAATTTGAGACATAAGAGATAAAAGCCACGTGACCATATTTAGAACTTGCCACGGTACCCCTTGTTCTAACAGGTGCATTAGGATGACCAATAATATTTGTTGTGGATGAGTATTGTGAATCCTTTTGTAGCAGTGGTGTTGACTTCAATGGAAGAATCAAGATTAGTCATAGTAGGTTCAAAATCAGTGTCATAAGAAGGTGAGGTGAAGATTCCAGCTTTAGGTTGATGACCAAGATCGAAGGTTTTGGAAACGTGTATAAGGTTCTCCAAAGTGCAGACACTCTAGTAGAAATAGGAGTAGAAACGACATATCTTCAGCAGAATTGGTGATAGTAGGAGAAACATAATCACATTCGCAGATTGATGTTTCCACGATTGCTTCATGGCACTCTCCTCAGCATTCCTCTTAGCATCTAGATTAGCGCATACTCTTGTTTCTTCACCTAGCAAGGTCTTACATAGTGTGAATCATCTTAACTCTCATCAGTATAATCTCTAGAAGTGTCACCTGTAAAATTGTTAGGGGAGAAAGAAGGCACTACAATGGGTTGTTCATCATCTTCAAACTCCTTTGTCGAATCAGCATCCTTATTATCTCACCTGTAGTTGGAGACCCTTGAGTACTTGCATGTTGGTTAGCCATATGTCTAGAATAACCCAAATAATCAGTTAAGTAATCAAGGTCAAAAGACCAAACATGACCTTGTCCTTGAACATTAGGTTTGTCTTAGAAACCTCGGTTCAATGTCTCCTCAATCTTTTAGCAGATAAATTGTAAACCCTGCGCCTTACTGAGTAGAATATCTCACAATATAACCATCATCAGTTTTCTCATCAAATTTGCCCAATAGATCACTTGTATTCAGAATGGTCACTTGACAGCCAAAAGGTTTAAGGTAATGAATAGCAGGAACTTTCCCATAGATAAGTTCATATGGTGTTTTGAAGTGTGGTCTAGTAATGGATACCCTATGATTACATAAGGCTGTGCCAAACTTCGATCCAAACATGGTGGGTAATTTCAAGTCTGCCAGCATTGATCTTGCAGCCTCTATCAATGTCCTATTCTTCCTTTCAGCCACCCCTTTTTGTTGTGGGGTTCTTGGAGTACTATAGTCCCTTTTGATTCCTTTAGACCTACAGAGTTGTATAAGTAAAGCATTCTTGAACTCTGTCCCATTATCACACCGAATTCCTTTAACCTTTTTGTTCAACTGATTCTCAATAAGGGTAATGAAGTCTTTCACCTGGAGATGTTTCATCTTTGGTCCTTAGAAAGAATACCCAACAAAATCTGCTACAACCATCAGTGATAACCAGACAAAAATACTTTTGATCAATGCTTCGCACTTGAGTTGGACCAAACAGATCCATATGAAGCGGTGAAGAGGTTGAAATAATGCTCACGCAGTAACAACTTTGTATGAAGCTCTATGTTGCTTTCCCTTGTTGCAGCAACACGTTATGATCATTTGTAAAAACTTTGGAAGGAAGACCTTCAACAAGTCCCAGTTTAGAGAGCTGGTTTATGGTCTTGAAGTTGACATGGGCCATCCTCCTATGCCATTTGGTAGATTCATCCAAAGATGCTTTAGCCACTAAACAAGTTAAGTCACCTTCGGTTTGACATCATTAAGTTGAATGTATAAAGATTGTGATTCCGAGGAACTTTCAGAAAATTGAAGTTTCTTGGGAGTTTGAAGTCTTTAGATAGCACAAGAAATTCATCCTCTGTGAAGAGTACTTTGTTCTTGGTGTCACAGATTTGAGGCTGAGAACAAGTTGAAGTGTTGGAGTTCCTTGACATAGTATACATTCTCAAAGTCCAGTTGAGGTGTTTTGATGGTCCCTTTCCATAATTAGTCCATCACTTCCTCCAAAGGTTACATTGCCTCCTTCTTCAATTGATACAAAGTTATACATCATATCCCTGTTTCCTGACATACTTCTTGAACAACCACTATCAACAATGCCAACATCATTATGCTTAAGAGGATGATTCTACAACAACAAAACAAATATTAGTACACTATGGAGGCTCAAGTCATTCTGACTTGAACACGCCTGTGTGAATCATATGAGTTATGCCATGCAGATGTATAAGATCCACTATTGTTCTTGGGTTTCCATTGAAATTTAGGTCCCTTTTATTCCAAGAACAACCTGCTGAGGACTTGACAGCAGTATCCCAATACCCTTTCCCATCATTCATTGAGTCAACATATCCAGGCCAATAACCATTCTTAAAATATGAACTTGTTGGTTGAACATATGGTCTTGCAACCGGTCTTCTCCAGGAAAAGGAGAATTAGAATAAGTTGCTTGTGGAACATAAGGTGGTATAGCATTAACATTGGTCCACATTGGTCTAGATATCCTAGAATCACCACACCTACCCATCCTTTGCTCATGATAATCACAATCCTTAATTAAATGAAATTTACTTCCACACAAAAAACATGTCTTCTGTTTAGAAGATTTATTCAAACCAAATATGTTCTATTACAAGAAATTCAAAAAACCATGAAAAGAATTGTTTTTAACAGATATTATATGCAAAATTAAAGGCAAGTCTTCGAGGCTGTCTTGGAAGAGGATTCCTTGCAAGAACTCGACATGCTTATGGGTAGTCTTGGGTGCAGGCGGTGAAGACTTGGGAAGGTCGAACTTGTCATTTGAATCACACTCTGTAGACCGGTGGGAGGACTTGTCACTGTTAACACAAGAGACAAAGTCATTAGAAGAAGTATCAGAGTGCAAGTCTTTTGACTTTTTCCATAGAGATGGTGTGATCCATCAAAGTCCAAGTAATGGAAAGGTCAATGGGCATGTGCTCACCTCTAATAGGTCCACGTACAGCATGAAGGTCACCTTCTTTCACAAAATTAGCTAGGCCTGCTGGTGTAGATTTGCGTGTGTCATCCCTAGCTTCTAACCTACATACTTCTTAAAGCCTAATCCTATAGAAGTATTTGGAGTTTGACTAGCATAGATGTGACTAGCTAACTTATTTCCATTTAACAACCATTCTTTATGCCTAGCAATTTCTTCATCTAGTTTCTCTTTTAGCTATAGATTTTCTGACACTACATCTGCTCTCAACTTCTCAGAATATTTTAATTCATTTTTAGCACATTCGAGATCCCTTTCTAACACACTTATTTTCTCATCATAAGCTATTTGATTCTTCTGAAACCAAACCTTTTGTCTTTCTAGTGTTTTTAAAGCCTGTTTATAAGCTTCAACTTCTACAAAGCATTCATTATATTTAGGTTTCAAAATATCATAAGCTTCTTTGAGTTCATTATAACGCTCACTACAACCAAACAAGCAGTTTTGTACCTGAGAGATGCCCATCAAGGCAATCTGATCATGCTTGTCCTCTGAAGTACAGCTTGCAATCAAACCAACATTATCAATAACAGGACCATCATTTTCCTACTCATGTTGCTTCCAGTCCATTGCATTGTCAAGAGTGACCAAAGGCTGCGATCCTTTGAAGTTCCGCCTCCTCGATTCTGCTGATAAGTAGAGTATCTCGTCTCATCACCGACTTTCCCTATCTTTGCACTCTCGGAGAAGTGACCCATCTGTTGACATGAAGCACTTGACCTTCCTTTTGTCAAACCTGTGGATCTCTTCCTTGGAAGCCAACCTTCCCGACTTTGCGCTCAAACCTCTTGATATCCATGGACGCATAGCCACCGCCACTTCAGCTTCATCTCTTCCATCTCCAGTGGATCCACCTGATCCATATCCTCATAGGCAAGTTCCTGCTGAGGATCATAATCAACAAAGAAGGATCTAAGCACATCTTCCATTATACCTCCAGATTGAGAACTTGATGGAGTGGAAGTGTAAGATGATGATGAGTAAGTTGGACTTGGACCATGACTCATCTTAGGAGTAGAGGCTCCAACGAATGCTGTGTGACTAGCAGTAGATGATGATCTAAAAGGACTTCTTACATCATGTTCAAGAGCTTTAAGTTTGTTATACTCATCAAAGTAAGCATATCCAGCCACTTTAAAAGCAATGCTTACTTGTAGCGAGTTGAGGTAAAGACCTCAAGAACTTAGAATTGCAATCATCATTATCGGCTTTGCCTTCATGATTCTGACTTAAAATCTTGTGAAACTTGTCATAGCCCTTGTGAATTCCTTCTCTTGAGATTTGAAAATCTTGAAACTGTTGTCGCAGCATGGACTTTCTCATTCTCCTAGACTCATCATTCCCACCAAACTTAGCCTTAATAGCTAACCATATGTCCTTAGCATCTTGCATGAAGTGAAAATCACTCAAGTGATCCTCAGGAATAGCTTGAAGAATGATTGTTTTAACCTTGGTTTCTCTCTGAACCGCCAGTAACTCTTTAGCAGTTTTGGGAGGAACATAAGTCATCGCACCGACATCTACGGTAGTTTTCTCAAACTGTTGCCCTTCGTACTATCACCCATAGATTCCAATCAATGTTGGAGATCCAGTTTCGCATCTTCATCGCCCAAAGATCATACTCTTCCCTTTTTAGGTAAGGAAACTTAGCATTGCTGTTAGAGACTTAGGTGTTGCGATGGGTGGTGTTTTTGGTTGTTGATTTCAACATCAACGTCTGAACCAGCATGGTGAGTTTTGGTTGTATGGGTATTTAGAAAAACCTGTTCTTAGTATCGTAGAGACTCTCACGAGGCTCTGATACCACTTGTTGAAAACTATTAGACCTTGATAGATCTTGAGCTTCGTAGATCGTTAGTATTGCTTATGTAATCACAAACAAACTAAAAGAAAATCTCTACAACTTGTATTCTTTAGCGGAATATAAACACAAGTATAAAACACAGATAACTAAGAACTCTTTGATCCTCTATGGATCGTTATATTAATAATTTGTAAACATCTAATTCATAATTCATTCTATTGTGTTCCTTTTATAAGCAAGGAACCCTAACTTCTTCTCTAAGAAACGTAAAACTAAATAAGATATACACAATCACTTCCTAATAAAGCTCATGTATATCCTAACAAATTCTAGAAAATACGGAATAATACTATCCGCAGAAACAAACTAATAACTATGTAACTTCAGCAGAACTATGTCTTCGGCAGAATCCATACACTTCGGCAGAATCCATTCAGCAGAAACAACAGCATAATTCGTACTTCACATAATTCCCAACAGTAGTCAATTTTGTCGATTACGCTATAACCTTCTTCAGAAAATATATCTTGGCCTTTTCTAACATCTTTTCCTCTCCAACGCCTCATTATCCTGAAATGTAAATATGAACGAATATAAACGAACTAAGTACCATATTAATACAAATGAGGCAATAAACATGGGAATTTGATATGTAAAATATTAGGTAATTTGATGTTATCAATAACAAATTTTGAGGCTTTGCTTGAACATTTCATCAAGCAAAAGAATGCAAGGGAGGAAAAATGTGGTGCAGGTTCTAGCAAAGTGGGAAAAGATGGTGCAGGTTCTATCAAAGGGAAAAATCGATGAACTGCGATGTTTGTTATGTTCTATCTCATGTGTTTCGTTTGCTTTTCGAGTTGTTTAGTTTGAGTTGTTTTGTTTGCTTGTCGAGTTGTTTCGTTTGAGTTGTTTCATTTGCTTGTCTAGTAGTTTCATTTGAGTCTGTATGAAATATATGTGGTTGAGAACTCTTGCCTGTTGAATAAAAGGTTTGCCTTCGTGATTGTTAATTGTGATATTGTTCCTTCCATTCCAGTCTTTATGCATATGTAATCTAGTGCTGAAAAATTGCATATTTGAAATACCTGGCTATTTAAAAGGGTGTTTGGATATGGATTTAACAAACAGATGATTAATGTCAAATACCAAGTGTAAAATATATACGAATTACATTACAAATCAAATTACATTACAAGCATATGATTTAGTCTGTTTAAAGGGGTGTTTGGATATGTTTAAAGAGGTCTTTATGCATATGTAATTTAGTGTTGAAAACTTGCATATTTGAAATACCCTGTTGTTTAAAGGGGTGTTTGGATATATAAAATACATACGAACTACATTAAAAATCAATAAACATTCAAACATTAAAGCGTAC
>OU343222.1:335279637-335340452 GCA_910596185.1 Chrysanthemum makinoi
TTTTCACGATACCGGTTTTTACGTTTTATGGCAACAACTTAGGTTGGCATTTGCGGAACAAATCATACTCTAAACTCCAGAATAATACCAAGACTATCCACCTAAGCCATCTTATCTTCATGTGGCCCATATGGGGTGAAGTCTACCTTAAATGGCGATACTAACCATCATTCCCATTTTGATGATTTACATGTGTGTCCTAACTTTAACCATGGTTAACTTGTTAATATATGGTTATTAAACTCTTATAAATAGTAAGTGAACATCCTAAAATCCCTCATGCTCTCCTCTTGGTGGTTCATAGCATAAATCAAACATCTTCCATAATTTGTTCTTTAACTCCAAGTTTATGCAAAGAGTTTCAAATAACAAGTTACTCATCTAATGAAGTTTAAGTGATCTTCTAAGTTTAAGATCCTCAGTCATAGAACTTCATGTAATCCTTCAATTACAAGGGTACCAAAGGGTGGAAGTCTTGCTCAATCAAGGTCCTAAGTGTTCAATCAAAGTCTTATCCTTACTAGTTACTCCTTTCTTGATTGAAAGCCAAAAGTTGTAAGCAACTAATCACCACCATCATCTCATGTTTATTATTCATAATCTTGAAAATTTTATGCTATATATATAGTTACTTAAGTTGATTCATGATGTACATATACTTTCAATCATGTTTTAATTCACATATTGTAAGCAAAAGTAACAAACTAGCAAACTAGTCATATTCTACATTTGAGACCATTAAATGATCACATATGGACTTTCCTAACACACTATAATTTGACAAGATAAAGGGTAAACATAACTTAGCAGATCTTAAAGCGGAAAAAGCAGTCAAAAGTTATATATTAGTGAAAAGTTAGCAAAAACCTAAGCAGCCAAATAGCTACTTGTGAGTGCATTAAAATAAAATTAGGTATACAGTTAGAATCATCAAAAGAGTTAAAACACAAAAGGTTAACCAGAACGACGTTTTCCTTCAATCTTTAGAAGCCGGACCTTGAAAGCGCTTAAATAGGCCATTATCTTTCAAAAACTGGCAGCGCCATATATATAGTCTAACTATACTTTTGTCTACCAGAAAAAATGAAACCAAGAGGCCTAATGGCCAAAAGCCAAGAACACGGCCCGCGGATAAGGTCAAAACTGGAGTCTCAAGACCATGGTAGTTCAAGACCAAAGAGAAACCCCGACAGGCCATGGCTAAGCTTCAATTATTTTGAACCGTTAACTAAAAGCGTTAACAGCAAATCAATACCAACACAAACCAAGCGACATAACTTCATATATTCACGTTATCTAGCAGATCTTATTTATGACGGCGAGAACTTGTAAAAACTAGATATTTACTAAAAACATGATAAACTTTATGATATAATAATCTTCATTCAAAATCTATGTTTTATCTACTAAGTGCTACAAAACTAGGGAGCTTCATGTGAGGGGTTATATTTGAGTAAAATGTAAATCGAGTTCTTTGGATTTATGATTTAAAGTGTCCTAGCTCCTCGAATGTTTAACATACCTCTGAATTGTGATAGCCGAATGGTAGTCTGATATATATAAAACTAAACCGTTTTTCAACTAGACCATTTCTATAAGCGACGCATACACAAAACTATGTACTACATCATGATCAACATAGAGGCATATAGGTTTGTTATTTCTTCGCATCATTATTTCAAACCTAAGTGCAACATCATCCTACTGGTTGTTGCATAGAAGTTCTCTGTATCCATCATTCTCATTATACATTTGATATCATTTACTGGGGTGAGTTCATAGTACCTATTACTTAATTGTTTTACAAACCCTTGGGGGAGATACATGCTTTATTTTAAACCGAACACATTGCTTTTAAACTATATGCTTATCTGATTGTTTTATTGTCACTAAGTTACCGCATTTGCCAAACTTAAGTCCCTAAATCATTAATCATTAATCACGAGGTGAAGTGGCGAATATTGTGGATAGATCTATCGGGATTGGCGAATCCCATTTCGTTGACGGGTAGGCAAACAAGCGCTATATTTGAGTACATTAGGTAAAGCGGCAATTTTACCTATTGGGGACGCGTACCAACAGGTTTACCAATTAATTTTGGAGCAAGTTAACACCTTGATTTGATGCTTAGTGAAATAATACTGTTTGTTTTCAAACAATTGGTGTGAGTCTATAGCTCACACTGCCAACATAATGTGTTCAACCATCAAACAAACTCTATGAATTTCACTACACCTTTGTGTTGACAGTTTTAAGCATGTATTTGGGTCCATATTGTACAAAGGTACGCGGAAGTAGCAGAGATACTCAAGAAGGCTATAAATTTTATTATCATTAGAAAACCTATTTAATGTATTTTGTAAACCGTGAAACTACTGGGACCTCATTTTTTGTAAACTTCGATATTTATATAAATCGAATGATAAATCTTTTAAAACGACTCCATTAGAATTTGTTTTCTATTATTATATTTGTTGTGCCATGAATTAACACCGGTTTGAATTCAGCTGTATCCGAAATTGGGGGTGTTACAGATTAGTATCGAGCCTTATTTATGAAACGGGTCTAATCGTGACCTAAACTATAACTGCTTTTACAAACAAAAATATTTTATAGCCTTCCATTCTCCGTGCCTTCCATCCTCTAGACGATTATGTGACTTTTAAGCATTTAAGCTACACAAACATACTAGTATATTGATATATCCAATCGACATAATTTCAATCATAAACGATGTACTAAACATATATGCGTATGCCTATTCTAAGGCATTACGGCACAGTCATATTTTCCCAATCTCCCAATCATGCATCTACTGGTGCATTTTAGGATTACGAAACTATATCCAAGACATTATAATTGATTACAATGGTCTTTCCTACTTCTCAAACATTGTGTGTTACACAATGATCTCTCCATCATTTCTCAAGAGATTGTGAGTTACACAATGATCTCTCCATCATTTCTCAGACATTGTGAGTTGCACAATGGTCTTTTAATTTTCTAGACATTGTGAGTTGCACAATGGTCTCAACTATTTCTTAGACATTGTGAGTTACACAATGGTCTCAACTATTTCTTAGACATTGTGAGTTGCACAATGGTCTCTATTATTTCCTAGACATTGTGAGTTACACAATGGTCTCAACTATTTTTAGACATTGTGAGTTGCACAATGGTCTCTATTATTTCCTAGACATTGTAAGTTACACAATGGTCTCAACTAAATTTCATACATTATGAGTTACACAATGGTCTCAAGTATTTCTTAGACATTGTGAGTTGCACAATGGTCTTTATTATTTCCTAGACATTGTGAGTTACACAATAGTCTCAACTATTTCTCAGACATTGTGAGTTGAACAATGGTCTCAACTACTTCTCAGATATTGTAAGTTATACAATAGACTCTAGAAATTATCTTACAATACCTTATATGATGTTATTTTACATGAAACCCGTCACAGTTATCAATTTTCCTAATGGAAATACTATAAATGGGATTTCTAAAAGATAAACTGACTCATCATCTACAAAAGCTGAAGTTCAGCAACTTTCTCTACATTCATCAAAGTTCTTATCTGAAACCTTCATTGTTAAAATTTAAGTAATTCTATCCAAGTATGGACTATTTTGAAATTACTTAAAACTTTCTTTCCACACGTATCTACCCATACTATCTTTTATGCAATGGAATGTGAAAACATAGGTTACAAGTCTTTTATGGCCAGGACTTGCAACTAAATGGTTTGATATCGCCTTTGCTTAGTGGACAATTTCTCAAAAGCTATGGACATATCACAAGTATACCTAATTTAGGTGTTTGGAAAATTTATCGAACCTCGGCTAAATATAGTCTAGTCACCTATATTTAACCTAGGGATAGTGGAACATAGTCTGACTAACTATGTTCGACTTAAATTTTTCAAACACTGAGAATAGTTACACAAGTGTTATATTAAGGTTGATTTTCTACTGAAACTCGATAAACCACTAGAATTCATTAAAAAGATCTAGAGACACAATAGTGTCTTACCACTCAGCGAGATCTTAACACTTACTACTTAATTTCATTCTTGAAAGTTTTCATTTATGAGATAATCCGAACTACTATCTTGGGATAGTCATCAAATCTTCTCGTCATTTCTTTGAAGTGCTAGCCTGATTAGGTTTCAAGGATATCATTCCGCCATAATCCTTTACAATTCACTTATAATTTTAAAGCAAACTTGACATCTCTACCTAAGAATAATGGTAAACATACACTACACTCTTCTAATCATCAACATATCACATCATTATCTAAACCCCATTGAAAGTCAGTATGTAAAACTTCATAGTACCACGTTTCTTTCAAACACTAGTAGACATAAACACTATACGATATAGCCTTCATCTCGAAACCACCTAAGACACGATCAAATTTGGAAATGGTTTGAATAACCACTTGCCACTATCAAGACTTTCCTACAACGACAATTATCACATCATTATAAACCATTTCACATAAACAACATCTTATACCTTTAGATTATCAACTTAAGCCACGACCAAAAACTTAGAATGGTACATAACACATTCTATGACCAGAAACTTAAGAACGCAAAGATTAGAATTCGGCGCATATAACCATATTTTCCTAGACACTTCAACATCAGTAACACACATTGAATTCGGGACGAATTCCCGTTAAGGTGGTGAGACTATAACAAACCGCATTTTCGGGTTACTTTTCATATTTTTGAAAAGTTACTATTCACTTTTACTATTAAACTTTTATTCATCCGGTAGATTTTTTATTTGACATTCTCGTAAGTTAATTTATTTTAGTAATATCCTAAGAGTTTGACAATCTTTAGATCATCTTCGCAAAAGTTATTAAGAAAAAATCGTTTTAAAGTTTCGTTTTGGTGAGACACCATTTAAACATCACCGCATAATGAAAAATCAACTCGACAATTTTAGTCACATCAGTTAATTTTTAGATCACTCACAATCAATTAGAGAATTTTTAAGATTTCATTTAAACGTTACCAAATAAACCGGTACACGAGAGACTAAACTTACGTTTTAAACAATTCTACTTAGACCAGACTTAACCATTCCGACCTTTGTCTTTTCTAAGATGTTTTGACACTTTACATTTTGGAAAATTCTAACATATTTCCCTCCTCCTTTGACCATAAAGAAATTAACCTTGTGCGTTCTACATTTTTGCTTAAATCACGTAACTTTTAGACTTCATGTATAACTGTTAAGTTACCCCATATAACGAAAACCATTTTGACATCTCATATCACTTATAGACTAATTTTAGTCTACTTTAAATAAATTCACGGCCATTTCCCTGAAATCTCGTTCTTTTCGATAAATTGCAATTAGCGTTTTTGACCCGTGCTTCGGCTTTTAAGGCGTTTTGCACCCAATTAGACTTATCACTCATTTTATATTTTTATATAGAGTATAATGATGAGTTTCATCATTCCCAAGTTTATTATTTTCACGATACTTTCGGTTTCGTTTTATGGCTTAACAACTTACGGTTGGCATTTAACGAAACCAAATCATGCTCTAAACTCAAGATAATACCAAGACTATCCACCTAAGTCATCTTATCTTCATGTGACAGCCCATATGGGGGTGAGTCACCCTTCATGTGGCTTGATCCTAACCATGCTCCATTTTGATGATTACATGTGTCCTAACATAACCATGGTTAACATTTAACCCAATATATGGTTAACCAAACCTAACCTCCTATAAATAGTAAGTGAAAGAAATCCTAAAATCCCTCATACTCTCCTCTTGGTCGTTCATAGCATAAATCAAACATATCTTCCATAATTTGTTCTTTAACTCCAAGTTTATGCAAAGAAGTTTCTAATAACAAGTTACTACATCAAATCTCTAGCAAGTTTAAGTGATTTTCTTGAATTTAGATCCACTCAAGTCACTTAGAACTTCATCACCAATCCTTCAAGATTACAAGGGTGCCAAGGTGTGGAAGTCTTGCTCAATCCAAGGTCCTAAGTGTTCAATCAAAGTACTATCCCTACTAGTTACTCCTTTCTTGATTGAAAGCCAAAAGCTGTAAGCAACTAATCACCACCATCATTTCATGTTTATTATTCATAATCTTGAAAATTTCATGCTATATATATAGTTACTATGTTGATTCATGATGTACATATACTCAATCACATGTTTTAATTCACATATTGTCGTAAAAGTAACAAACTAGTAAACTAGTCATATTCTACACATTTGATACCATTAAAACCAGTCACATATGGACTTTCTAACTTACATACTATGGTAGACGAGATAAAAAGGTAAACATAGCAACTTGAATCACCCGAAACGGACAAACGAGTCAAAAGTTATAGTTAAAAGAAGTTAGCAAAAACCTATAAAAGCCAAATAGCTTACGTGGGTGCGTCCAAAATAAGTGGTACACGGGTCAATTATCCAAAAGTTAAAACACGAAAGTTGTCCGAAACGACGTTTTCCATGTCATTTAAAGAAGCTCGGACCTTGAAAACGCTTAAATAGGCCATTATCTTTCAAAAACTGAAACTGCCATATATATAGTCTCACGACTATACTTTTATCGCAACTAAAAGCAAACCAAGAGGCCTAATGGCTACCAAGAACCACGACCCGCGGATAAGGTCAAAGATGAGTCTCAAGACCATGGTAGTCAAGACCAAAGCCACGACAAGTCCATGGTTAAAGCCTCAAGGCTTATTTAACCAAGACCGTTAACTAAGGTGTTAACCTGGGCAAATCAATACCAACACAATCCAAACGACATAACTTTATATATTTACATTATCTAATGATCATATTTATGAAATGACGATAACTTGTAAAAACTAGATATTTACTAAAAACATGATAAACTTTATGATATAATAATATTCATTCAAAATCTATGTTTTGTCTACTAAGTGCTACAAAACTAGGGAGCTTCATGTGAGGGGTTTGATTTAAGTAAAACGTATCGACAAGTTGCTGGATTTACGATTTAAAGTGTCCTAGCTCCTCGAACGTTTACTACATGACCTCTGAAATGTGATGGCCCGAACGATAGTACGATATATATAAACTAAACACATTTTCACAACTAGACCATTTACGTAAGCGACATACACAAAACCATGTACTACATCATGATCATAGAGGCGTTATATAGGTTTGTTATTTCTTTAAATCATTATTTCAAACCTAAGTTTAACATCCTATTCTAGGTAGCTCGTAAAGTTCTCCGGCATATCCATCATTCTCATTATACATTTGATATCATTTACTATGAGGTGAGTTCATAGCCCCACTTTCTATTACTTAATTATTTTACAAATCCTTGGGGGAGATACATGCTTTATTTTAAACCGAACACATTGCTTTCAAACTATATGCTTATCTAATTGTTTTATTGTCACTATGTTACCGCATTTGCAAAACTTAAGTCCCTAAATCATGAATCATTAATCCCGAGTTAAGTGGCATGAATATTGTGGATAGATCTATGGGTTGGAATCCCGTTTGTGTTGACGGGGGTAGCAAACAGCATTACTATATTTGAGTACATTAGGTAAAACGGCAATTTTACCTATTGGGCGTATAACAGGTTTCACCAATTAATTTTGGAACAAGTTAAACTTGATTGCATGATGCTTAGTGAAATAATAATTGTTTTGTTTTCAAACAATTGGTGTGAGTCTATAGCTCACACTACAAACATAATGTGTTCAACCATCAAACAAACTCTATGAATTTCACTCAACCTTTGTGTAGACAGTTTTAAGCATGTAGGTCCATATTGTACAAAGTGCACGGAGGAGCACGGATACTCAAGAAGGTTATAAATTTTATTATCTTTCGAAAACCAGTTTAAGGTATTTTGTGGCAATTAAACACTGGGACCTCATTTTTTGTAAACTTTGATATTTATATAAATCGAATGATAAATCTTTTAAAACGACTCCATTAGAGTTAGTTTTCTATTGTTATATTTGTTGTGCCATGAATTAACACCCAGTTTGAATTCCGCTTGCGTATCCACGAAATTGGGGGTGTTACAGATTGGTATCGAGCCTTAATTATAGAGCGGGTCTAATGTTGACCTAAACTATAGCTGCTTTTACAAACAAAACATTTTATAGCCTTAGTTCTCCGTGCCTTCCATCCTCTAGAAGATTATGTGACTTTTAAGCATTTAAGCTACATAAACATACTAGTATATTGATATATACACTCGACATAATTTCAATCATAAACGATGTACTAAACATATCCGCGTATTCCTATTCTAAGGCATTCGGACACAATCATATTTTCTCAATCTCCCAATCATGCATCTACTCGTGCATTTTAGGATTACGAAACTTTATCCAAGACATTGTAACTGATTACAATGGTCTTTCCTACTTCTCAGACATTGTGTGTTACACAATGACCTCTCCATCATTTCTCAAGACATTGTGAGTTACACAATGATCTCTCCATCATTTCTCAGACATTGTGAGTTGCAAATGGTTTTTTAATTTTCTAGACATTGTGAGTTGCACAATGGTCTCAACTATTTCTCAAACATTGTGAGTTACACAATGGTCTCAACTATTTCTTAGACATTGTGAGTTGCACAACGGTCTCTATTATTTCATAGACATTGTGAGTTACACAATTGTCTCAACTATTTCTTAGACATTGTGAGTTGTACAATGATCTCTATTATTTCCTAGACATTGTGAGTTACACAATGGTCTCAACTATTTCTTAGACATTATGAGTTACACAATGGTCTCAACTATTTTTTAGACATTGTGAGTTGCACAATGGTCTCTATTATTTCCTAGACATTGTGAGTTACACAATGGTCTCAACTATTTCTCAGACATTGTGAGTTGCACAATGGTCTCAACTACTTCTCAGATATTGTAAGTTATTCAATAGACTCTAGAAATTATCTTATAAAACCTTATATGATATTCTTTTACATGAAACCCATCACAGTTATCAATTTTCCTAATGGAAATACTAGAAATGGGATTTCTAAAAGATAAATTGACTCATCATCTACAAAAGTTCATAATTCTAGCCAAGTATGGACTATTTTAGAATTACTTAAAACTTTCTTTCCACACGTATCTACCCATACTATCTTTTATGCAATGGAATGTGAAAACATAGGTTACAAGTCTTTTATGGCCGGGACTTGCAACTGAATGGTTTGATATCGCCTTTGCTTAGTGGACAATTTCTCAAAAGATATGGACATATCACAAGTATACCTAATTTAGGTATTTGGAAAATTTATCGAACCTCGGCTAAATATAGTCTAGTCACCTATATTTAACCTAGGGATAGTGGAACATAGTCTGACTAACTATGTTCGACTTAAATTTTCAAACAAGAAATAGTTATACAAGTGTTATATTCAGGTTGATTTCCTACTTAAACTCGATAAACCACTAGAATTCATTAAAAAGATCTAGAGACACAATAGTGTCTTACCACTCAGCGAGATCTTAACACTTACTACTTAATTTCATTCTTGAAAGTTTTCATTTATGAGATAATCCGAACTACTATCTTGGGATAGTCATCAAATCTTCTCGTCATTTCTTAGAACTGCTAGCCTGGTTAGGTTTCAAGGATATCATTCCGCCATAATCCTTTACAATTCACTTATAATTTTAAAGCAAACTTGACATCTCTACCTAAGAATGGTAACATACACTACATCTTAATCATCAACATATCACATCATTATCTAAACCCCATTGAAATTCAGTATGTAAAACTTCATAGTACCGCATTTCTTTCAAACACTAGTAGACATAAACACTATCGATATAGCCTTCATCTGAAACCACCTAAGACGATCAACTTTGGAAATGGTTTGGATAACCACTTGCCACTCAAGACTTTCCCTAGCGACAATTATCATCATTATAAACCATTTCACATCAACAACATCTTATACCTTTAGATTATCAACTTAAGCCGCGACCAAACTTAGAATGGTACATAACACATTCTATGACCGGAAACTTAATAGCATGAATTAGAATTGGAGCATATAACCATATTTTCCTAGATTCAACATCGGATAACACACATTGAATTCCGGGAGGAATTCCATTAATTGGTGAGGCTGTAACAACCGCATTTTGGGTTACTTTTCATATTTTTGAAAAGTTACTATTCACTTTTACTATTCGCTTTCACTATTCATCCCGTAAAATTTTTATTTGACATTCTCGTAAGTTAATTTATTTTAGTAATATCCTGAGAGTTTGACAATCTTTAGACCATCTTCGCAAAATTATTAAAAAAATGTTTTAAAGTTTAGTTTGGTGAGGAACACCATTTAAACATCAAGCACATAACGAAAATCAACTCGACAATTTTAGTCACATCAGATTAATTTTATATCACTCATAATCAATTAGAGAATTTTTAAGATTTCATTTAAAATGTTACCAAATAAACCAAGTACGTCGAGACTAAACTTATTTTAAAACAATTCTACTTAGACGGACTTAACCATTCCTGCCTTGTCTTTTCTAAGATGTTTGACACTTTTACATTTTTGGAAAAGTCAAACATATTTTCCCTCCTCCTTTGACCATAAAGAAATTAACCAATGCGTTTTACATTTTTGCTTAAATCACGTAACTTTTAGACTTCATGTATAACTGTTAAGTTACCCCATTATAACAAAACCACATTTTGACATCTCATATCACTTATAAACTAATTTTAGTCTACTTTAAATAAATTCGGTCATTCCACAAATCTCGTTCTTTTCGATAAATTGCGAATTACGGTTTTTGACCCGTGCTTCGCTTTAAGGCGTTTTTGTGAGACTTATCACTCATTTTATATTTTTATATAGAGTATAACGATGATTTTCTTCATTCCTACAAGTTTCATATTTTTACGATACCCGGTTTTACGTTTTATGGCTTAACAACTTACGGTTGGAATTTAACGGAACCAAATCATGCTCTAAACTCAAGATAATACCAAGACTATCCACCTAAGTCGTCTTATCTTCATGTGACAGCCCATATGGGGGTGAGTCACCCTTCATATGGCTTGATCCTAACCATGCTCCATTTTGATGATTACATGTGTCCTAACGTAACCATGGTTAACATTTAACCCAATATATGGTTAACCAAACTTACCCTCCTATAAATAGTAAGTGAAAGACATCCTAAAATCCCTCATACTCTCCTCTTGGTCGTTCATAGCATAAATCAAACATATCTTCCATATTTTGTTCTTTAACTCCAAGTTTATGCAAAGAAGTTTCAAATAACAAGTTGCTACATCAAATCTCTAGCAAGTTTAAGTGATCTTCTTGAGTTTAGATCCACTCAAGTCACTTAGAACTTCATCACCAATCCTTCAAAATTACAAGGGTGCCAAGGTGTGGAAGTCTTGCTCAATCCAAGGTCCTAAGTGTTCAATCAAAGTCATATCCTTACTAGTTACTCCTTTCTTGATTGAAAGCCAAAAGTTGTAAGCAACTAATCACCACCATCATCTCATGTTTATTATTCATAATCTTGACAATTTCATGCTATATATATAGTTATTATGTTGATTCATGATGTACATATACTCAATCACATGTTTTAATTCACATATTGTCGTAAAAGTAACAAACTAGCAAACTAGTAATATTTTACACATTTGAGACCATTAAAACGAGTCACATATGGACTTTCTAACTTACATACTATGGTAGACAAGATAAAAAGGTAAATATAGCAATTTGAATCACCAAAAACGGACAAACGAGTCAAAAGTTATAGTCAAAAGAAGTTAGCAAAAACCTAGAAACGTAAATAAAGCTACTGTGGGTCTGTCCAAAATAAGTGGTACTTGTGGTCCGAATTATATAAAAGTTAAAACACGAAAGTTGTCCGGAACGACGTTTTCCTTCAGATCTAAAGAAGCTCGGACCTTGAAAACGCTTAAATAGTCCATTATCTTTCAAAAACTGAAACTGCCATATATATAGTCTTACAATTATACTTTTGTCGCAACTAAAAGCAAACCAAGAGGCCTAATGGCCATAAGCCAAGACCACGGCCACGGCTAAGGTCAAATCTGAGTCTCAAGATCAGGCTAGTCAAGACCAAAGCCACGACAAGGCCATGGCTAAAGCCTCAAGGCTTATTTAACCAAGACCGTTAACTAAGGTGTTAACCTTGGCAAATCAATACCAACACAAACCAATCGACATAACTTTATATATTTACGTTATCTAATGATCATATTTATGAAACGACGAGAACTTGTAAAAACTAGATATTTACTAAAAACATGATAAACTTTATGATATAATAATCTTCATTCAAAATCTATGTTTTATCTACTAAGTGCTACAAAACTAGGGAGCTTCATGTGTGGGGTTTCATTTGAGAAAAAGCGTGTCACGGCGACGAGTTGCAGATTTACGATTTAAAGTGTCCTAGCTCCTCGAACATTTACTACATGACCTCTGAATTGTGATGGCCCGAACGGTAGTACGATATATATATATAAACTAAACACGTTTTCACAACTAGACCATTTCTATAAATGACATACACAAAAACCATGTACTACATCATGATCAACATAGAGACGTATATAGGTTTGTTATTTCTTTCACATCATTATTTCAAACCTAAGTCGCAACATCCTATTCTAGGTTGCTTGTAGAAGTTCTCACGGCATATCCATCATTCTCATTATACATTTGATATCATTTACTCTGAGGTGAGTTCATAGCCCCACTTTTATTACTTAATTGTTTTACAAACCCTTGGGGAGATACATGCTTTATTTTAAACCGAACACATTGCTTTCAAACTATATGCTTATCTGATTGTTTTATTGTCACTAAGTTATCGCATTTGCCAAACTTAAGTCCCTAAATCATGAATCATTAATCACGAGTGAAGTGGTAGAATATTGTGATAGATCTATAGTTAATTGACGAATCCCGTTTGTGTTTTGACGGTAGGCAAACAAGCGCACTATATTTGAGTACATTAGGTAAAACGGCAATTTTACCTATTGGGGCACGTACCAACAGTTTCACCAATTAATTTTGGAGCAAGTTAACACCTTGATTGCATGATGCTTAGTGAAATAATAATTGTTTTGTTTTCAAACAATTGGTGTGAGTCTATAGCTCACACTACAAACATAATGTGTTCAACCATCAAACAAACTCTATGAATTTCACTAAACCTTTGTGTTGACAGTTTTAAGCATGTATTTCAGGTCCATATTGTACAAGGCTGGCACGGAAGTAGCACGGATACTCAAGAAGGCTATAAATTTTATTATCATTCGAAAACCCATTTAAGGTATTTTGTAAACCGTGAAACTACTGGGACCTCATTTTTTGTAAACTCTGATATTTATATAAATCGAATGATAAATCTTTTAAAACGACTCCATTAGAGTTCGTTTTCTATTGTTATGACTGTTGTGCCATGAAGTAACACCCAGTTTGAATTCCGCTGCGTATCACGAAATTGGGGGTGTTACACATGATTCTTGGGATCCCAACACTGCTAGCAATTGCACTTAAGCCATCAATACTCCAAGCTTCTATAGGAACTTTTGTGAATTTAACCCAAATGGGTAATTTGTTATACTCAAATTTCTCAAAACCAATATCAGAGTCCCATCTACTGATCATTAAAATTCTACCATTCACCATTCATGGCCCTTGATTCAAAACTAGATTCATTCCTTCCTCATTCTTAAAATTAAACAACCAACAACCACTACCATCATCAATGATTTCTTTTAGGCTAATCTTTCCCACATTCTCCTTAGATGATACCTTAACTCAAATATACTCATCTTGTGTCCCACAAAATACCCATACAGTGTTAATTGCCACATTTTACTCCCAATACTAACCAACTCTTCATAAGAAACAACCACTTCCTTTCCTATCTCAATAAGAACAGTTGGTGCAAATTTCAACTTATTATCAACTTCCACACTTGATTGTTTAGCAATCTTCACAGGGTTAAGGTCTACCTTCATAGAAGCATGACTTTCATCCCGCTCATTGATATTAGCTTCCTTAGTATGTTTGTTATCCTTTTCATCATTTAGTGTTTGTTTATTGTTATAGCTGAGTCATTTCCACATACACTTGTAATACAAGGTTCACCATTACCACTATCAACCGTTCCACAAAGAGTATTCATATCACAACCATTTCTATTCACATTATTCACTTCTCCATTATCTCCACTATTTCCAACAGATTCGCTATTCACATTACGCCTTTGACTTACACTACTTATCACATGATCATTAAACTTCACAAGGACCTTCAATTTTCTCTTAGCCTCCTGTTGTTTCTTTTTATTCGTCATAGTAACTAATTCTTCCAAATCGTATTATCATGAAAACTAGGTCATATTGGGGGTTTCCAAAACATTCTCAAAAATCAAAATTTAAACCGTCAGAAGTATGCGCAATGAAACCTTGATTTGATTGATTGGTTTAGATTTTGTTTTTGTATTATTGAGAGAGAATTGAAGGTTTTTGATGAGATTTTAATGGCATATTTTTGGCGGGAAGGTGGTGAAGTTTGTTAGCTTAAAATACTGATCTTGATAAAATATTTCTAGCAATGTCCAACGAATTGATTGTTGTGGTACTTATGTTGGTAGCTTCATATGAGGTGCCTGAATATCGTCATTTTTTTGCTTCGACAATATGAACAACAATTTCCTTGCTATGGAAGATTGTGATTTAACTCAATGTGTGATCCTTGGGAATGGTTTGTAAGTTGTAACCATTATTTAACTTGATTAATGAGTTGCAACAACTTACCAAATTAATTACCAAGTTAGGACCATACCTACGCTTGCTACAAGTATATGTTAGCCAAGGTACAAACGAGCTTGTTGTTACAACTAAAGAGACCATAACACGTTGTTGATCCCTACTGTGGTTTTTTTTTCTCCATTAGGTTTAAATCTACGGAGAAACCTGGCCCCATACCCGGTGCCCTCTTCCCCTAAGGACCAACTCCACGCGATCTCCGGTTGTCGTGTGACCTTCTGACGGAAGGCAAGTCGATGATTTGTCTGTTGGAAGTTAATCTAGTTAATCTTTGGATGTTATAGTTTTAAGAATAAAGCCTAAAGGCTAGATATGTTAGAATAAAAGTTAGTAACCGAATAGGAAGTTATTGACGGTTATAGTTAGTTATTTATGGTTTAGAAACCGATTTATGAAAGGACATACCCTTTCACATGTGTCTTTTAGATTAGCGTATATATGTGTGTATTTGTAAACAAATATGTTAACCCTTCGTTTATATATCAAATCATTCAAGGGTTCAACCCAATGTATCTTGTGTTTCTTATATTGTTCTTGATGGTGATTCATACATGATGCTTGTTTGATTGTTGAAGATCCTGGAAAGTATGAAGACCTGTGCAGATTTCGAATTCAAGCATACTGATGGTATCAGAGCGAGGAATCAAATAACACAACAATTCTTGTTTTTGATCATCATTCAAGAGACGCGTTTAATATCATGGGAAGAAACATATCTTTGTTGCTGTAAATCGCGAAACAGAAAAAAGAGGAAGAACAATCTTGTTGGAAGCACTCTTGAAAACCAACGCTGAAGAAAGAAAAAGGGAGAAACGGTTTTGTTTTCTTCTTATTGATACCAGCGTGAATAGCCAGAAAAAAAGGGGAAGAACAATTTTTTTGGAAGCACTCTTGGAATCGTTGCACAAAGAAAAGGAAGAATAGGCATCGCATAAGGAAGATTGTTGTAATTTATGACTCATTTTTCAGAACCGTGATGGAGGAGGGGACAGCCAAAGAAGGCAGGAATGATCACGCAAGAAGGCGGGAATGATCACGCAGACACTCTCACTGCGGAGTACATGGGCCATGACGAAGATCATGTAGTTTGTACTAATGTTGCGGTTGCTGAAGGGCAAATGAGGGACATGAAGACCAGATTTAAAACAGCATGGAAATTAATCGGAGAATCGAGGAACAAGAAGATTGCAGAATCAAAGATTAATAGATTAGGGGGGAATATGTTGGAAGTTAATCTAGTTAATCTTTGGTTGTTATAGTATTAAGAATAAAGCCTAAGGGCTAGATATGTTAGAATAAAAGTTAGTAACTGAATAGGAAGTTATTGACGGTTATACTTAGTTATTTATGGTTTAGAAACCGATTTATGAAAGGACATACCCTTTCACATGTGTCTTTTAGATTAGTATATATATGTGTGTATTTGTAAACAAATATGTTAACCCTTCGTTTATAATATATCAAATCATTCAAGGGTTCAACCCAATCTATCTTGTGTTTCTTATATTGTTCTTGATGGTGATTCATACATGATGCTTGTTTGATTGCATCATCAATTGAATCACTGTTTGCAACCCAGGATTCTATTTTATCATCAAGAAGACGCAAGAAAAGCACTTCGAATTGTTGATTAATCGCCAGAGATGGCTTAGAACCAATCGTTCATTATCTAATGGATCTTTCCTTTCTAATACTCTATCCGAGAGTTATCAGTATTTATCAAATATGTTCCTATCTAACGGAACACTATTGGATCAAATGACAAAGGCATTGTTGAGAAAAAGATGGCTTTTCCCGGATGAAATGCAAATTGGATTCATGGAACAGGAGAAGGATTTCCCATTCATTTCGAATTCAAGCATACTACATTGTCTATATAGCTCCGGTCAATCTTCGATCTCTCGTTGTTTTTTTTGTTTTTTTTTTTTTGGCGATGTTGACAGTTTTTGTTTGGTCTAACTAAGCATGTATGGTACATATTTAGTTCTTGAGAAAGTAGTCTCAGATGTCTTGTTTTAGTTCCTATTTCCTAGTTTGCATAGGCAATTCATTCATATGTATAGACAATTAACATTTTCTCGCGAAAGAAATAAATAAAATTAGATTAAACCAAACCCGACAAACTTACACAATCCAAACATTTAAGAACACTTAGAATACAATAGGAATCAAGAACTTTTAGTCTTAAAAGTTCCCAGTCCCTTTGTAGGGCAAGCTTTAAGCTCTTTACACGCTCGCTAAGAATTGCTAGAAGAATTTCTACCTTAATTAGCTCGTCTGAACAAAAAATACTCGAAATGACCATCACACGATATATCGTCAAGTACCACACACGAGTCTGCTTTATCTTTGCGGTCCTTTTGCTTTTCCTAATCTTTCTCGCAAGATCTTCACTCCCATGTACCTACATTGCACCATATCAACGCGTTATACACATTGTAAAACAATTTATAGTTTTGAAAAATTAAAAGCACTTGAACTAAATACATTAGTAACTTGTACAATACCTGCCCAACATCATAACAGTAGCTTGAGGATTAGTGCCCGGGGATTTGTCAAAAGTGGACCCGTCAATGACTCGAAGTCTGTGTACACCCATAACCTCATAATCCGTGTTCACCACCTGGCCCACATGGCACCCGCCATGATAGTGCCAGATGGTGATCACCGTGTCTTTACAAAACTGCTCAAGGTTTTTTGTGTCGTTTGTGTGTCTAGGTATTAAATTAACATTTGCCGTGACACTCATGTTGAGTAGTTTGTTGACGGTCTTGAGGTCACACTAAGTGAAATTGAGGAAAGGTTTCGACCTTATGAGTTTCTCCATGATTCGGACACCGTGAACACACTTCTTTAAATCTTCCTTGTGACTAAAATAGTTGAATGTGACGGATGGATTGTTGTCGGCATTGGTGTCGATTAGTTTGAGCTCCCCCTTAGACTTTGGGTACGCGATTTTTGACAAGATAAAACCGCCATGAAATGCTTCATATGGGATATCTTTTTTAATTCTTTTGTATGCTGCAATCGCTTCGTTTGTTCTTTGTTTTGGAGGAATCGTTGAAAGTTGTCCAATCTGTTACAAATAATACATAGTCAGGCATGCATCTGAAAAAAATATCGTTCTATGTTGCTAGAAAGCTTTCTTTTTACACTGACCTCAGCTGAAGTGATACCATGGTGGCAACTAATATTGTCCTTAGTCTGACCATAACCACTGCTAGCTTCAATGTACACGCCCAATTTTGTGATCCCGACAGTTTCAATCAGTGATTGTTTAACTGGATTTTTGAAAGGAACATAAATCGAGTTCATGGGATTATCTTGCATATTTTTCCCAACCAATTCGTTATCATGCACCACTGGAATGTTTAGTTTCTCGAGATCAGCTTTTGGTCCTATCCCGCTTAGCAATAGTAGTTGTGGGCTGCCAATAGCTCCACACGTTACAATAACCTCACTTCCCTGACTCTTAGATATAAACGCCTCGTGTTGAACCCCATTTTCGTCTTTAAAAACAACTCCTACCGCCCTTGGCTTTTTCCCTGTATTTAAATTTTTTAGACCATTACACTTTACTTTCTTTATAACAATGATTGCTTTTTTTAAAAATGAACTTCAACACGAGTTAAGTAGCGTACCAGTTGTGTCAAAAACAATCTTTTGAGCTCTAGCATGAATCAACACGTCGATGTTCTTAGGGTTTGCGGACGCTAGTAACTCAGCAGCAGTGTGTCGACGGCCAAATCTATCAAAAATAGTCCCACCAACTTTTGTACCGTACATATGGTCATATGTGAACCCATTATCAGGTGAAACCCCGACATCCAAAAGACCATCATGGACAGCTCGTTGCCATGGTTCGAAGATGGGTTCGTGCACTACTTGCTTCTCGACCCATGGATATGATTCATTTACCAACTTTGCATCCCATCCCACTCTCTTTACATAGCTGCAAAAACCAAACAATTAGGCAAAAAAAATAATAATAATAATGTAACCTCTTTGGCTATGGAATTTTATTTTCTTAAAAATGTTTACACATAAGAGGAAACTTTTTTTTTTTTTTTTTAATTATTATTATTATTATTATTATTATTTTTTTCTTCAAATGGGTTCAAAATAAATGTATAACACATTGTCTCACATGCTACTCTTAATGTTTCATTTGTCTTATGATCACCAACCTACTATACCACTCACTTCTCACAATAAATAAGGTAGGAGGTGATCACCACAGCTAGCATTTATTTTGACACAAAAATGTGACATGTTGAATAGTTTTTTGTTTTGTTTTTAAAAAAGCCCCATCTTTGTTTTTTGAGGTCTTATTCACTAGTATGAAAACTATAACATCTGGAATTAAATTAAACATCAAGACATATTAAGTAAACTAATCAAATCAAGGTTGAGAGAGACATTTAGGGCCTAGACATCATTTTCCAAATCTACTAATTGTCATAACATTGTATTTGTTCTTCTAACAATGACTTTTAATGAAAACGAAACAAATAACATTAGCTATTCAACCCTATCATTTTTCATGACGATTTTTTGGCTACTCGTTTACTTAAAGTATACGATATTCAAATACTCATCTATAAGGTAAACATATACTTATTACCATATAAGTTTCATATAACATCCATAACTATATCATAACACATACTTGTTGGAGAAATAGCACCCAACAACATTTATATGCTAATCATAGTTTTTCTTAAAAGCTAATCAATAATATAATGCACATATAATTTGAACTTGTATGTCTTAAAGTCACTTCACCTAAAAGAAAGAGGGTGGTCCATAATGCCTATTTATGTTACTCTTGGATTAGGAAAATGACTTGGACACCAATCTCTTGTTCTATCTATTCATGCATTTAAAGGATTATTATAAGGAATTCCCAATTTTCCATGATGAAAAACCTTGTGACTCCAATACTATACTTGGTGTCCATGATTTATGTATTTAGTAGATGGGTGACCATGGTGGTCTTGTAGTGACAATGAATAATATAGTTAAGTGAAGTGATTATTAAGTTATGTATTCCAAAAAATTAGAAAAAACTATATATTCTTCTAATCATATCCACTATATTTTTCATTCTCATAGTTTATATAGGCCCAACAAGTAGATGTAGCTTTAAGCCAATGAAATTTATTGAGTAATGCCTTTTTAATACCAAGACATACTTTGTAATTTAGGTACTAGACTGGTGATAAGTTAATAGGTGAAAAGTAAATGGTAAATTAGTGATATTAATGTAGCTAGGAATAAATTCTGAAACATTGAAAACTAATGCAATTGGTACAAAGCCAGTATATATATATAAATGCATGGAGGGTGAAATAGTTAGTTCATAAAGTTATGTTACAAACCAACAAAAAATGTACCCTCTTAGTTTACAATTTTACATGTAACTGATGTAAGTATGTTATATCAATGCACACAATAACATTTATGGAAATAATATGAAAGGAGCCTATATATATGCACGAAAGGAATATAGAGTTTTCGTCATGAAATACCATCATAGTTTCATGTTTGCGACGTGTTGTATTTTTATTTGTTCATGATGAAGTGGTTAATGGCTCGAACATGAAAAAGTACTACTACTAAAACGAAATGAACACGAGAGTTTTGATAATGTTTTATGACAAACGACACAAAAATTTATTGCAATTCTTATGGCAAGAGTTATTTTTGGCATGCCAGCTTGCAATGTGTGTACCTTGTGTAACATATATATCAATGCTATTGCTATTGTTCAAGGTTAAATTCTTCTACTTGGCCTTTTATTAGAACATTTTACCGTTTATGTGCTAATGTAGAAATCAACACTTACAGTTTGAAAATGATTGTTGACTATGATCAAGTAGTAATTAAGATTTGGCACCAAAGAAAGTTGACATGGCAATAGACAAAATAAATGGCAAAGAAGCTTAAGAGAGTTTATACCTTGCGCTTGCTCGAGTGTAGAATCCGGCATTGATAGAAGTACCACCACCCAAAACCCGAGCTCTTGAATTGTAGACACCATCATTTGACACAAAGTATTGAGAAGCAGAAGTATCCGAAAGGTCAGCGAGGGTGAGATGGAAATTTGCCAAAAGTGACACATTTCTATTAGCAAATGGGACACCACCTCTTTCAAGTAACAATACTTTGTATTCTTGGGACAATGTGGCTGCCAATGGGCACCCTGCTGTGCCGCCTCCTACAACAATGTAGTCATACCCCTTTTGTACCCGGTTGGATGACGACGACGATGGTGGTGATGGTGAGGAGAACGTGCTTGATCGTCGAATAAAAGGGTAATCAGTTTGCCAGGTTTTGTAATCACCTACATTGCGAAAATGAATTTACTAATTAGACCTTGAAACAAGGTAATTTGTGAATGTATGACTATTTTCCCAAAGTTGTCTCCTTTTTATACCAAAAGATTGCATTTTTGACAAATCCATAAATAAAATGAGGAAAAAGCAAACACTCATAAACCTTTTATCTAAACTACCCCACACATTCTGTGCCACAAGATTGACAAAAGTTTATTCAAAAACTTTAACATAACCTAGCTAGAAAGTTCTATTCTCACATAGCCAAAAACTTTTGATACCTTTACTACATAATGAGTTGTTTAAGTGGTTGAAACTTTATTTCACTCATGTACGATTTACCATGTTCTTATTAACAGTAACAATCAAGCATGGTTTATGGAACAAAAGGTGATAAAAAAATAAACCCTAGAATAGTGTTGTATTCTAAACAAGAACATCAATCAATAAAACCATTAAGCTAAAACCACAACCCCAAAAATAATTGAGTTAATTACAAGAACCGTATAAGAAGCTAAATATTCGTGAGAAGTACTAGAAATTATGCTTAATTAGTGATGAATAACAATATATACATCTATATAGAAAAATTTGAAAAAGTTGTGAATCAGTGTTGATTCACAACTTTGTACGAATTAATGTAAAATTTTTCAAGTTTCTCAATACTACTAGCTTATCACAAGATCCATGTCTACATACATATATAACATTGCAGACACAATTACACAACTCTTTATGTATATATTTAGTGATAGAGAGATAGAGAGAGAGTAGAGAGAGAAGAAACAAGAACCTTGAGAAGAGGTGATGAAGGTGGCAAGACAAGAAGCAAAGAGTAAAATGAAGAGAGAGAGCTTGTTGTTGTAGTTGATGATCATTGCCATTGGAGAGTCACTCAAAATCTGAAAATTGAGCTATGTGGCCAACTATGGTTGGTCTTGTTGTGTGTACTCATATCACCTTATATAATACACACACATATACAACTGTAAAAACAAATAATATAGATAAGAGTAGTGATATAGATGACTAACTTGTATGCCTAAAAACATACCTAATCAATTCATCATTTGACACATGTCATATCCATTTTCTCTCTCATTATCTTCATCATTCATCTTGACAAGTGTCACAATCTTACCATTAGGCATATCTTTAGGCATGTTTATTAGGCATGCAAATCATTTTCCTATAGATAATAATGTTTCTCTAACTATATTGATGAAAAAAAAAATGAATGGTTGTGTTTTGCAACTTGCAAGAATTATTCTGTTGAGTTGTAAAAAAAAAAGAGCAATAAATGATATGAAGAACAATTAATGACCGCTCCATCTTCCTCCTACTACACATATATGATGAATTAATCAATGTTTACAGATGAGTTTGGTGTGTGTGGATGAAATTATGGCCATTGGATTTATTGCAAGTTTTTTAAGAGCAAAATACGTTACAAAGGTGTAATATATACTAAAGTGTATGTCGACTCACAGCGGTATATGAGTATGTGCGAGGTGTGCTATCGTATAGAGCGTCAAATTTACACCTTTTCATTTAGTTGTAGCCTCATAATTCATTTCCAGCATTAAAATGTTGACAATATATGCAATTTTATTCTCAATAATTTTTAAAACTTTACTTTAAGTAAGAGAGAATGATGAAAAACTCAATAAAACATTAAGCTAGATCGCAACAATATTTGTTTAGTCGTCATGTTTAGTTATCTTATAGTTTTGCACAGGGCCTCCACTAACCCAACTACAACATGTGTCGACTGTCAAAGCATTAGGCACAACAATTTTTTATGAAAATTTAGGGTTATGGTTGATATTAGGTCGAGTCGTTTTGGTGGCACGCGGGTATTTAAAACTGTGATATCATATTAGGTAATGTAAATCGTTTGCTTTTATTATTTATAATGTTATGTATATAGAGTACAAGATGACTTGATAAGTAAGCTTAAACAATACACAAATCCTAAACTAATAAAGCTCGAGTTAAGCCTTAGTCCATTCAGTCGGCTAATATATTCTTGTGATCGTCTCGTTTTTTACCACCTTCAAAATGTTTACCTAGCAAGTTACGAATATAAATTAACCTCTTGTGAGAAAATCAAGACTGCTCATTCAAGACTTTTGGTCTAGTGGTATGTAAGTTGACCACTAACTTAGAGGTTGTGAATTCAAGCCTCGCTAGAAGCATTCGTGACATATATTATGAGATAGATGATAAAAGTGTGAAAAAAATTGCCGTTAGAGAAAAAAAAAAAAAACTCTTTACCAGGCCAATTAATATCTACGAGTTGATGTAACCCTTATATATAATTTTCCTAATCATGCAAAAGTTGACGTGATTTCTTTTCAGTTTTGTTAAAGTCAGACATGTTGAATAACATACGAAATATGTGGACTAGAGGAATATGTGATTGGCTTTTTATTTGTCTTACACTCAAAATGCAACAAATTTAAAATATTTTTAAGATTAAGTCAAAGTACAGTTTGTAGTTGAGGTAGTTGAAACTTATATGAGAGATTTTATGAAACTTACTACAAATTAAAAAGAAATAATTGTATCATAATGAATCTAATAAATTTCCAAAATAACTAGAGATAGGTGTTAGGATATATAAAGGCTAAATAATGGTCATAACAAGCTAGCTAGTAATAAGATATCACATGAGTGGTGCATAATTAAATTTGAATTAACCGTTATCTACTTATCTTGGATGTCCACGTACTTAATTACGAGTTATGATTTCTTTATGAGAAATAAAAGAGTTGTACTTTGACGGTGAGTTATGAGTTTAAGACTTATAAACGTGTTTAAAGATTATTATGTCAACTTTTGAAACTATATATGCAAAAATATGTGACATCTCAATCATGTATAGCTAATTGTGTAACCACCGTTAAGTTAGATTGGTGATTAGGTACTCTGATATGTACTTACAAAGTTTTAAACGTCACTAACTATATATTTTGATGATCTTTTAAACAGGGTTCGAAACTGTTATGAAAATATATTCGGGTTATTTTTGGGTAAAAGGAACTTCCGCCCTGGTAAAATATATTAATAAAAAAACCGTTTAAAGTACAATGGAATGTGATTGAAATACCATATTAATCTCAAGCAACCGTTTGAACAACCACTAGATCATTTATAACATGCCATAAATGAACAACACTACTATACAAACAACTTTTTCTCACAATAAAATTCGTAAGAAAGCCCCGTAGAAATGGTTGCTATTCACAAATGTCAGACGAAAATATTTCGTTTGTATAAATCTTGTGGATAAATATTTTCCCACCAATTTTCACATAGGTGTTGACTACTTTCACACCGATATTGTCATCACTAATCTGTAGGAATATTTACCCACGGTTTTTACAGGATATTATCCCACACTTTTCCGACTAGAATTTTACACGAATTTTTTACTTTTTTTTTTGCCACACGTTTACAACGGTTTTTTACCCCACGAGTTACACACAAATTGATTTCCACAAATTTCCCACATACTTCCTGCGTCTTTCCAAAAAAGTTCCCAGTAGTTTTTCAGCGAGAAATTCCGGTCAACAATTTTCTTGCATAATTCATGGCTAATCTTTAGTATATTTCATTACTATAATTCTTACTGTAATTTTATAAAAAAGAAAACTGTAAGTCAAAACAAATCTGCACTAATAAAATCACAAAATGCATACACCTAATATCTAAACTAGATAGAATCAATACATTGCAAAGGGGATCTCTAAAAGTGTGTTGTATTAGAAAATTAAGGTAAAAATGTATATATATATAGTGAATAATTGCATATATATCTTTTGTACAAGCTTTTTATGCACATAGTACAATGTTTTTTATGCATGCTTTGGATATATATATATATATATATGCAATTTTGCATTTTTAGGAGGATATATATGCAAAAGCCCCAAGAATTAATAGACTAATAGATATGAAATATATATAAATACAATGAAGAAAACGATTTGTAAAACACATGTATGTAAGACATACATTCACATATATATAATAATTGTTTACGCAATAAATTTGTAATAAATACATACACCTATGATAACACACATATGGTTTTTTAATAAACAAACACTAATAGTATGAAAATACAAATCTATATTGTAACGCGGAAGCACGTAAGTGTATAGAAACCCCAAAACAATAAAATCTGTGGGAAATTCATGGGTAATTTCTCGCAAACTTCCTACGTAATTTTCAAATTGATGGTTAATCTGTAGGTAATGTAGCTACAGATTTGCCACGGGTTTTTGCCCTCGCTAATCTGCAGGAAATCGGTAGCTAATCTTTTTGGAAATGTGGCCAATAAAGTTAGTGGGTAATAGTCGTTAATATGTGGGAAAATAGCGATACATTTCTTACGAAAATTTTATCAACAAATTAGTGTGTAATCTGTCACTAATTCATGGTAAATTTGTGTCAGATTTCCCAAGAAAATCTTGTCAACAAATTGGTGTGTGATATGTCGCTAATCCTTAAAAAATTTCCCACATTTTTTCTGTAGAAAATTTTAGTGAAAAAAAGCAGCATGCGTACTAATGTAAACAAAAATAGAAAGCCTCCATTTGTTATCCTTTCAATTGTTTTATATGTGAATGTGTTCATACGTGCATTATTTGGTTACTCCTTTCCTCTTAAAATAAGTGTGCAGTTTGACTATTTTTAGTTTTTTTTCAACATTGACATTAAATAGTTTTATTTGTGTTATATAATACTTGATGAACACCATACCAATGAAATTACATTTAAATCGAATTCATTCATATATTTTACATCAAGTATTATATACACAAATAAAGTATTATTAACTCGCCTATTATTCTTAACAAATAGACTTCTACTTTATCTCATAATAGGACCGAGGTTAACAAGGTACCAGTTTGAATCAAAATACATAATGTTCCGTTGCTTGCTTATTAAGAGGATGGTTTGAGCTTGATTGCTACGCAAGTAGGGAAACCTATTATGCTGGATGCTTTTACAAGTTCCATGTGTGTCGATTCATGGGGACGTATTAGTTTTGCCCGTGCTCTAGTTGAACTAAATGCGGTTTCTGTTTTCCAAAGTGAAGTTAGTATGGCTATTCCCAATGAGGATGATAATGGCTATACTACGAAGATCATTAAAGTTGAATATGAATGGACGCCTCCTCATTGTGATGTGTGTAAAGTTTTTGGGCATGATCGCATTAAGTGTCCAAAATGTGTTAAGGAGGCGGTTCGTAGTGACAATAATGTGGCAGCTAAAGCATCTACTACATTGGATAAGACTGATGACGATTTCACGGAGGTTAAGAATTGTAAGACTAAAGGAAAGAAGGTTAGGGTTGAAATGCCTCATAAAAAGCCGTTTCATGGTATTGATGTGGGTAAAGGGGCTAAATTTAGCCCTTCTAAACCTAAACAGGTGTATGTATCTATGTCAAAGAAGCCGGATGCTACTAAGGAAAGAAACACAAATGAGGCAAGTACGAGTGGGATGAATATTGCTACATCAAACCCTTTTGATGCTTTTGATATGGACGATACTGATGAGAATGGTATCCTTGTCCTACTCCTATTGTTGAGAAAATTAGGAAGCTTGAAAAGCTAATTATTGATGGGCTAGCTACTCTTGTGGATGATGATGATCATCCTCTAAAAAAGGTTGATTATCCGGGTGATCATGTTAGTGAAGATGAAGTTGCATCTGGTGATAATGATATGTCTAATTCATTTGGTATGCCTGATGTGACCAGTTCTTCTATAGGTGGGAGTGGAAACGGTGAGAAGGAGCAGGTGGTGGCTACTAAGCCTAGGTCTTCTTCTTCTCCGTATATTACTTCTACTAAGGTGGGTAACCCTTGCTCTAAGTTAGGGGATGTAGTTGTTTCTGACAGTGATGATGAGGAGGTGCTTGAGCCGGATAACCCTATGGCTAGTTTTCTCGCATCAACTGGTGGCGGTCATGAGCTTGAAGATTATTATGATGACTATGCGGATCAGGTCTATGATTTACCAAGGCAATTGGATGATTTTTGTGACCTGTATGATATCAAGTTTAAAGGTCATGGTAGGAAGTAATTGTGTGTTTGGTAGATGTCAAATGTAATCTAGTGAGTAGTGGTTTGTTTTCTTGTTTAAAGGATTGGAAGTGTCTTGTTATATAAGTTTTACAGCCTATGTAACCGGCTAAGATATGGGACTTCACCCATATCCTTTGTACTTAAACATTTTTTGGAGTAATACATTTGCCGTGAAAACCTTTTATCAAAAAAAAAATAAAGTACTTAAAGTCAAAATTGAAAAAGAAAGACTTCAAAAAGTCAAATCGTACACTTATTTTAAAACGAATGTAGTATTACTTATGAGTTGTTCAAGGCACGCATTAATATGGAATACCATAAACTCATATAACTACTAATCTTTTATATAATAAAACAAAATCTTTAGTGAGAATTTTTTGTTTCAAAAAAATTAATTCATTCCTTATTAAATAATATTTTATTTATTTATTATTATTTTTATTTTGAAATATTTACTAAAAAAACTCAAATATTCCGGATTTGGAAATAGTTAAAAAAAAGTTCTTATATATAGTCATAAAAAGAAAAATAAACATAAAAGTTTAAGTGTCAAAAGTATAAAGAAAAAAACTTAGTAAAAAGAGGGAGTGATTTAAAAAATATTTGTGTTTAATGTAAAGAAATAAAAAAAATCACCCGCACATACATACACCTTCCAACTTATGTGTAAATTTAAGATTAAAAGGCTGCTTCCCACCTATTGCCATACATCGACAAAAAAAAACTCTACCCCTAATTAATATAATTAAATTAATTATAAGGTTTATGTATCAACAATTTACAAATCTATATAAAATAAACAAATTAGTAATCAATTTTTAAAAAGACACAATATATAAAAGTTCGTGCATGAACGAAGTATTATAACTAGTTAAATAAATAATTAAACCCTCTAAATCTAATAAAAGTGCCTCATGCAAATTAATTAGTTTCACAAAACTTCAATAAGTGGTTAGTCATTACCTTTACAAGTGACAAATTCTTACATGGTGAATCAATGGATTTAGGGGTGTCATTCGGGCTGACCCGATCCGAGTTAATTCGGGTCGGGTTAACCCGAATTGACCCGAGTTCTAAACAGGGCCGGGTTCGGGTATGTTTTTTATCCTTGACCCGACCCGAACCCGACTAACCCGGCTCAACAACACTTTTACAATGTAAAAAACTCGGGTACCCCGAACCCGAATTGACTTGACCCGAACCCGAATTGACCCGACCCGAGTTAACCAGAGTTCTAAACAAGGTCGGGTTCAGGTATGTTTTTAAGGCTTGACCTGTTTTGATCCGACCCGAGTTGACCCGAACCCGACCGGGTCAACCCGAATAACACCCCTAAATGGATTATCAAGTTCAAAAAAAAATTAATGGATTATCACGTTCCACAATTTTTGATGTGATAAAATTATGTCGGTTTTTTGATGTGATAAAATTATGGCAAACAATGCAACTCGAGAATATGATCAATAATCTCACATGAAGTGCAATGTCATGTCAAAGCCAAAAGTGCATGTATGCATTAATACAAACGTATAGTTATTTCATAGTTTCATACATATAAACAAACATTATAGTCTTGTAACGTCAACTTTATTATTTGTTTGGTGAGCCTATATTTCAGTGACCATGAATATGACATTAAGAAGTTATTAACAAATTTTCTGAGTTTTTTGGTTAACTATTGTATTTTCAAAATTTATTTAACAAACTATGCATATCTAAAAATATTTAATACGAGGCTTCATTCAACCCGTGCGATGCCCGGTATAGTGGTTGAGGGTTCATGTTTTTACCAATAATGTTGTATATGATGGTATTTAGATACATGTTAGAGAATTTGCATTTTATTTATTATTTAGATTGCTAATAATGTTATCATTATTTTAGTTTATATTATCTTTGTGGAATATATACTTAGATGCCTAATAATGTTATAATTACTTTTGTATTTACATTACTTTATTTTCATTAAAATTTTTTATTAATATAGTCTTTTCATATGTAGTATTTTAATTTGAGTAAGTTACATAAGTGTTTTGTTTCTTATTTATTTGTGTCTTTTGTTATTGGGAATTATATAACTATTTGTACTCTTCAATGGCAAATTTTGAGTTGTTAGAGAATTTGATGAATATTTCAGGATCATCAAAATTGCATGATTGTATGCGTTTGTGGTTTGTGCAACAGGCATGTGAAGATGATGCATTATCAAAGTTGCTTTTTGATTGTTGTCATCATTTGAGGCGTGTAATGGCTAAAAACAACACGATGATTTTGAACATGGAAGCGTTAGGTCATCGTGGCGTAGCTTTAGATTCGATCGATGCTTTGAGAAAGACGCAAGAGAGGCATCGTGTAATGCTTGAAAAATTAGTTACTTTGTTTTGGGAAGCTAAAGACGGTGTTCGTGAGGAAGAGTCAAATGCTAAAAAAATGAATGAGTTTAATTAGTAAATTTTATTTAGATATCTTTGATGGTATTAAAATTTTTAGTGTTTTTGCTTGTTTTTTTTATTACGAAATTTTTAATTAACGAAGATTTATAAATTATAAGCATGTATTTTAAGGTTAAGACGTTAATTGTAATGCATTGTGTATGCAGGGTTTGTTTTATATCAAATGTATAATTGAGGGTGTTATATTGCAATGTTGGACATCTTCTAAATCTGCATTTCTCATTTATGCATGGAAACTTCAAAGTCTCCAGTAACACCCAAATTAAATGATCCAATGCCTCTTCAGTGTCTTTGTGTTGTTTTGTTTTGCAACTTCTTATTCTGAACGTTAATTATTGTGTTTGTGTTGTTTTATTTGCAAATTCTTGTATACCCACCTTAATTATAATGACCACACAATTTTCTGTATATATAATCGAAGATCAATTACATCTAACCCTAATTTTAACACACAACTCTATCCACAGTAACTCTAAAATCAAAATGTCAGCCACACCAAATCTCGATGAATTGAAATCTCTCACTCAAACTGGAAAACTTGTTGATGCTTTCAGGCTACTGATAACTCACGCTAAAGCAGAGGAGGAAGGTTTTATTGCTCATATTGGGGAGGAGAGCGGTCGATTAAGGGCGTGATTGACAAGCAGGAGCAGACAATCAATGAGACGGCTATCACTTTTTCTCGTTTCAATGTCGTGGCAGCAACTGGTCATGATGCTATCCTTGAAATACAACTGAAGGATCGCAGGAAACTTGATCTGTTGGCTCAACTGCTTGTTTTGTGTCGTCAAAGCTTGTTGGATAAGGAGGAGCTTTTGGAGAAGTTGGATGAAGCTGAAAGTTCTGATGATGAAGATTAGGGCATGTTGGGTAGTTTCTGTTGTCTTTTGATGTATGTAGTTGGTTGGGTTAATGTAGGTTTTATGTCAATGATGGTTATGTAAGTTGTTTAACTTTTTGAATGGAAGGAACTGATCTATGATCAGTTATGTTTATGTTATAATCAGATTATGTTTAAGTATTTTCATTTTTATTATTATTAATTTGTTTTAATATACATTAAAAAGGGTAAAGTATAACCCGTTTGACTTTTTCTCTCACACATCTCTCACACTTGGTAAAACTACCGAATAACGCCTAAATAACATATTTAGGGTTTTTAATCTAAGGCCAAATTGATCAAGATTAATAGTAATCGATATATTTTTTTTGAGGGTTATGATAAAGGATCTAATTATCTGTCGATTGATTCCAATATTTCAGGTATTCGATTTCATTATGATCAAATTAAAGCGTGCATATTTAAATGTTTGAATTTATTGAGTGTTACTTGGTTTATGATGTTTATTGATTTAAGAATGATATGGGGTTATTTTTGTTTCGATTAAATTGAACAAATAAGCATATGTTTTACTTATCGGTAGAAATTTCTAAGAGTTTGAAGTTTTTTATGGATAGTGTTTAGGATGATGATGGTGTCTTGAAACAAAGAACATTAATTTCTTTATCACTTTGGATTGTTGTTTTTAACGAATCTTATAATGTTCAAAACCATTTACAATTAATATTTTGAAAGTCCAATTATGTGTTAAGAATGAGTATGATTTTCTCAGGCGAAATTTTGGTTGTTTTAAGGTTTATAGTTAAGTTTTGGTTATTAGAAAATTTGTTGACTTGATTTTAAGCTCCTTATGTGACAATTTTAATTGTAATATACAGGAAGAAACTTAAACTTAAAATCGGTAAGCATCTGAGGAAATGAGGATGATGGTGGGGTGTTTTAGCTTGGTTAGTGGTGTCGCGTGGTGAATGATGGTGGTGTGTGGTGGCGTTATCTGGATGGGAATAATATCTGGCGAAGCGGTGGAGATTATGGTGGTGATGAGGAGGGTTGTGGTGATCACGGTGGTGATTGGTGTAATCGTTGTGCAGGTTAAATGGGTTATTGGTGATTAAGGTTGTTTGTGTTGAGACCCTCTTGGATCGGAGGCTATTCATTTTGGCACATTCTTTAATCAATATCTCTTAACTAAGAGTGTTGTGCCTCGTTTCCGCATTTATCTTTACAGCAATGTAAGTTTACGTTCTTTCCTTTAAGATTAACTTTTCTTTGGTCGAGAGGGTGCAAACGGTGTGACTAACTTCTTGATCTGCCTCCTTGAGAGGTGTGAATACCTGCTCTGGTCACACCCAATTCTCTTAACCGAGTCTTGTTAATCTTGGTTGTGTGTTCTGTTTAATCCGTTAATTGTGGTTGTTTAGCTATTGTCTTAGTTTACGGCAATGAGTAGGTGAGGATTGAAAAGTTGGTGTTAAATTATTGGTGGTTATTTGTGTTTGAAGGTGGTTGGTTTCTTTATAGCACGGTAAGTTTATGTTATTTCCTTTAAGATCAACTTTTCTTTGGTCGAGAGGGTGCAAACGGTGTGACTAACTTCTTGATCTGCCTCCTTGAGAGGTGTGAATACCTGCTCTGGTCACACCCAATTCTCTCGGCTGAGTCTTGTTAATCTTGGGTGTGCGTTCTGTTTGTCTTAGTTTTACGCGATGAGTAGCTTGAGGGATCGAGAAGTTGGTTTTGTATTATTGGTGGTTATTTGTGTTTGAAGGTGGTTGGCTTTCTGACTACTGATTTGGTGTATTTAACTTTTGAGTCTAAGTGTATCATAGTAATTTTTTTTTAAGGTGTATAGTTAAGTCGTGCCTACTACAGTTTGTGGTTATTTGATTAAAGAGTAACCGTGGTGCGGTATGAATACATGTTAAGAGTTGGAACAATATCATGCACTGATGCACATTATGAGTGTTTGTGGCAAACAACCAAGTAATAATAAATAACTGTTGTTTGAACATCGCATATAGTTCCTACGTTAGGTTCTTTGAATGTTTCTTTGAAAACAATGTTACGCGTGCAATTCTTAAGCTCTGGGTCCTTGTCTTCAACCATTAGTATCTTAAGGCCGTCCGGCTGGTAACTCTAGATAGCGCCACATAAAGCTGACCATGGTTGAATACGGGAGTAGGCATATAGAGGCCAACGTAATTAAGTGATTGACCCTGACTTTTGTTAATTGTCATTGCATAACATGGTCTTACAGGGAATTGTCGCCGTTTTAGAATAAATGGCCACTTGGATTGCGTTGATGTCAGTATAATCCTGTGTATAACAACGTTATCCCCTATATTTGAACTCGTAAGCACCTTAGCGTGAATAACAAACTGGCCTAGATCTGTGATCAGCAACCTTGTTCCATTACACAACCCTTTGGTTGGATTGATGTTCCGCAATAGCATAATTGGCAATTCCTTTTTTAAGTGAAGAGCATGTGGGGGCATACCGGGGAAATTTAAGGAATTAAGAAATTCAATCGGATAGTGTTCGTGCTGTTCTAGGCTATCTGTAGATGCTTTGCAAATCTCATCCGCGTTGTATGTAACGATTCCCCGATAGCTGTTTAAACATGTACTCATTGATGTCATCAGCGTCATCATTCCGAGGAGTTAGTATTGCCCTTTCTTTGAGGTACACATCGTCGGTTTGCCTCGTTGTAAAATCAGGGTATGTCTCTGTGACAATCTGTTTTATTGGACAATCCCACGATTTAATTAGGAACATTTCAGGAATGTCAATCCAACTTGGGTCGTCCTCTCCTTCTTTGCATTTTGCCAGCACGTTTCCATCCCCCACAGCCAAAACCCATCTATTGAAATCTTGTTTTCGAGTATCAAGCCCCCCATTCTCAGTATACTCGTTGACACGCATGCTACGTGTAAGTCTAAATACTTTGCAATGCTTCCATAGTTCAGATTGGTTTATGCACGATTGAACAATGTCTGGCCTGCTTCCTTTTGGTATAACTGGCAAAACTTGTCGAAAGTCACCTCCAAGCAAGACTGTCACTCCTCCAAATATTCGATTCCTACTGTCAGGATCATGATATCCTAAAATATCCTTGAGCGTCTTATCCAATGCTTCAAAAGCATATTTTTGAGTCATCGGAGCTTCATCCCATATAATAAGTTTAACTTCCTGTATGAGTTCAGCCATATGTGTATTTTGTTTTATGCCGCATGTACTGTTCTCTAATAATTCAAGCGGTATAATAAAACGGCTATCGGTTCTCCCACCTGGTAGTAACAATGAAGCTATTCCTACCCAAATTGAAAGTGTTAATCAGTAACAAATTTTTATCCATTTTAAAATAGTTATTTGTTTAAAACATAGTATAAATTTATACTGAAGATGCAACAGCGAGCACTGTCATGCGTTCTGATCTTAATCTTGAGATGATACTCTTGTATAAAAACGTCTTTCCAGTTCCTTTGGACCGTATACGAAGTAAAAATTCCCTTTTTTACCATGGACAGATTCAATCACCTCTTCATAGATTAAACGTTGTTCGGGATTTAACAATGAATGAAGTTCCTGATGTTCAATCTTACTCTGTTTCATGTCATAATTCAACACCTCACGTATGAGACGATTGTCCATGTTGGTTAGTAACCTTGGGTCAGGCACTGCTAGGTCTTGGAATTCAGATAAAGATCTACCATTTCTATTTAATAACTCTTGGATCTCTATCAAACAATAGTTCTTTAGTTGCTCGTCCGTCAACTCCAAGTCAGGATAATTGAACATTTTCCTTTTCTTGTGTAGAAGATCTTCTGATAGAAACTTCCAATTTTCTTCCCAAAATTTTAAAGGTCTGCTAACATCGCAAAATATTAAAATTGTTACAAATATGTCACGTAACTGTGGTCCAAACATCCATACACTTGCTTCTGATATAGCATATGTCCATTCCGTGTCATCATTTAAGAGGCCATACACAAAACATGCCTCCTTGAAAGTCGAACATAGTTTGTCGTGAACAGTCATGAGTTTTTCCCAAGAATCAGGACCTCTTGCAATGTTCAACAACATTCTAAGATAATATCGGTCTCCAGACGCCGGGTGCGAGTAAACAATCCGCCCGATGCATTTTTGCAATTTGCGTTTTTTCCACAGTTTGTCTTTCTCATGCCACACGTAATGTGTAGGTATCTCAGCATACGTATACTGATTCACATTTGTATCACGCTTGTTTAATTCAAACCAATCAGTGAACATGGTCATGTCGATACCTTCTCTTTGAATTAGGGCGGGCAAGCTTTCCGAGTCACGTAGTGTGATTGCGTGCTGATTCGGCAAGTGGTAATTCAGCTTCATAACAGACGGATATGAGAAATGTATGTCGTATGAAAACAAACGCCACACCGCCTCACATGGAGCTAAAAACGACAATTCAAATAGTTCTTTATTTCGTCAACCTCCAAAACTTGTACATTTCTTTGTATCACCATCATTTTTACATTCTCTTGTATAACAATTGTGACTCTATCGGGACCTTTATTTAAGTACTTGAATAAGTACTTAATTGCTTTGGATCTGTTGCACAATTCCACGTTAATGTGGGCCTGGTATTTCATGAGGAGATAACGGTTGTGAGGCACCACATATCTGTTATCGTATTTGAATTTCCCTTTTATATGGTGAGCGTTATTATTCCTCCGGCGATAAATAGCATAACCATCATTATCAACAATTGTTTCAACCACAAAAGGTTTAGGAAAATGTTTTGAGCACTTACCCTCAGTTGTACATGGGGCTTTTTTTCATCTTTACCGCAAGGTCCATGTAACATAAACTCAGTCACTACTTTATACCCATCCGGATCATTGATTCGACATGGTATCTCAGCTGTAATTATATCATTTATCTGGGATGGGGTTTTGCATTTCAATTATTCTTCTAGCCACAGTAGGATATGAGCATGTGGCACCCACGTTTTGAAATTCTATGACATACACAACTGAAATATAATCGTAAACAAACATAAGATAATACACAATGTATATATAAAAGAGTAAACAGATTAAAAGTATGGGTTAATTTTTGTTTACCTCCTCGTGACTTGCCAAAAATATGAATTTTGGTAAGGTCGTTTAACATTCATAAGTTTAATCTTGAACACACGTGTTGCCACTTACGGGCGGTCATGTACTTTTTGGCCCGGGGCGTGCTTTAGCATTTCGCAATCTCGGGCCATTTTGGATTAGCATGAATGTGATGAGCAGTGCGGATTCCCATACGTCCGGCATATAGCCATTGCATCCTGGTAGTTTTGCATCATATACCTTGGACCGCCTATAAAAATTTTTGGCAGAACGATTCGTTTTCCCAGTCCTGCTGCACTTGTATCCCCCTCTGGCGTCACAAACATTATGATATAGATCAGCGCGTAGCGTATCTTGATTTTTACGGTCCATTTTAGCCTCTGTTCTTCAACAGCCGCATATGAATCCACCAAGTATTGTTGGAATAATCGCCCACCTCTAAGCAGTGTTGTACCTTGGTTATTTATTTGTTGTATGATATATGAATAGTATTCTTTCATTGTGACAAAAGCCCTTTTGGTCTTGCGTCTGAGACATGTTGTTGTAATATGGTATCTTTTCATGAAATCCTTCTTCCCCATATGGGAATAACAATGGATATTGAAGTGACATGTATTACGAATGCAACTCAGAAATACGTTTCAAACCTTCATTCCTGTTAGTTACAATAATATCTCTTGTAGGAATACCATCACCAAAGTCATTAGTAATTAGAGCTGCTATTTCGGCCACGGTTGGTGCGTTGTATTGCCGAGATGTAGTATGTCCACTTATCAGCCGTAGTTGAAAGGTGGCTGCATTGTGGTTCTCGCACCAATCCGAGCCATTGAAATGCCTTAGCAATTGAATTTGATTGATCAAACATTTTAATTAAGCTCGCTACTATACTTGGATCTAACACATATCCCCTATCTTTGTCTATAAAAGCTCTCATTCGGTTATTCACTTCATTCCGGTGTCAAAAAAGTATAGCTGTGCATATTTAGGTTGAATTCCCTGTGTTGGAAGAAGAGAACCTATTCGATGATAGCTCTGGCCATTTACTCTAAAGGTATATGGACCCCTGCCCGTGTTAATTGAATGGTCTATTCTTGCTCCAAAGGATGTGTAACAAAACATGCCATTATATACCACGATCGGTCTTTGAATCTTAAACTTGCAGGATTATTATAGTCCATAAACTCTTTAAGAGGTGAAGGCGTTTCATTAAATCTTGGAAAAGAAGTTTTCCCTCTTGACAACAAATGGAAAAAGTTGGGTTGGAGGCGCTCTTTGATTTATCGCTTCTCTCCTGATACCACATAATCGCTTTGCAATTTTGACACTCAAATGATGGATGCCCAATATCATGGTAAACAACGGAAACACCTTGCCAAAAAGGTAAATTTTATTGGGAATAACAACATTTTTATCCATCAAATAACATAAGGCATGAATTATTAAATATGAAATTACCTGCAGATGCATGTGCGGCTCCGTGTGCCTTTTTTTTAGCTGCTTATTTGTGAGAGCGTCCTGTATGAATAACATTAAGGTATTATTCATTATTACGGAAACAATTGTGTGCCAAATGTAATTTGGTTAGTTAAACACCTGCTGATCTTCGTTTTTTATACATAAAGGGTTGATTTGAAGCATAAGGCATTTGATTATTTGTCATATTTGGTAAATCACCCCCCTGAGCGTGATGTTTGTCCTAACAAATTACGGTGAACACGCGAATCAGGTATCAATTGTTGCAACAATGTTGCACTATAATAATGCAAGTGAATGTTTGGCGCTGGTGTATACACGTAAATGATTTGACAGTTTCATTTAGCCGCAAACCACAATAGCTTTGTGTTATTCCACTTTCACTGACAATTGTTTTCGAATCAATAACGAAAGATTTCTGCAACATGTCTGACAGGGATGGAACATGAGCATGATCATTTTCTGACCCTGTAACGGAAAAACAAATATGGATTTAATCATATACATAATTGGGAGGTATAGTATTTTGTTAAATTGAAATGTACCTGTATTCATTTAGTATTTTGATGATATGTATCAATTATGCAACACATAACCTTGCAGGTTTGGAAAGATATAGAAGCAAGATGTATATTAAAGAATCTCTTGGGATTCTAGTGGTGAACTGATGCAATAAGTGTAATGAACAATGAACAGGCTTCTATGGTAAGTATCTACAGGTTTTTATGATTCTTATTATTGCTTTAATAATGAGACTGATTTTTTTCCAATATAAAATAATAACTTGTTATGTATAACACACAAATTCAGGATGGTTCATCTATATAACATATGTAGAAAGTAAGAAACTCTTAATTGTTATAAAATAATGCAGGAATAAACATGTTTAAAAAATTGCCTTATAAGATAAGTTTATATCACACTTGTCATGTATAAAATAATAATGTATGTGTAAAGTAAACATATGTAGTGGATGGTATAAATACATATAAATAGAAGGAGGGTTTCAAACTCATATAATTCATACCAAACATAATGTTACAGTCATTATTTAATTCATTAGGTATATAATAAAGTCGATTTTAGGCAATCTTGGTGATTGCATTAAGCAGCATAACCATCTTCAATATTTGTATCATTTGAGATTTAAAACAACATCGTCCTAACATTTGGGTAATTTCCGAAGGTTTTGAAATTTTTTATTAAGTATTCACAATGAATCAATCACATGTATTCATGAATTTAGATGACCGTTGTGTACTTTAAGTTGATCAATTATTTAAAGGGTTATATGAGTGAATGAAAATAGGGATACTATAGGAGAGTTAGAGAATTATACAGAAATAGGATTCATTAATTGGATGTTTGGTTACATGTTCATCACATGAAAGGGTTATAGGAGTGATTAAAAAAAGGGATACAACAGGAAAAGTAGTAAACGACATAGATATTATTTTCATTAATATAAATATATGGTTCATTCACATATTTATTTTGTTCATGAAACATTACACTGGTAACCATGTGATGGAGAAACTGAAAAAGGATTAATAATTTTAAGATACCTAAACAAATATCTTGTACATTAAACATTACACTTGGTAACAATGTCTGATGGAAAAATCAAAAGAACCACAATTGCTTTCATGGTCATCTGGCATTACTAACACACATAGCTATTTGATCTCATGTAGAAATTGTCCAAAGCCACATTATGTTCATCTTGGAGGTACCTGAAATGGAGTTTAGCACAAAAACAAACAATATTTTGTTTGATGGCAAACCAAAACATGTTGTTAGAAAAAAACAAAACCAAATGTAATGGAACGGCTAATTATTGTGTCTTCCAAACAACAATTAAAACAAAAGTAAAACAAAATCCCAAGAGTAGTTTTTATCAAATGTATTATTATTGTCAAAAGCATTCGTTTTATAAAGGCTTGATGGGGCGCTCATTGGATGCGGTCATTCAGATTCTTCAACCACAAACCTGTTTACAAAATATATAGGGAGAAACGTGTTATTATGCAGGCAAACGTAAAAGGGTTAGCGGAAAAAAGTGTAAGTCAATATGTGCTAACCGTCTCTGTTTCTTCTTGACGGGCAGGGTGTTGTTATCACCATCCTGCTCAATGTCGACAGTTATCAGTTCAACAACCGCGTCCAAATTATCAATATCAACACTGCATACAACGGAACATGATTATTATGTTAGATGTACTGTAGTAGCAAGATAGATAGGGTAAAGATATTTTGTTGTCACCCAAATGTCTTAAGATCGTTGACCTATCATCTTTATTATCATTTGCATGGTTGGTCTTTATCAGCCGTTTGAACGGTGGGCTGGATGTTGAAGATGTAGTATTACTTGCAATATCGCGCATCACCTTGTACATCATTAACCAGCAGCAGTTCATGTTCTGTAGTTGAATCATCAACAACCACCCTGCAAACAATGGAATTCTATCAGTAAGTGACTTTATACAAATACATGTTGTATTGTTTTTTTTGGGTTTCGACTACCTTTTCCGTTTCCTATCCTCTACAGGCTTGGGCGGTGTAGTGAGGGTTGGCGATCGAGCGGGTGACTTGGATGATGAGCATGTAACAGCGGTTTCATTATCAACGGTGATTGCGCGTGTGGGTTCAGTGATGTATTATGTGGGTCAACTTCCCAACACGTAAAACTCTCGAATGTTCCATATTCATAATACGTGTGAGATTTGATTTCAAACATGTGTGTTGTCCCAATGAGGTCAGATATAGGTGATGGCAAGTTGGCATGATCGTCTGAACCCTGTAGAGCAAGCCGTGAGTAATGGGAACGATGTAATAGTGTGTAATTAAGCGGGGATTTATAATTGTACCTCATCCTCATCGGACACTAACGCCGAAGCTGGGAACCCGATCAATCCAACGGACGCATCATCAAAAAGGACCACCACGATGCTTTCGGTAGCATCAGAGATACCAAGTTCAAGGCGATACGAAGGAAACGTTCAGCATGGTAAATGTCAAGGTGAGCAATTTTATATAATACATTCAAACAATCAAAATATAAAATGCAAATATGGCATTACCTTATTACCAGGGTATTCAACGGTCTGCTGCATGACTCGCACCAAAATCTCCCATTCTTTCTAGTAGCCCCTTTCCTGCAGTTGTCTCCCCCACACGATGGGAAATTCCATCCCTTTCTAGTACGCACATTATCAATCTTGGCCTTAATTATGAAAGCGGCAGACTGTGTATAAATTAGATTCGTAAATGTTGTGAACTATAAAGATAATATAGAGATGGCGAATGCATAATAATACATACATCATTCCTTTTATTTCGGGCCCACATAAGAAGATTCTCGATAGATCCTTCTCTTGGTTCAGAGCTGTCTACCCGCAAAGATCCTTTTGAACCATCTGTGATGCTAACAAACAATTGTATGATTTGTTAAATTTTGATGGTTTTAGGATATATTCAATAATAAGAATTAGCTTCTCACCAAATCTCTGTATTCAATTCTTTAATCGCAGGAATGTCGACGGAATCTAGGAGTTGGGTGGATGAACTGCTGGATAGATAGAGCTTATCTAGAAGGTAATATCAAAGGTTAAATGTGTAAATGAAAAGTGTTGAACATGCAAAAGGTAAATAGTCCATAAGCCACTTACTGTTATATTGCTTTGCAGAGGTTGAAGTCACCACAACGGGACACATGCCAACGTGCGTCGCCTTCTTCTCAATCAACACATCAGCAAGCCCTCCCACGGGGTCACCCGTATGGACTGGCCCCTGATTACAAAGGGAATCGAAACAAAAGAACAGTAAGTTTCCTAATACATATTGGCAAAAAAAATTCATTTTCACAACATCCTTTGCAACAAATATAAATTTCAACCTATGATTCGCCAAGTAGAAATCAAGGTTTTGGCTCTGTTTTGGTGTAGTTCATCCTACCCACATTTGTCACATAACCTACATCATCTGAAAGGTAAAAGCTTTTATAGCAACAATATTTAAAACAATTAATTTTAAGATACCTAAACAAACAGCACATTACCAATGAGATATTTGTTTTCCGTGGGCTTTATATGATCAAAATCAACCAATTGTAACGGATACCTAACAAATCCCTTAGATATAACCAAAGATTTCCTTATGCTTGTTGCTCCATTAAACTCAAGCATGAGCGTATCGTCCTTCCGATACGAAAATCTTCTTTGTTTTGCATAACTACAAAATTTTTGACCGAATATATAGCACCCTCTTTTAACTTCAAGAAATTGTGAGCTACTGTTGCCTTGGCGGTACAGTGGATAACATTTCCCTGCATAAAAAGTATGTAAGAAAAAATTGACAAACAACAGACATTTGATAACTTTTGTATTACATGTTGGCATTATTCAGGTTTTTCACACATGGTGATGGATGTCAACATACTTTAGCATCGGACACCAAGAAATCAGTGCTCAAGTATCGGACTGAAGGAGCATTTATATCCCACATCCTACAAAGCATCACTACGATCGTGTCGGTCTCATCCAATTTCAATTCGTCCAGTAACAACAGTGCATTTGGTCCTCCGTTTTCTACGGCCATAATTATAGAGATAACGGTCCTTTTTTACTTGTATGCCTACCCACAATGAGTGTGCAGATAATGGGTTGTAAGGCTTATTTATGCAGGTTCCATTTAGTAATGTTTTAATTGTAGATTGATCCATATTCTTTGAGGTTGCAAATTGGCAGCCCTTTTGTGCTTCCAACATTGAATACGTGTTTAGTGTGAACGTCCGAGCATTCAATCCAGGGTTATATTTCATTCAAGTCGAGGCTCTTCATAAACCAAACTGGAAATTTCTTTCAACTCGAGCCTCTTCATAAACCAAACTGAATTTGCATTGAATATGAGGGCATACTAAACCGAAATCATTTGTAGTTATTTTGGTATGCATAAAGATGTATGTACGGTACTTTTGGTTATGCACAACCCCCCTTGCACATTAAATTAAGGGGGATAAGCTTTAAGTAGTATAGATATAATATTATTTCATTTATTTTATTAGCAAAATATAAAGTCTATGAAATAGGAGAAATTATCCATTGGTCAGCGAATGTCTTCTACACCATCTTTTCCGCCTCCTCACCATTTATGATACAACAAAACTCAATAATCAATCTACACTTCTAATATCATCTTGATATAACGTATGACTTTTTCGACATCATAGCCGAAGGAACAAAGTATCTTAGGTAAAAGAACACATAAAACATGATTAGATACACGACACTCATGGAAGTACGGAACTGATCTTTAATCCAAGGTTGTCAAGATCGTTTTTGTCTTTGCAAGATCGTGATCGTAAGATCGGATCGGGATCTTAAGATCCTACTCTAATGTTATTTCTTAATAGTTTATGTAATTTTAAACAAATTTACAAATTCTAATACATTATAACCACAAAATACTATGAATGTTTCATATAAATGTTGTCATAAATTATGATTATGAAATGTTTAAAAAGATTAACATGTTGTTTTTTGAATTCTAACAACAAACAACCCATAAATTTGTAGTTTTTTAGTTTGTAATCCGAGAAGAGTAAGATCGGATCGGATTAGATCGTAAGATCGTATGGTCAAGATCGGGGATCCTATAAGATCTTAAGCTTGCAAAGATCCTATGTAGGATCCGGATCGTTTTTGCTTTACAGTATCGTAAAATCGTAAGATCCTGACAACCATGCTTTAATCTCTGTTCGATCACTTCGAGCTTCCCTCACCAGTCACCACATTTTTTATAAGTTTTAACAAATCAATATTTTGTTTGAACAGTGCGATACTGGGATGATCATAGTTTTAATTTCTTCATTGTATCCTGTCCTTTACTTACTCCATGACAAACATGAAACATCCAGTGAAATGTTCTTCCGCACATATAATTAGTGATTGGAATTTGAAGCAATTGCCCTGATATTAAAATGGAAAATAGCATGTTCAGATTAATTAATAAAGAAAATTAAGCGAAAGCAATTGGTGGTATTCAAAATTGTGTTGCAAATTTAACTTCCATCAAATTTATTAATTATTAAAGTTTCAAAGGTCTATTTAAGTTTAGTATTGTGGTAAACATTTGATAACGCTTGGATGCGTATGTTTGGATGCGTGAATAAGCGTGACAGTAAAATGCCCTTTTCTATAAATATATTTAGAAGTGCATACTTTGTTAAATTAATTTTAAAAATACTATGCTTAACTAAAAAACTCCAAATTTTCTTATCAAAAATCACTGAACCTCACTAAATTTAGTTTTCTTGGGCGATATTAACTTAATAGTTTTTTTTTCGGCGATATTAACTTAAGCTTATAGCTGATTTATTTGATTTCTTTGATCTTAACTCTATACATCAACCAAGAGACAAAATTATTCAATATCTTTATTTTAGGACATCTTTTATTTTGTATATGCAGTAAAATTTATTTCTCAATTAGTGTTGTGCATCTACCATTCTACCTTTGTTTAGTTGTTTTGCATTATTTTCATACTTGTGGTTGTACTTTAATTTAGAGTCAGTTATTATATGTGTTACTTCTTTTAAACTTGTACTATTAGCTTTGAGAAATAATAGGTTTAAATTTCGTTGTATTTTATTCTTTCGAAGTATAGTACTTAGTATATTGGTCCGTTGAATTATCATTGACTAGCATAATTTTTATTGGAAAACAAATTTGTCCTATTGTTCCAAAGAGTTACATGCATACCCTTTTTGTCACAACGACAATATCCAATCCCGCTGAAGCAGGATATTAAATAAAAATAGGATGTAAAATGTCACATTTTAGTTAAAAGTAAATGGTCTGCTCTCAAAAAGACTTTTCGGCAGTTATGTACCCTTTTTGTCTATACATCCTGATCAAAGATGTTATATACCAATCAATATAATGATTTGCGTTCCTTAATAAAAGCCATTTGAACCTCACCAACAACCGAAGAGATGACTTTGGAGAGACGATTGGCAAGGACCTTGGCAATTACCACGTATTTATGACCTAATGCCATTATCTTGTACAAATGCATCTAGTGCTTATTAAAACTCAAAGTACTAGACTTTTATTGCTTACTTTAGCTTCATCCGTGAAATGCAATCATGCAAAAGCTTCCATGTTATTGTGTTGTACAATATCTTCCAACGCGTAACATTACAAACGATTTTTTAATGTATCACATTCTTTATGTACGGTTTTTTAGGAATGTTTTACTAAACGTATTAACCATAGGCATAAAGAATTATAGAGACGATGATTGAGGATCTTGTTTATTTCATGGATCCAAGATTGTTCGGACTTATTGAGAACTTGTTCAAGTACATTAAGAATGATTAGCCGATCACCACGCATAGCAGCGATGGTGTATTGTAACGTTAAATTGTGTGTACAATTTTTTGTATGTATATATATGTGTGGAGTAAGTGAGAGTGAAGAAAGTTAGTGATATAAGTTGTAATTAAATATAAAAGAGTTAATAGATTTTATTGTCATTTATTAAGTTTATTTTATTTTAGTCTAACAACATTACTCGTTTTTTTAGTTTTAAGTTTTAAACAAATGTATTTTCTCTTTATACGTAGTATCTTTAGTACGTATAAAGAGTGTATCTATTTTATTGAAACTTGTATCTTGAAACTTAAATCAATGCAGTTTGCCTAAATTATCTCTAAGTGCACATAAATTGTGTCATAAACTTGACAACTTTTAAAAAACACGCACTATATTAATTTTAAAAAATCTACATTTTGTATTTTAAAAAATACACCTTTTGCATCAAAGGTCGAATCAGAATCACAATTTCACAAGTACGATTACTTTCTCTTTATATGTATATGTAGTGTAGATTAAATATATAACATGCAATTTGGTTTAAGTTTAAGGTCGATCAATTTTTTAACATATAGTAAAAGTGAATACCAACCCATCTATCCATAACGTACACATAAATGGTAAATGAATTTATTTTGGCACCCATCATGATACAATTACAAGTGAAGCAGTCACATGCACAGTTGCACTATATAACTCTATACATCAGTGTGCTAACATGCATAAGAGTTAGGACATGAAGCATATATAGTCATTGCTAGCTGCACCACTGATTTCAGGTGAAGTGTGTAAAGAATTTATTTTTCAAATAAAAGAACTAATATAATGTATTTATAGTCATTTGTCTAACAAACGGTTAATATGAGTCATAATTTGTTGTTAAAAAACTTATAAAAATTTGGTCAAAAAAACAAACATGTCATTACGAGTAAAGGTGGGCGGACACTCTTCTGAGCACGTAGTTGAGTCAATCTGAACATTGTATTTCACATATTGTTCTGATGTATGTGAGTCGTTATCAACGTTCTGCAAGAAAAGAAATAGTTCAATTTTCGAGTGATCGATATGTTTCATAATTCTATATGTAATTTTATAATTGGTTCATTTCTTAGTGAAGGGTCGGTCGGCATCCAAAATGGGTACACGAGATCAAGGTTTTCCACCGATTTTGAGGTATAATGGTTGATGGAAGATCAAACCATCCACTTTCAAGTTTCAACTCTATCTAAGCTTTTAATTTCTTTATCTAACTTGTTTAACTCATTCATTTGAGACATACACATTTAAGGCCTTAATCATGGATTCATGCAAACATAATTCAACATAAACCAAAACTTTTGGATTTGGTTCAAGTACTTTCTCATGTAATGAGATGTTGCGAAAACAAATAAAACAATATACCTATTCTAATTAGGTCAATGAGAACAGGTGATCATTACCTGGGACCGGGTCTTTGGGAAAGGTCCGGTTGGCATCAAAAGATGCATGGGATCGAGGTGTTCTCACCGATTTACACCTTTTGGAGATACTTTGAAAAACATGAGAACTCAACTCAATCCACAAAGTTTGCCCATAATCCAGGCAAGATTCGAATATGAAGTTTCTGACAAATGTGTGCAAGACAATAGTGATCCAACAATGACACATTGACACCCCACAAATGTTATTGCAAAGTTATGATCTTGCAATTTTTCTGGTGAGAAATGAATCACATATTAAATATTCAATGTAAATTATCCTGACTCACATTAAATGTATACATGGCATTATACAAGTTACAGCTACACCTTGACCACCAATTTGAGCCTTGTATTCAAAACAAAGTGCCCAAACATGGAGCTTATTTGAGGCTCCAACTTCAAATTGAAGTATGGTGAGAATATCCTTTATATCAACTCACAAACAACTTGTGTACTCCGGCGTGCCTCTGAACCACATGGATTGTTCCTCCGTAATGTAAAATTGCGTTGAAATGCACCTTGTCCAAAAAAATTGTTTTACAAGTCTTCTTTATTTTTAACAAAATGAACCAGATGACTTTTAGTTCTGAGTAGCCAGTGCGTATAAGACCAAGTATATTTATTGCTTAATTATTATTTGATTGAAGACGCTTCGTGCTGAATCAATGAGAACCCATTTGCGATTAGTTGAGACCCACTAATGTCCATTTTGGTCCGTACCTCCACGACCATCTTGTGTATCGAGCTTAAGAATGGTCCCTTATTGTGGACCTTTGTTAGACAACATGTTTTGAGCGCGCTTTCTTCGGTCTTAAAATTTAACCATCTACACGTACCAAAGGTTGATGTCTATATTCTTGTAAACCGCTTGATACAAGCTTCGGTTCTGTATCAGGCCTAGCCATGCTGTAGGTATGATCTAAAAGCGACATATACTCAAAAAGCATGTCTTGAACGGACATAATACAGACCGGCCATAACGAAATACGTATAAGTTATGTCACACTACTTCGAGTTTATATGAAACATTCAATGTTCCCACCCAACTCTTTTGGTTCAAATTGGGTAAAGTAGTAAAGGAAACTTGATACAGAAATAACTCTTAACAATTCAACATATTGGAAACAAGCTCTTTCCATTTTCAGCCTTTGGAACACCCTTTTCGATGTATGATCGAAATCTGTATGTCTTGAATTTTTCGAGCTTTCGTTGTCTTTTGAAAATGGCCAAATTGTAGTAGATCACTTGATCAACTGTGATAATGTTACTATTGATCCATAATGGTGTAATGATCTAAATACTATGTGATGAAAATAAATTGATGAGATTTTACATATAACAACATATATATTGTCAAGGTCACTATGTGACACATAATGTTTGAAACATAATATCAATAGCTAAATTTAAACAAAATTAAGCTAAACATCATGCCAGTTAAACAAAGTCAAATTCTTCGTGCAACACAAATATATACAAAATATTAATCGATATTAACACATAATGAAAAATTGTGTAAAAACTTGTACGTGCATGGGTATTCTAAAAATATAAGTATTAAAAATCTAATATAATTTTATTAAAAAGAAATTAAATATTACAAAACCATGAATTTATAAATTGTCATAATATTTAACCTCAAAACAAAGTTACCAAATATTATTACCTGTTATACTATATCTTCATGAATGAGCATGATAATAAAGTGTTCACCATTATACGCATTCAGCCCCAAACACAGTAAAACATATAAAAATCACTTATTCAATAAAAATATTATCTCAAATGTTTCTATTAAAAATAAAATAAAATAAAATAAAAAATTACTTAGAAAGCTTTTATTTGACGGAATAACCCAAACCTTGTCAAGAATATAAAACATTAAACTGGGCATAATGCATAAAGAATAAAGCCCATTCAACAAAAGTAAAACTAAGCAACGATTTACAGTAAAACTTTTATAAATTAATAGTATTAAAATTAGAATATTTTGTTAGTTTAGCAAGATATTATTATATCATAAATTAATAATTTATTAATTTAAGAAAAAATTACGCATGAGTTATAAATTTTGATGGTCAATATACTAGTTACAATGTATACTAGTTAGAGATGAAAAATAAATTAGAAAAAAAAATTACAATTAACATTTAAAGATGAACTCAATATAGATTTGAAGTTCAACAAATAACAAGTGACTATAAATTCATCTTTTACTAAACAATCTTAGAATTTTTATGTGTATCACATATATATTGATTTTTTTAGTAATTAGTAATTTATAGTTTCGTTGGGATAAATATATATACACTGGGGTTTCAAAAAAATTATTATCTTATTATTTTATCGATTATGATCAAAATTTGTACTTTTTCCAAGTTGGGACCGGACAAATTATTAGTTTTATCGAGATTATTAATTTATCGAGTATTTTTAGAGGTTTTACTGTACTTAAAATTTTATTTTAAGGCGTGATAAGCATGAGTAACTTGACAATTAAATGTGAAAGATAAAAAAGAAGACACAAAAAAGAATATAATGCAGTATGAATAAACCACTTATCACTAGTATGTGTGAAATTATTTTGTACAATTCATGTGATGTATCAATTTCTATTTGTAAAAATCTTCTTACTTTTTCAATCCCCTTTTAATAAATTGAATATAGTAATAGTATAATTATATTATTATAATTACTAACTACTAAGATTATTATAATTCAATGTAGCATTAATTAAATTTAGTTACTATAATTTGTAATGGTAGAATCATAAATTGAATATAGTAATAGTATAATCATATTATTATAATTACTAACTACGGATTACTATAATTCAATGTAGATAAAATTAAATTTTGTTACTATAATTTGTAATGGTATATTTACAATAAAGTTTATATTATCACTACGCATACATGTTATAAATATCAGGCTTTAGGTTTTTAATGTTTTGTACTTTTCGGTATTTTTCAAATTCACAATGGAAAAAAACATTGTGCGTTTTTTCTTCTTTTGTATGTTAACTACAAATTTCATGATTAGTATGGCTGGTTTCACCAAAAAAGAATGCCCGGAGTGTGGTAAGACATTTGTCTTCTTTAATTATTACAAAAATCGTATTAAAAAATGTAACAAGTTACTAATTTCATTTATTTGATCTTCGTTTTGTTTTGTTGGCAACAGGCAAAGATGGAATTTTTCGTTCTTATGTTGTTACTTCTCAAACTTGTACAAAGGAGTTATGTGAAGATATTTGCAGAACGGTTCAACCTCCAGACACAAAATTAGTATGTATAAAGTGTGACGAAAACAATAAATGTTTATGTTGTGCTGTGAACACATAAGACTAATTTGCTTGTTGCTCGTCATATAAACGGCGTATTTGAATGATGATGTTGTATCAACCAAGACAACTTTTTTTAATCAATTCTACTGGCATATCAATCAGTCTAGACGACATTTGAAGCTCTCTATGTCTAATAAAATGTATCAACGTTACTATTTTCATTTATCTCAAAAAAATTATCCGGTTTCAATAAATAAGATTAATGATACACTAGTTTGCCTAATTTACATCGCGCCATAGCCGGAGTTTAAGACAAACGATGTCCAATATGAAATTTCAATATTGATTTTTTTCAAACGATGCCATTTTGACCCGTCCTAATTTACTTGTTTCACATGACTCAACTCAATCGGGTCAATAAAACAATTTTTACCCGTCGTAATTTACTTGTTTCACATAACTCAACTCACCCGACCCATCCATTTTGTCACCCATATAAAACATTGCATTTAAACATATCAATTCCATCTTTTGGAATTATGCCCCTCCAGAAAAGACATGAAGGAAAAAATGAATCAAAGTTGGCGAATATCAATACTAAAACGCATAAAGCCACAATTTAGATGTAGTCTAAAAGGTGAATTCCGTAAGTATATTTTCCTATTCGATATTTATACAGGAGTTACTGTATAAAAATGAATATTGCCATAAACAAAAGACAGTAACGAACAATGGCAAACCAAAGAACGTTACAAATTTTGGCCAATTCCGAGATGACCTTGTAACAAGAGGCTGTCGAGATAACCAAACCACATGAAGTTAACCGCGCATAAAAAAATAGCTCTTACAGTTATAAACCCGTCGTTAAAACTTAATTTCGTATGTGAATAATGAAAAACAACACCCATTGCAATCGTTCCATCCATTGTCCCGACCTCTATACACTTTTTACATGTCCATGAATTACATACACAGATTACTAGCTTTTGATGGATTCCTTTCACTTACGTGAGGATATGTTTTTAAACTTTTCACGATTAAAAGTAACAATTTTTTTCATGTTTGAGCTTGAAGCACAAAGTCATAGCGCCACGGTTGCACCGCTCCTCCGTGTTATGAGCGCTTCACCATTGGGACAACAGTCATTTACTTTTTTTATTTTTTTGAGTGTAAGTAAAATAAAAATTGCGGGTCATGTGCATGTATAACTTGGGTTATATTGGAGATTTTTTTTATTGTGTGTTGAAAGAATGTTATAATGTGAAAACGGATGTGTCCGAATATATATCATATCCTATAACACTACTACAACGAATGCTTTAAAAAACTACAAAATCTAATTTTTATCCGTAAAATTGAGAAAATATTATTACTTTAAAAATTCTTAAGTAATGCAAAATTGTTCAATCTAATTAAAAATTAATGTTATTGAAAAAAATGGTAACAAACTTGACTCAACAATAGTAAAGATATAAACCGGACAAAGTACACTATGAGGGGTTGCATGGGTTCATAAATGGTTTAGAAAAGGTTTATGAGGGGTTAACGGGGTTCACAAATGGTTTACAGGGGGTTTACGAGGGGTTGTATGGGTTCATAAATGGTTTATGAAAGGTTCACGAGGAGTTGCAAGGGTTTATAAAGATTTGCAAGATCCATATTTCCGTAGCCAAAATTTATGGCTATTTTTTCCAAGGGAATTTGTAAACCAAACATTTCCTCTCCGTTCTCAAAAATAAAAATGAATGAAAGTGAAAGAAAGATGAAGTAAAGTAAGAGAGGAAGTAAAGTGTCTTTTACCTCAAAAGTGGAGTAAAAGTTTTATAACTAAAATATCACCACTTTACTTCACTTTACCTCACTTTACTTCCTAAAAAAAACTGAAGAACACAAACTTCCTCGCTTTCACTTTACTTCCTCCCTTTTACTCAACTTGAGAACATAGCGTTACGCATTTTGCCTTTTTAACTATTTTTTTCTTTACTTCCTCGCTTTCACTTTACTTCCCTTTTACTCAACTTGAGAACATAACATGAGTTGCAACACGAGGGTAATTTAGTCTTACGCATTTTTCCTTTTTAACTATTTTTTTCTTTTCACTAATTCAACAATAAAGTAGTAAAAGTCATATGCAGATTTTTTTTTTTATTTTTTTTTTCAATTGTATTATCTTTTGTTATTGGCTTTTCTGTTGTAGTTTTTATTGACTTTATTTATCATTATATATAGAGTAAATTGCAAAAATCATCCAATATTCTCATTTCAAAATACGTTTTCATTTGCATGTAATTTTCGTACAAGGCATAGAAATTGTATGTTTATGCATATTTTAGACATATTCGACTTATAAGTTATGCTATTACACGTGATATATAATGGTTCATATTCCCATTGAACAAATTTTAAATATCAACTCCTGAATGCTACAAGTTAAAATTTATAGATCTCAAAAAATCATGAATGCTACAAGTCCGAAATATAAGTCTCAAACTGAAACTCAATATTATTTGTGTATTCAATACTTATTTGGGCCAATTGATTTCGTATGGCCCAACGGATCCAAGTATCCAACAATTAGGGGTGAGCGTGGTGCGGGTTTTGGTAAAAACCAACCCGCATCCGCAATTACGGTTTTTAAAAAAAGAGAATCCACATCCGCGCGGTTTTGCGGATTCGGTTTTTGCGGCTTATGCGGTTTTGCGAGTTTTTGCGGTTTTTTGGTTCAAAGTTTTTTTCTTATCTTTTTTCTTTTTAATTATAATTTTTGATATATATTTATTACAGAATAAATATATTGTAATGTTTCATGATATGGTGAAACATATATAAAAAATGTTGTGTATTAGTGTATGAAATTATAAATCAATATAATAGTAAAGGTCAAATGAGATGTAGAATTTTATAAACTTCGATGATAAATTGAAAAAAAAATAAGGTTATATTAACTAAAAACTAAGATGATAATTTACCATTAAAATGTGCTTGAAATAATTTATCATTAAACTATAAACAAAAGTCATAAAAAGTTATAAATTAGTGTGTTATTCTAAAAAAAATAAAAATATATATGAATATAACATAGTGGTGCGGTGCGGTTATTTTGGTGCGGTTTTTCGGTGAAAACCCAACCCGCACCGCAAAATGCGGTTTTTCTATTTTCAAGAACCGCACCGTCGGTTTTTGCTGTGGATCGGTTTTTGCGATGCGGATTTTGCGGTTTTTTTGCGGATTGCGGATTGCGGTGCGGTTTTTGCTCACCCCTACCAACAATGCAAACACTCAGCTAGTCAGCTCATCTTATAACTTTACAAGGTGCGAAACCTAGTACGAATAAGGTCGTATACTGTTGCTTTTTTGAAAACAAGTGTTTGATACCCGCCACTCCGTGGCGGGATTTTCCGATACCGTGAACATTCTAGAATTGGAACATAATGGGTTGAAACGTTAATGAATTAAAAATGACAAAACTAATGATATGTTCTGACATTTGTAACGGCGATTTTTAGACATGTAAATGATATAATTCTGAAAATTCTGCCTGCATTCTTTTCTAACTTGTTTACAAAACTGAGAACAATCTCGTTGTGTGTTGGAAGAATTCGTCCTGAAATCCTTTTAGAAGTTTTAACGCTTTGCACAGCCTTCTGAAAACCTGTGATGGCATAAAGTATAAAAGTAATATAAAGTAAGGCTCAGATCTGGCATGGCTGCAACGACAGCTACGCTGTTGTTACCTCGCCAAGATGGTGTCGAGAAGATATTCATCATCGCCTTTATAAATAAACCGTTGGCAGAAACAAAAGGCCTGTGAAAAATAGGCAAACAGAGCCATCTTTTTCTGGATAATTTGTTATATATTCCATATCTAAATATTGTCGTGTCATCGAATCGAATCCTACCACTTGGAAGCATATCCCAATCATCAGTCGATGGTATAGATAGGTGATGTTCAGGGTAGTGAAACCCGTCTTATCTCCACCTCAAATTCCTTTTGCTGTTTCAAAAATCTTTTTGCAAAGGTCTGCACCAGACGTGTTGGCAGATTTTTCTGACAACCAAAGGAAATGGAGGTAAAGATGAGAAAAGTTCACTACCATAAATATCACGTATCGATATCAGCATATGAAAATTGGAATATTCTGCCGAGTGGAAAGATTCCAATCGTTGACACGAATATTTAGTAGGATAAGATTAACACAGAATATATAGATACCGTAGATATAGGCTCAGACCTAGCATGGCTGCAACCACAGTTGCGCTGCGGTTACCTCGCCAAGATGTTTTTCAGGAAAAATTCATCATTGCCTTGACAAATATACCATACATATCACGAAAATGAGGCTTAGATATGCAAGTGTTTGCTTGTCATGAAACATCCGCCATGGCTGCACACACATTTTTAATGTAGATGCCCCGCCAAGATACGGGGTTCGGTGAAAAGTGATATCGTAGCCAGAAGCGTATTCCTACTAATTCTAAACACACTGGCAAGCATACAACCTCACAGATTATAGTGGGCAAAGGTTTCTTTATATGCGTACCTGAATATTGTTGTGTCACTGACTGAGGTCTCCTCACTTGGCAGTGCATTTCAAACGTCGGTCGCCAATGTTGAGACGTGATGTTCAAGATAGTGATACCCATCTACACGACAACTGAATTCCTTTTGCCATTCCAACGGCCGCTATGCAAAGGTCTGCACCAGAAGTTTTGCTAGACCGTTATAGGGATGAAAGGGTTTCAAAGAGCGAATCAGAAAAGGGGAATATCATAAACATCCCATATCAATATCAGCAAACGACGGTTGAAGTATTCTACCAGGTGGAAAGATCCCAATCAGTGACACTGCAAGTCTGTAAGATAAGATTCAAATCGAAATGACGACATACATATAGCCAATTGCAGTCACTCGCCACTTACGGCAATGCAGTAACCCATGATTCTGAAAGGTCATATAAATGTATACACAATATCAGAATATTGCCATTCCAAGTAATTTTATTAGAGTATGAGAATTATAACCTAGCGATATAAATATAAGGCTCAGACAGGGTGGTAACCTGGAAAAACAGGATGCTTCCGGCCTGGCTGGAAACCTCATAGGTCGCCATGCCATTAGGCAAGTAGGTTGCGATGCCAAGTTCTGGACGCCCACACTTTTTCCATGGCCCACATAAAATCGTTGTTATCCCATCAGTAGTTATACAATGACCCTAAACCAAAAGTTGTTGCAATGCTTTAGGCCACGATTAACAGAATCCAATTATATATACTATTAACAATTGCAATAAAATGCCATTACCATGTTTGCTAAGAATGAACATACAGATTGTATATCTTAGATAAGTGACGATACCTATTTAAAGTGACATCGCAGTGAATAGTTCTGCGGTTCCAAAACCCGATCTTTTCCTGTTCACGGGCATACGAAAATCTAGAATAATACAATGTATATAAACAACATAGTCAGAGGCTCAGATCTGGCATGGCTGCAACCGCAACTGCGGTGCGGTTACCTCGCCAAGATGTTGCCCAGAAAAATTTCATCACTGCCTCTAGAAATAAACCATGGCCACTTACCGATAGCCCCTAAAGAACAGTGTCAAAAGCCATAAGACTCAATTTTTTTAATGACAACCAACATGCAGCTTGGCTTTCAATCTTAATTCAGTCCCTTGATCCGCCTACACGTTGGTCTGAAATATTTCTTCCATGTAAATGTTTCTTTCGTTCAAGATCTAAATATTGTCATGTCATAGACTCGAATCTTTCCACTTGGAAGTATATCCCAACCATCGATCGATAATGTTGGCACATGATGTTAAAGATAGTTAGGTCTGTCTCATCGCCTCCTTGAATTCCATCTGCTGTTTCAATAAGCTTTGTGCAATGGCCTGTATCAGACGTATTGCAAGACCGTTGTAACAATAAAAGGAATTCGAGGGGAAGATGAGACCAGGCTAATATCATGAACATCCCGTATCAACGTTACCAAATGAAGATCGCAATATTCCAGCGGGTGGAAAGATTCCAATTGATGACATGAACACTCAACTGGATAGGAGTTGTCGTGGAAAGATCCCAATAAATGGCAGTACCATTCAGCTGGATAATATTCTAATACCGACAACTCTAACTAAATGGCTAATTCCAATGACCACGTATCAGTAATAATAATGAATGCGGCTCAGATTTATGTATACAACAGTTATACCGGGCAGCAAACATGGCTGCAGTCACATATTAGGTGTAACTGCCTTGCCATGATGCACGCCAAGGAAAGGTATACGTGCTGTTTAGCATATCATCATCATCACCTGTAGATTGATATAGGGCTATAATTCAGGGACACAACAGTCCTCTCAGGCAACCAACAACGCTTGCAACAATTAAGCACACGCTAATAAAACCAAATGATGTATACTATAAACAACTGCAATAAAATGCTGTCACCATGTTTCCTTAGAACAAACATATAGATTCTACATCTTAGATAAACGATGCTACCTGTTTAAAGTCAAACAGCAACGAACAGTCAAGGTGCGCTGAAACAGAATTCTTTCCCATTCACGACCCTACGAAAATCTGGAATAACACAAAATATATAAATAACATAGACAAAGGCTCAGATCTGGCATGGCTGCAAACGCAACTGCGCTGTGATTGCCTCGCCAAGGTGTTGTCCATAAAAAATTCATCATCGCCATGGTTTCAATCTGCCACCATGTATAACATCTCACCTACCGGCTCAAGGCCTAAAAAATTAGGCTCAGATACTGGAGTTACAGGGGAAAATAAGCTACATCCAGCATGGTTGAAACCGAAATAGGTTGACATGGCAAGTTCCGGACAACCTCGTTTTTTCCACAGCATACAACATCAAAGGAATTCAAAGCACAGCCAACATGCAGCAGGCACAAAACAGCAACAATGAACAGGAACACTCAAAACCTCCATCAGTCACCTAACACTGCAATGTAACGTTTCTTCCGTGGGAAGAAAGCACACAAAACGTTACCAATACCACTGTAACTAGAAGATATCAGAAGTAGATACGGGTCCAAGCATAGATATGCTTCCATGACGACATGGCTGCAGCCACAATGTCAACCAAGGTGCATCAATCGAAAAATGCATACTCGCCCGTCATGGTTGCAACCACAAAAGGATGCCGTACCAAGATACATGTGGCAACTCTAATGTAAAACCCTAAAAAATACGAAACGTGTGAAGAGACTAAAATGCCCTGGAAATCGAAATTATAAAATATGTAAAATACATTGATGATTCATTTAACGAAATTAAAATCGAACTTGTGAATAATTAAAAACCTAACAAACATATTTAAGAAAATTTCATTTTACGACGAAAGTTAAAAGTTACGCAACATAAGTTTTGGCTTCATTCTTCGTTTATTTGTAATCAACTTTGGGCCGCTAGTTAGCTTTGGATCCGGTTGGATTTTCGAGTCGAAAGCCCAAGACCTTGGGCCGTGTTTGTTTGTTTCGTTGGGTTCAAGCCGAATACCACACAAAACCCACCGTGGGTCGACATGTATATATACATCACAATATCTCCATATGAAAACCCTAGCCTCCCAACTAAAAGTCACGGCAAAATTATTACCCCTTATCCATTTTTTCTGTCGACACAAAGGTTCCAAGAAAGGTTGTACGAGGTTCGTGTGAGGGCTGAATTCTGGTGTTGGTACGAAGGGTCGTGGAGTTTTTGTCATTGGTTAAGGTTGCTGCTGTCGTGAGGGTAGAAGCACAAAGGGGTGCTGTGGGTTGCTTGTTTTCGCCTTGTTTTGTCTCACGCTTCAAAGGTATCAACCATGACCTCGTCTCGTCTTTTGTTTCTGAATCTGGTCATGGCCACGTCCAGCCATGCGTTTTGTTGTCCTAATATATAAACATGTTACAATTGATAAAACTAAACTAAGATATACATATATATATTGGTTGCATGATCATGAGCTACGTACATCATTGGTTTTATTTGAAATTGGTCTTGCAAAACGTGAGTAATATATAAATAATGGAGGCGCATCATTGATAACGAAACGTTAAAGATTTGGTTCATGTCATTTAAGTATTATATGTGTCTCGTTATATGGTGTAGTGTGATCAAGTATATATGTGCATGAATCTATAATATGGAGCGTGGGTCAAATAGGAGCTACACATGTATATGCAAGAAACTGAATATGTTAAACGCAAGAACCTCATAAGTGAGCATGGTCTGTGTGCATGAATTGATGAATTAGAATTAGTTGTGTCTAGTTTTTTTTACTAACGCATGTGATAAAGGCCTTCAAGGGTCTCCTAAATGAATCATGTTCTTCCCATACTGTTTCATTAAAAAATGGGTGTATTTGGTCTTGTCGGGGGGTATGTTTAAGGGTGATCGCGGGGCAAACGGGTAAACTTTGGTCTCGTTAACATGATTTATACAAGTCAAGGTGGTGTGAGTTATTGGTGTAATTGAATGCATGAGTTTTGTTCAACTTCGGTTCGTTTTCCACACGTTCTAGGTCAAAGTGATGGGTCATTAAAATTCGTAACATGTCAATTAAAAGCGTGTTAATATGGTACTAAAAGTTTGGGAAAAACCCTATAACATAAATGAGAGTCGATTAGGGTTTGAAAGCTAAGTGTGTAATTCGTTATTTCATGTAAAAATAGTAAGTCGTGAGGTCATTAATAACGAATGATTAAGCGTATAACGAGCTAGTATTAAGTATGTTGTAAACATGCGTGAGTTATGATTTTATGCAAGGAATCAAGTGTCATGGATTAAAAAGTATTGTATGCATGGTCTCATTAAGTTTGTGTTCGAATAATGACATGTGAGTCTTGGTCTTTCATGAAAGATATAAAAGCTTGTGTAAACTGTTTTGAAAGAGAGTCCTAAAATCCGTTCTTGACATTTATAAACCCTATACTTTGAATGATGATCATATAAGCCCTCGAATAAGATGTTTGTCATATTAAACCCTTAAGTTTACCATTTATCATATGTAACCCATGAGTTTGGCTAATTAATGGTTAAGATTCTGAAATGTTGTAATTTCGTCCGTCACTAAAAATGAGAAAATACTTACAACTCTAAGAATGTGAATGCGATTAATCCGTTATAACTTTAATGATGATAATAAGTATTAAATAAATCATAATCCGTGTAGATTCGTTGAAGGAGACACGACGTTATATCTTTGTGTTCATTCATTCGTTTGCTTTCCTTTCATCGGCTTTAAGGTACAGATATTCTGACCTTTTTAGTAAAGGTTTCTCATGATTTCCTTTCTTCGTCATTTCTCTTATGCTTATTAGGATTTCCTATGCCATTGCAATGATTCCCTTCTGTTTATGTGAATCTCTGTTTGTTTGAACCTCTGTATGTTGAATCTTGCTGTATCTAATTTGAATTTAAGAGTATGAACTTCTGAATATGAACATTTGTTTATGAACTTCCGCTTATGAATGTATGATATATGACTAAGATATGAACCTTTGACTTCTGAACATTTGTTATGAACCCTTCTGATTTGTTTGATCCGTTGTTTATCTGAAACTTCTGTTTAGTGAACCATGAAATATTTGATTTGGACTTTGTAATATGAAACCTCTGATATATATGTCTGTTGACCTTTATGATGAATTATGATCTGTGTCATTTATGACAATCTGTTTGACCTAAGTTAGTTTGATTACCCGAGCCAAATATTTCACTAGTCATGGGGGTTCCATGTCCGTGTCAGTGATGCACCTGTGACATGACTCTAGGGCAGTAGAGTGATGTTCTGCCACGTCCCTTTCTGTTATCTGATTATGAGCTCGCTATATATTGTATGGCCACTATCTGTATGTTGGGGCGTATGGATGCATCCTAGATCGATCGTTATCTGATATGTTTTCGGTGAATGATGTCGTGCAATACGCGTCTTCACAAAATTCTGGGAGCTCGCTACTCCAATTATTTTCTGAGGTTACCTTCTGAAGAAGAAGATATTTCTGATATGATATGTTCTGGGCTCGTGGTAGTTAACTAAATATTTATCTGTTATTTCGTGGATAAGTATTCTGATTTTGATTCGGTATGTTCAAGTGTTTATAATTATGTGCTAGGCTTATTATATGTTATTATATGTGTTTATGCTTTTGTATGTTTATGTGACTACCGTCTTTTTGGGTAAAAGGTCAAAGACCCGGTAAATATATTACTCCAAAAAACGTTTAAGTACAAAGGATATGGGTGAATCCCATATCTCAGCCCGTTACATAGGCGAAAAGCTTACATAACAAGATACTTCCTATCTTCTACATAAGAAAATAAACCACTACTCAAAACATAACATCAGACTACTATGAAAATAACATTTACTTCCTACCCAGGCCTTGGAGCTTGATACCATAAGAGTCGTAGTAGGCATCCAAATTACGGAAGATCATAAACTGATCCATAGTTGTCATAACCATAGTCATCAAAGTCATCTTCACGATCATGACCACCACCAAATAAGTTACTCGACTCATCAAAGGTGTTTTCAACCTCCTCATCATCACTGTCGGATACTTCAATCTCCCCCACCTTAGAGAATGGGTTGACCCTCTTATTAGAAGAAGTAGACGGAAAATCCTTTTTACCTGGATAATCAACCTTTTTAATAGGATTACCAGCATCATCAACAAGAGTAGCTTTCCCATCCATAAGAAGCTTTTCAAGCTCTCCAATTTTCTCAACAATAGGGGTAGTGCCACCCTCGTTAGCTTCCATTGAATCACTCACAAGCGGCTCCTTAGCCTTCATTGAACAACCATAATCCACTACATCAGTAGGAGTATCACATTCAAGATGTCGATCATATTAAGAGCATCAAGCGGGTTAGATGTAGCAATCGTCTTCCCCTCATACTAGCCTTGGTAGCTTTCATCTTAGAATTATCCACTGTTTGGGATTAGGGGCTTTAGGTTGATAAGAAATTTAGGCCCCACACCAGGTTTATTAAAGCCTCCCTTACCGGAACATTTGTACCCCATTCCTACCCTTATTCTTATTACTTACGGTTTGGAAACCATCAAGTAATGATCTGTTTTAGGCTGAGTAGGCGGTGGAGCATTTAGGGCGATCCAGGAGGGTATGACCAAACCGTTTACACGTATCACATCTTGGCGGTTTCCATTCATATTCAACCCGGATCTTTTCAATAGTAGAACCCGATCCATCCAATAAGGGTATCTCAACGATGAGAGGCTTTCGAAGAGCCTTATCGCGCGAACTTCATCAAGCACCTAGCAAAACTACTACTACCCCCAGTCAAGCACATTTGACTAGTGTAAGAATCTAGCATCTTTGGAGTACCAATCAATGTAGCAAGGGCTGAGACCATCATCTGAAAACATAGCAAGAGGAACATCATGAAATTTAACCCACACTGGAATGTTAGTCAAATCCTCTTTAAGCAGTGGTATTCAACGTCCAAGTTTTTGAGAATAATTGGCACATT
>OU343222.1:335340552-335433680 GCA_910596185.1 Chrysanthemum makinoi
AACAAAACAATTAAGAATCATAACTGACCCACCAAGAGGTGCTTAGCCTCATATTAACCATACATAATTCAATATTCAAAGGTACGAAATACATGAATCTAAAGTAAAGAAAAGATAAAATGCTAATGCTTATTGCAGGGGAGTGATTTCTCCTTGGAGCGACTCATTATATCTCTAGACTGCTTTGGCTTCTTCCCATGTTCTTTGGTTTTGGTGTGAATGGGATGCTTTGAAATCTTTGGAAATGTGGGGTATTTATAGGCGAGATCGGGTTCTGACATAACTAATATAAGAGATTACAGTAATCTTCAATTCCTTCATAATTTGTACTAGATCTCTGCTTGGTTATGGTGTAACCTTATAATTAGTTCTGTATCCTCAATATAACAGTTCTGCAGTAGTTGATGAAATAGTTACTGCGTAGTTATCGGTAGCGGAACCTCATTTGACCTAATATAGTTGCGTCGTAGTCCTTGGGAGAATGCGTAACCTTACGATGAAGTTGGTTTTGAGTCAAAGCTTTAGTTCTGACCTAATGTGAGAGATGAGTTACGCCGTAACTTCTTCAAAATCAGCATACTATGATAAATCTTTGATATTTCTCAATTCAGCGTCTCTTTAGCTCAATGCTCGTAATTTACAGTGGAAAACAATGGAAAACAAGCGTAAATCCATGTAAATGATATAAATTACAAGCATTATCGGGGGAAATTAACACTTAATATTCATGACTATTTGATGTTATCAACAACTTTCTTGAATGGTAAATTAGATGAGGAGGTTTATATGAACCTACCTCATGGCTTCATCATAACTGGCAATGAAAACAAGGTGTATAAGCTGATTAAGTCTCTATATTGACTAAAGCAGACACATAAACAATGACATCAAAATTTTGATGAAGTGGTTTTGTCAAATGGTTATCTTCTTAACCAAGATGACAAATGTTTGTATAGCAAATTTGATGAATCTGGTAAATGAGTCATCATTTGTTTATATGTTGATGACATCTTTGATCTTTAGCACTGACCAACATCAGGTTAACCTAACAAAGGAATTTTTGTCATCAACGTTTTTCATGAAGGACATGGGGGAGGTTGATGTTATCCTTGATATAAGGATTAAACATGAAACTAAAACAATTTCTATCTCTCAGTCTTATTATATTGAGAAGATATTGAGAAAATTCAATTACTTTGATTGTACTCCAGTAAGTACACCTATGGATACTTGAGAAGGCGATGCCTAATTATGGCACGTATCTCAACTTGAGTATTCTAGGGTAATTGGTGCCTAATATATGCCATGACTTGTACAAGACGATATTGCTTTTATGATGGAGTGGCCCAGTAGGTATACTAGTAATCCTAGTGCTCATCCTTGAGCGTTGAGAAGTACTAAAGTATCGAAGAACTATGGATTATAGTCTCTCGTATATTGGTTATCCTTGATGTTAGAAGGATACCATGATGCAATTTGGATGATAACAGAAGACAATTCGTCTACCATTGGTAGGTATTCCTACTTGGTGGAGGTGCAATTTCTTGGGCATCAAAGAAGCAAACTTGCATCACCAGTTCAACAATGGAATATAAAATTGTGGCCTTAGCAGCTGCTGGTAAAGAAGCTTAATGGTTGAAAAAGTTGCTTTTTGAGATTCTATTGTGGCCTAAACCTATATCACATATTTTTATCCGTTGTGATACTACAGCTACATTGGCAAAGGCTTATAGCCAAATGTACAATGGGAAGTCTAGACACTTAGGTATCAGACATAGCATGATTTGTAAGCTTTTTAATGGTGTGGTATCTATAGAGTTTGTTAGATCTCAAAAAAAATTAGCTCACTTGACGAAGGGTTTGGCTAGAGACTTGGTTATAAAGACTATTAAAGAGATGTGTTTAAGTCCAACTAAAAATGGATTGAGAAACTAAAAAACCCACAATTAAACCTTTAGGAAACTAAATCCATTGGGAGGATTCCACCATTTAAACAATGAAGAGTGTGAAAAGGCATAAGTTTTTAAATTTTCAACAACTTGGAATAGTTCAAAGCCATGAAATTAATAACATTAAATCAGTATGTGATGATACACTTATATTAATATAATATATATTATGAGTAACCATGAAACTATAAAGTACTTGATAAAAAATATTAACAAATCAAATTGAACATCTAAAATATGATTAAATTGTTCGTTTTATTGTTAAATCAGCAAACCATGACACCTTTTCAAACATCCATGTAAGCTATACGCTTTTCATGTGCCTTCTTTATCTTTTCAATGATATATCTATACTACTATATAATTGATGAGTGCTTATTCACTCATCATTTTTACCCACCTAATACCACAAAAATGACTAAAAACACCCAAATATGCTCAAAATATGACACAAATATCCTCAGAGTGTGTTTTATGTCTTTCATGTACAAAAGGATTAAGAGCGTAGTTGTAGGGATCTCGATCGCATCTTAGATCTATGATTTTCACGATCTTTGCCAAAGCAAAATGATCCGGATCCTACATAGGATCTTTGCAAGCTTAAGATCTTATAGGATCGTCTTGACCATCACGATCTTACGATCTAATCCGATCCGATCTTACTTTTAGGATTACAAACTAAAAACTACAAATTTATGGGTTGTTTGTTTGTAGAATTCAGAAAACAACATGAGAATCATTTTAAACATTTTATAATCATAATTTAGGACAACATTTATATGAAACATTCATAGTATTTTGTGGTTATAATGTATTAGAATTTGTAGATTTGTATAAAATTACATAAACTATTAAGAAATAACATTATAGTAGGATCTTAAGATCCCGATCGATCTTCACGATCCACGATCTTTCAAAGGAAAGCGATCACAGGTAGGATCGATGTTGACAACAGAAAAGCAGCAGTAGCGAAAAATCGGTGGCTGGAAAAAGTCTGATAAAGGCGTGGCGGGAAGTAATTTTCTACATTTTTGGAGCCCGGGACACGTTCTGAGAGTGAGCAGGGGGAACCAAACTCAAAACCACACCTTAAACCCAAAATTTCCATTTTACCCGTCCCCGATACCCAAAATGACCAAATTGCCCTTTAAAACCAAAAATCCAAAATCCTATTTTTAGCTTTCTAAACCATTTTGTAAAAACTCAATCTTTTTCTTAAAATCAATTTTAGTTTTCATGAATTGTAAAAACACCAACACCACACAACCTAAACCATCTGCCCTTGGGACTTTTATCAGTCATGAATTGCATAACCAATTCTTTAAGGGCATTTGGCAATTTAAAGAATAAGTCCTCCTTAGCTTAATTTCTGCTTAATTCCCTAAACAACCACCACAGTTTTTAATTTTCCTAGGATCAGTAGACTGTAAATTACTTTTAGAAATCTTCCAAGATTTTTTTTTTTTTTTTTTTTTTTTTTGGTATCTTGTGTTTTTTATAATTTAATTTAGTTTTAATCTTATTTAATTCATAAAAAATAATTTAAAAGTCGAAAAAATTTCCGGATTTTTTCTAAAATTATTTTTAGTCGATTAGAACGGAGGAAAATTGTTTTTGCACCCGTAGCCCTTAATTTGCAAAATTTTCACTTTTATGTGAAGTTCGTTTTTTCGTTTTGTGTTTTGTAGCATTAGAACATAGTTTAGCATCGTTTTATTGTTTCTTAGGCTTGGTAGTAGTTTATTTAGTGTTTTCATTGTTTTATTTGCTTTGTTTAACCTCCCGTGCTTTAAATTGTAGAATACGTAATCACAAATCCAAAATTCATTAATCCAATTCAAGTTCAAAATCACAAAACTCAACGAAACCTTCCATTCACACCTCGTTGGGAAACGACCCAGGAAATCACTTTCCCGGTATTACTTTTATCACATTCATGAGATTTGGCACGATAACACTTTTCCTAAAAGGTTGATTTGTCGGATTTCACGTTTAATTTGATATATTTATATTGTGTTTATTCACCACACTCACAAACAACGAATCAATAAAATTAAGAAAAAAAACATTTCTTATTATGGAAGGATTTCAAAACTTGATCAATACTTATAACATCAAAAGTAGTAACTGTCGTATTAATGATCAAATAAGTAATTTAATGAAAAATAAATGTGTAACCACCATACTAATACTTCTAACATATAAAACTGAAAAAAGTTACTAATATACATTAAAATTCAATTACGAAATCTTAATATAAAGAAAAACTCATGGTTTACAAAATAATACAAAAAAAGCTACAACATTATCACAGTATAAAGCATTTGGGTCTTAGTATAAAAGGAAAAGAAGTCTTAAAATTTTAAGACAAAAAAGTTAATAAAAAAATAAAAAAATTAATGTAAAATTTAAAAATTTAAGTCTTATTTAAACCATGTAGTAATCCTTCCAATAATGATATATTTTAAAGAATTATTTATAAAAAAAACCCATTAAACTTATAATCACCAATTTAATGTTAACACTTGAAAACACTATTAATAATTTAGACGTTATACTTTTGAAAAACATATATATACTACGCTATAAAGTAATTAAGGCATGCTAAATAAGGAATGTTTAAAATGAAAATCATTTCTTAAAATATAGTCAGATTGCAAATAATGCATTAGCGAGTCGCATCTTAAGCATGATTTAATTAAAAGAAAAACACAAGCCTGGTAACCCTTGACAATATACAAATGATATGATGATAGTAGGGACTAATGATCAACACTTTATTTTGGCTTTTCACATACTCCATCCGTCTCAATATAATTGTCCATATTTTCATTTTGGGATATCTAAAAAAGATTGTCCACTTTTTATTTTTAGTAAAAACTAGAGAATATATTAGAAGAATATTCTCTTTTGGTAGTTGAGATTTATAGTGGATCCGTTTTTATTAAACTTAGTGATTTTTCTCTAATGACAATAATTTTGAGACAGAAGAAGTAATAAATTGACAACTTAACATAACCCCCATTGACTTTACACAGGATATAGCCGAACATGAACCCATGATTAGCTAGTGAAACAATCTAATTTAACGTTGAATCAATTTAAGCATTAGCAATTCAAAGAAGCTTTCTACTACTATAATATCATGTAAATAGGCACAAACTTTCACAAAGAACATTATCAAGTATTGTATAATAAATGGTCAGTAAAGTTGTAGGCTTCCAATAAACTTTTACATACATATAAATTAAACTAATAACTAAATAAAACATACCTTTGATTTATCAAATCGTGTGATGCAGAATTAGGATTTTTTTAGTCGCGCTTGTTTTTTTGATGTGGGTGCCGCATGATTTTGTCCACGTGTCAAAATCAAGCAATTTGATTGGCCCAATTTTTTTCAATAAGAATGATTTGACAAAATCATTCCGAAACGATGTAATTCATTTATTAAATAAAAGATTGGATCAATAAAAGAGCTTGATTTTGTCACACGACAAAATTGACAAATCTAATGGGCCAATAATATTCGAAATTGAAATACTCAATTTTACAAAATTGGATAAAATTTGTTTTCAAGAAATAGAAGTCATAAAAACACATTTAAAAAAAAAATGAAAAGTTACAAAAAAAAGGTAATTATAGAATGGATGATGAGTAGAAACAGTGCCTAATATATTACTACGTATTACTTTGGCATAATTTCATATATATCCTTACGGATACTAATTAGTATATCGGCTTAATGAAATTTTTGTGCATAAAATACAATGCTTTTAATGCATAAAATACAATACTTTTTTTAGTTTTCAAAAGACTTACTTTCATAACTTTAATTCAAATCAATTATGCTTATGAATTATTAGATAATTTTGCTGTGAGTTTTAATAAATTATAATAATGTAACAAACTAGGATCGAATCTTTCGTAAAATACAATTGATGTTACGAATCATCTTTGAAATATTAAAGAAATTTATCGATAATGATACATAATAAAATATTTAGAAAAAATCTTGTGCGTGCACGGGACTTATAAGTAGTATTGCGGATAGAAACTGTGATATTGTTTGATTGGTATTAATTTCTTTGACAACTTATGTGGCTGTATTCATTTGAGAATTGACATTTTGTCTTGTCAAGAAGACTTGTTGACCCAAAGCATACGGTAGGTGATGATAAGACTTCGATTCCATTCTAGAGATTAGATTTTAAAAAAAAAATGAAAAGCTTGAAGGGATTGATTTTAATGGAGGATTGACACTTATATTATGCAAACAAACAAGTGTAAACAACAATTTGAAAATAAGCAAGCAACATATATGCAAACAACATAAACAAGTGGTCATTTAGCGTAAGCATAGAAAAGAAAACACAAAGTCATTTCGCGTTTAAATATGGCGATGTATCCAAGCTGATTAGTTTCCTTTAAACATATTACCAAATTATTTAGTTTCAAAGGAAGTTGTATCAAGTTCTAAGAATACCAACTTAAATTGCTTGATTCAAAATTTGAGTTTTATGTATTTAGGCTCATATTTTAGACATCTTGTAGTATTTGGTCTATTTTACTTATTTAAACTTAGATTCAGGCCATGAAAGTATTTTTAAGTGAAAGTATACTCAATTCCCTTTAAAATGATAGGTGGCTTCGACTCGTGTGACTTTATGGTTAATTAGTTATGATTTTTGAAGTTGCCCAAAGCTAGCATCTGTACTGGATTCGCGGAACCAATAAAGGGATCCGCCCTTTTAAGATTTGGTGCTTGATGATCCTAGACAGTTCACTAAAACTAGTATTTGACATAGAAGCGTGTGTGACTTACTGGATTTCATAGTAAACATATAATACACATATTTAACAACATATCTACTTATGTAACTTATCTTTAACATTTCACGGGTGATTTTTCAACTAAATTTATAGTTATCCCAAAAACTCCTTTAAAATCATATTTCTTTGTAAATTTTCTATAAGCACACAATACAATACTTACTAGTTTTTTCAACAAACTTTTATTTTATTTTTCAAGAAAACCTTCAAGCTTGTATACAAAGTTACATTTAACAACAAAATTTCTAAGTATAACAAACAAAGCATTTTTCATATTATTTTTAACTTCAATGGTAATTTGATACATGGATCGAACTCTATTTTAAAAACCATTTGTTTTGAAAATCTGAGCTCACGATGGCTCGATACCAATTGTGGAAAGCGTAGAGGGGGTGAATCGTTCTTAGTTTAAAAACTAGATCTTTAGTATCAAATCGCTTATGAAGCTTGTTATAATATGAAATTACCAATTATTGTTTGTGACTAATATAAAACATGGTAAACCAAGTTGTCACACAATCATGAACATCAAACCACATCACAAACAATAGTATAGTGCAATTATAAAGGTAAAGAGATAAAGAAAGGAAAGTGCAAAGCCAGAACCACGAGGATTTATAGTGGTTGGGTCATGGATCTCTTTTCGCCCTACTCCCACTCCAGAGTACCCACTTCGAGTTACTTCACTAAATCAACAAGCTCCTTCTCGTGGAAAAAACCTTACAATAAATAAACACACTTTTCGGTACAAAGCTAGATCACAGGGTTCTAGTTAAGGTAGAACCAACCTAACGTCGCCTATACAATATTTCCGAGCACTAAGCTAGATGTCGGAGTTCTTTACAAAGGTACAACCACTCGATATGTTTTATGGCCTAAAATAACAAACCTTGTGTTTTATGGCACAAACACATAAACCATCTAATATAGTTTGGTGAAAGTGTTGTTATGATGCAATGATATTCTACACTAATGATCCATGACACAAATGTCTAATGGATATGAATAACTACTTCTAAATGATCTTCTATTGATAGGAAGTCTTCATGATGAAGATCACAAGTTCCCTAAACTTGTTGTGATAGATCTTGAGCTTGTGGTGAGTGGGGATGGCTAGATCTCCAAGCTTTCCTTGGTTGATCAAGATGTAGAGTATGCTTACAACAAAGATGAATGTTAGAAGCATTATGATCATGTGATGGTGAGGGTGATTAATGTATGTTTCTACATTGTTATTATCTGAGATCTAAATGATGCAAGAAGGGTAGAGGTAAAGTGTGTTCAAGGGATGATTAAACAACTTGGTTTGGCTTGCTATTTATAGCCAAAATGGGCGAGGCGTCCACGGACCACGGAACCCTCAAAAGGTTCATAAGTCTTCATTTTGGTAGTAGGGATGCGGCGGCAAGATTACTAAAAATCTTACAAAAGTCAACCAAATCCATCCAAGATTGTGTAAGCTATGTAGAAGTCAAATCTAAACAAAATTTCTATGAAATCTTCTAAAGATTACAAGGATGATGCATGCCATGATGTAATATGTATTTCCATTTTAGATTAAAAAGTTTATCAAAGTAAACTTGTAAAATGTATTATGTAACTAGTTAATAAAATGTCTAGTTACCTTTTGAAATACTTGTGAATGCAAAATGTAAAATGAGGTTAGAAATAGAATGGTTAACCTATTAAAATACTTAGTGACTCTAAGCGTATTTTAAACATTCTAAATGATTTGTTAATGGGTTTGATCATAATGCCACATAACAAACATGTATACAATTTTGTGTTGTATCTGAGGACTTGAGACATCAAGAGGTGTTGAATGTATGTTGAGACAAAGTGTGATTACAAGTAACTTGTACATTTTACGTTATGTATTACAAGTTACATGTTTGTCATCAATCAAAACAAACGAGACTGTATAGATTAAATATGGTAATATTTGCACTAACAAGTATGTTAAATGGTTCAGAATAGTGCGTGTTACGTGACGAGTTCAACGGTTTGTGGGATTTGTATTATTAATTCGCGGGGGTCACTAAATGTAGGTGAAAGGAGAGAAGCCAATGAGCTACGTTGTTTAGCTTCTCTAGAGTAGCTAAAGCTCTTTGCTAATTTTCACTCGATAATAAACTTGGAAGGCGGATTTGGACGGTCTATAAGGTAAATGAAGAATCTTATTTATTTGAATTCAATTTGCTGAGCAACATTCTAGTTCATTATAGAAAACAAAATTATGAAGAAAAAATGTTTAAGTGTGCCATTGATACAAAAAAATAAGAATGATAGTTACCTTTGAATTTTGAATAGTTTTCACATAAAATAGGTAATCTTCAGGGTATGCTAGAAGATGGGCAAGAAATTGCAGTTAAACGCCTATCAAAGACTTCCAGTCAAGCAATTAATGAGTTCATGAATGAAGTTATATGCATTTCAAAACTTCAGCACCGTAATCTCGTCAAGCTCCTCGGATGTAGCATCAAGGGGGCCGAAGTTCTTGATATATAATACATGCTAAGCGAAGCTTAGGCGAGTTTATATTTGAGTGAGTATCATATAATTTTCTATTAAATCGACAATAGTAACTTACTACGGTAAGATACTTTGAACAACTAAACCTACATGATGTGTGCGAGATAAATGGCAAAGCCCTCCTTGATTGGACAAAGAGACTCAAGATCATCAAAGGAATTGCGAGGACTTCTTTATCTTCATCAAGATTCCGATTAAGAACCATTCAGAGAGACCTTAAAGCTAACAATATTCTACTAGGCGTGGAAATGAACCCAAAATATCGGACTTTGGGATAGCTAGAAGCTTTGGAGGAAATGGCTGAAGCTAACAGAGAGAGTTGTTGGTACCTAGTAAGATACAACATTCTGGTTTATCTTCATTCGCTTTTTGTTAAGTTAGTTATTTTTAAGACTTGTAAACATTATTCTATGTATAGCGGTTACATGTCACCAGAGTATGCGTTAGATGGTCTTTTCTCAATAAAGTCAGATGTTTTTCGACTTTTGTGTATTAGTGCTAGAGATTGTATGTGGGAAGAGAAACAAAGGATTTGTTCATTCTGAGCATAACAATAATCTTATTGGACATGTAAGTTGCTTGATTTTCAAATTTATCCGGAATAACTCTACTGACTAATATATAATTCCGTGTTTATATTTAGGCATGGAGGATGCATAGTGAAGGCAAGTCAATGGAACTCACGGATTCAAGTTTTGCTTAGGCAAACAATCCATCGAAGTTTTAAGATGTCGAAGTTGGCTTATTATGTGTACAACAAAGTCGGAAAACCGAGGAAACATGTCGTCGGTGGTTCTCATGTTAGGCCATGAAGGTGCGATGCAAAACCTAAACACCCAGCATTTTTCACAGATAGGAACTTACCTGGTACCGGTTTCTCTTCAACCTCTTATCCAACAAGTTCAATCAATGACTTAACTTTATTAGAGATAGTTTCCCGATAGAAAGCACTTATGATACTTCCATTATAGCGTGTTTGCATTCCTTTTCTTCTTACCTTCATGTACAAGCTTATATATATATGATTTCCAAACTTTTACGTACCACATAAGATTAAATTTCTATATAATCCTTTGCAAAAGCCAAGAAAAAATAAGTTAAAAGGGACATCATATCGTATCATATATAGTAGATAATCAATCTCACCTACCAATCTTTGTTGTCCCCGAGAAAAGCGGGACTTAATTGCTACCATTCAAATAATCATGGAATTTGTTATGGGTCATATTGGGAAAATTTGGTAACATCCTTTCTAACTAACTTTTGGTGTCTGACCGTGTTGACCACTTTAGTTGACTTTTCCCAATATGACCGAACAATTGTTATGGGTCATATTGGGAAAAGTCAACGAAAATGGACAGTCGAAGACAGATGAAAAAGATACCGCTTTCTCTATATAAATACCATTCATTGTTCATTTCATTTCTTAGCTAAAATTGTAATGATCTTTTCTCTCAAATTCTCTCTAGTTGTAGTGATTGTAATCATTCAACTTTTACCAATAACATTGATTCTGGATCTTGATTCTATCCCATAGATTCCTAATAAACTTGCCATTGTATGCACTATCTCCAATCTATTAATAGGGTTCAAAGAATCATGCGAGACGTAGGGATGGAGTGAGAATTTGTAGATAACGGGGCATCAAACATGTTAAGCACTTGAAAACTTAGGAGGATAATAAGCATGGACTCTTAAATCTCATATAAGAAACAACCAATGCTAAAATGTCAGGGAAAAGATTCACAGTTAAATGTAATTTCCCAGATTATATGTCAACCTCTCTTTACTTTATCACGAAAAAGTGTCTACTTCTAAGTTTGAACAATCAAAACATTTTTTCAAAAAAGACAATGAAGGCAGTTGCTAGTCCATGACTACAACAACGACAATACCAACCCGATGGGCGAGTTAACTTGTCTACAAAAACCATGTATAGCGTTAAATGTTGAGTACATGGAATAAGGTCATATCGAAATAATGATCAAGAAAAAACAAAACTTTGACTTGCAAATTATAGCATAAACATGTTGTTTACAAACTTAAACTACCATCTTCATGTAGTTGGACTATAATACGTGAAGCAAGTAAAACCGCAATACTAGCCTAGCTGCGGACTCATCGGCTCGATTGTTTACCACGATTTTTGGTTGATTATGCTCGAATAACTTGAGTAGACCTTCTTTGATAAAACGCAATTCTTTCTTTGCTAAGCTTGCACCTTAGGATCCGTGGTTTCCAAATATGCGCATACTACCTACCTTGCCTTTAAAGCGGTTTTGCACCAACCATCAGTTTACATATTATGGCTTTCCTTAGCGGTGAGCCGGTGACATCATGGTAGGTTTGGGTAATGGGTCAACTAGTGTGTGGGTCAGATTGAAATGAAACACTTGTTGCGATAAGTAAACATATTTTGTTTGAATAACAAACTTAAAATATGAAAACTTTTTCATTGACAGCAAATCTTTTTGACTTCTTTTTTAATTATAACCGGAATCACCCATTACGATACATGAAGAGGAAAAAAATATAATCTCGAAAAGCAGATATGGTAAAGTTACGCTGACCTCGGGCGAGGTCTTACACTTCCCTTTGAAAGCTTTCTCCCATAAAGTAGATGCAAAGTGATTCTATTATCGATTTTCTTATTGTCTGCTTGCATGGAAGTTCTCTAGAAGATGTTCCTCTTCTTCTCTTGATTTAGGGGTTGCTCACGGGATGCTGCTAACCTTGAAAGCCAACTTTTCATCAAATGTGGGCTAAGAATGTTGTGCAAGGCAACCAACATTCAAACCACGTTAATAGAATCACATATGGCGTGAAAGAAAAATTGTCAAGAGATAATATATGCAAATAAGCACATACAATTCTTTTTAATATATGTAGCTAGCCGTTGATATTATTAGTTTATTACCTCAAACAAGACCTCTCTTCCATGATTTGATCTAAGCAATTCCTCGACACTCTCGGTACATGCATCAATGAGACTCTGTATAAATAAGCAAATGTAAACATTGATTGTGTGAGTTGTTTGTTTCAAACTGTCAGAATTGGATAATAAAAAACATAACATTTATTTAAAAAAGATTTGTCTTTTTGAGAAATAGGAGTAGAAGTTTGTCAAATCAGATTTAATAAAGATGTAATACGTAAACTTTAGTTTATCCTTAAATAACCAGTTCAGTTGCAGCTTGTATGAAAATGCATATTTGACCCTAAAATAATTATTATCCCAACCTCAGCAAGTCCACTATCAACCAACAACTCTAGTCTTAATAAGCGGGGTCTTTTTCCCACGATTCTGATTTTGGTTTCATCGACATCATTCATGACCTCATCACCTTCGACATCGAAGACTTAGCTGGTTTACGCCTGCGCCACCACGATGCAAAAATGTAATTGAGAGAATATTACATCATTTTGTTTTACAAAAAGACGAAAAGTCAAACATAAAATTACGTCGTTAATAAAGAGTCAGGATGAATCCAACAAAGACAAATCATGGGGCTAAGATATGAGCAATTTGGATGAAGAAGCACTGTGGTCTTTTAAATTACATTAAAAATAACAATTAGTAACATTACTTTCAATAAAAAGATTAGACAGATATTACATAGTATTGAAGTTTGAATCATTTAAATTTATTAGAAGATAACCTTATCTAGAATCAAATCCTTTAATACTGTTTGGAGTTCACGAAGGATGGCCTTTTTTACTAACTGTGTGTCATCAACCACACAAAGAATACATGCGATGTTAAAATATATAATCCTATATTCTTGTGTTTCTTGGTTTTATGTTTTTGTTTCAGGTTGTCTTTGGGCTTGTTGCACCCAGGCCCATGTTCTCTTTCCTAAGCCCAAGCTCTCTCCAAATTGTAGTTGTAACCGTTGGAGGTCGGCTATATAAGTCTCTCTCTTTCTTCTAGGGTTAGAAGAGGGTATTTGGTTTTATAAGCCGCTATAAAAAATCTCTCTCTCATTTTTGCTGATCTTGAGACTTTAACTCAAGATCCTAACTATCCTTTTGTTATTGTCATTTATCTTGTAAAACTATTATCAAGTTAGATAATAGGATCACAGTAATTTGTGGTGATCTTTTATGATTGTAAGCTTCCGCTGTTGAACTTTAAGTTGGTTGATCTATATAAAGAGTTTTTGGGTTCTGCATATCATGTTTTTTTACATGCGAGCACCTATTAAACAAGAAAAAAAGAATTTAGACAAAAGACAACATTCCATTTATTTTATAACACTTGGATCAAATATATGGCCAGAACATAGATGGCAGATCTTACTTGCGATTCATGGTTCATCTTCCACCATCTATCTAAATCTATCTTCTTGGTGATGATCCTTCATTCCTTTAATAATTTTCTTTCTCTCCTGCAATAATTCAAAACATAAATAAACATCTAATACTTATCAAGATAACAAAAAAGAGACGAATATATTCCAACAAACCTGGGCACTGCCATGCTTGATGCAAATAATCCCAACCTTGGATCCATCTTTTGTATGGATCATCCGCACAAGAAGTGCACTCGATACATGTTGAATAACATCTGCTGCAGAGGTCTATCCATACACTTGGTTTTAGAAACATGTCTAATGAAACAAAAGGAAATAACGAAAATCAAAAATTTAAATACCTTATCAGCAATTGTAAAGTACTCCACAAGAACCTTGTGTAAGATGGAATGATCGACTATCCCTTTTTGTAAAATTGGTTGTAACACAGCCGACATATGCCTCACTACTGCTGATTTTTGCAAATTCAGCTTTGCAATAATATCTACCAATCTGTTAATACAAAAGACATATATGAGACACATGTGTATGTAGAACACAGTAACAACCATAAATGTAACAAAAAAGAGGCGTGTTTACCTGCACTCTTTCACTTGACCTAAATCCTTAAACAACTGAAGCTCAGTAGAATACAGTTCCATTAAAAGAGATTGCTTTTGAGTGGCATTTCCAAGTTGATAAGCATGTTCAACAACTACAAAAGAAAGAGACTAGATTAAATTCAACAATGTTGTCTTCAGAACAACTTGTGGATAAAGCAGAACAGTGGGATGTACGATACAAAGATAAATAAAGAATAATAGGTTACTAATCTTTAATGAGGAACTAAGGAAAGGGTGTAAAGGATCAATAGATAAATGACAGAATACAAGACCATTGTCAAATAAATGTGAAGTGTCATACCAAGCTGAGCGAAACCATATGTCGTAAGAGAGAGAAGCAACATGCCCATGGAGAAGATATAAATTCATTACTTGTTCTTCGAGAATTTTGCAAAAGTGAGGGAATAGTACAATAAGCAACGGACCCTATTTCAACTAATAGAGATTTAAAACAGAATAATATAAAGTCTAATACGAACCATTATCCAACATCTTTGTAATCAGATGCACTGCGTAAGTATTGCAAGCTAGGTTGAGAAAATGTACTCAGCTCTAGATAAACAGCATTTCTTTCGTCTTGTGAGCAATACTTAGCACAAGTCTAAAGCAGAAAAAAGGTTATATATTAGTACATGTGTAGAAGAAAGACACGTCAAAAGGCTAAACATAATGAATCTTTATAATTAACCTGAAGCACAAGGCAAGAAACATGGGAGCCAACAATTTCATGAATTTTGCCCTTCATCTTCGTTAGAGCCTGACTCACCAACCTTAAAACATAATCAAAAACTTGTTAACAAATATTAAAACTTTAATCTAGAATTGTGTCCCACGTAAAACGTGCATCAATATACATACTTGGATCTATCTTCCTTTCCATATTGCGACGCCTCATCTTTTCCCATAGTAAAGCAAGCTCCTGTGTTGGATAATAATATTGATCGGAGGGCATAATTGTCATTTAGGCTTATGCAACAACATGGGCTAATTGGTTACTCTAAATTATTTAATAAATGAAATGATCATTATGTCCTCAGAGTAAAAAGGCGCGTTTGGTAGTAACGGACATTGACTGACGGAACACTGTCAAAGGGACTTCAAGTGATGCAAAAAGTGAACAGTATAGACCTTGGGTGTATTTAATTTTTAAAAATAACTCTTCGTGTGTTTTGAGTACAAGTTCAAAGACGAACAATGTATTTTACTTTTTTTTTTAAGTCTTTTACGCATTTTTTTAAGAAAATAAGTACACGCTCATGTGTGTCACTTTCTTTTTATTTTATTTTAGTTTTATTTAATTTATTTTTTCAAATGTCCACGCTTTTCTTTGTGAAGTATCTACATATCCCCAGTCCTTATATTTCTCTATAATTTTTTGCGTTTAAGATTTATTTTATATTTCACTACCATAAATGTGTACTTTATTGTCTACGACATAGTTACCAATCCTAATCTTAGGATTTTACGATTTACACAGCAAAAACGATCTGGATCCTACGTAGGATCTTAAAAAGCTTAAGATCTTACATGATCTGATATTGACGTAGGATCTTAAGATATAATCGATCACGTCTTACGTTTGGAGCATGGCTAAAAAGCGAAAGTTATGGGTTATCTTTTAATAGAATTAAGAAAACAACATGTGGTTCTTCCTAAACATTAAATATTCGTAATTTAGGACAATGCTTACATAAAAAAATTCATATAATTTTTTATTTATGATATATAGTAATTTGTATATTTGAATAATATTAAAAAGACTATTAAAAAATGACGTTGTAATAGGATTTTAGGATCTTGATTTGATCTTACGATTATAATCTTGCAAAAACGAAAATAATCCTAAATAAGATCTCAATCTTTAAAACCTTGGTCAAAGGTTTTATATGTGAATGTCTTTTCAGTCCACAAAGCTAAAGCGTATACGATAGTTGGTGTGGATAATTACAAAAAATAAACTACACGATTGTTGTGGCCGTGGAAATATAAATGTGTACTATTTGACCTTTTCTTGTTGTGGACCTACACGTGCTTAGCTTGAGGTACGAACTTTTACTTCAACAATACGTATTGTGGATAGAAACTGTGATATTGTTTGATTGGTATTAATTTCTTTGGCAACTTATGTAGCTGTATTCATTTGAGAATTGACATTTTGTCAAGAAGACTTGTTGACCCCAAGCATACGGTAGGTGATAAAAAGACTTCGATTCAATTCTAAAGATTAGATAAAAAAAAATGAAAAGCTTGAAGGGAATGATTTTAATGGAGGAAGCAACCATTCTTGTTCTTCTAGTTTTTTCACACCACATGCAAAAAATATACACAACCGAAATTGACATCATCTCAGACTCAAGCTTCTTGACAGAAAACGACACGCTGGTATCTCCTGCTAGAACATTTGAATTGGGATTCTTCAAGCCAGGTAGCTCGAATAACACTTACGTTGGTATTTGGTATAAGCAAATTTCTGTTAAAACAGTGGTTTGGGTTGCCAACAGAAACCACCCCCTCACCAATGTATCATCAAGCATGTTAAGGATTGACAGTGTGGGAAATCTTGTTCTCAAGAACCATACCGATCATGTAGTGTGGTCATCCAACTTAACATCATCAGGAAATGCAACTGCACAGCTTTACGACTCTGGAAATCTAGTCATCACGGATGGAAACAGCATGAAGATTCTGTGGGAGAGTTTTAATTATCCGACGGATACTAATCTACCTGGCATGAAGTGTGGAAAAAATTACTTAATAGGCGTCGAATGGTATTTAACATCGTGGAAGAGTATTGATGATCCAGCTATAGGGGAATTCACCTGGAGCATGGACACATGTGGTTATCCTCACTTCGTACTAAGAGATGGTCTGGAGGTCAAGTTTCGGCACGGACCATGGAATGGTGAACGGTTTAGTGGGTCATCTTGGCCTGCCATCAGCACGTATCTTACATACAATATGGTTATTAATGAGAAAGAGGCGTTTGTTTCTTATAATCTGACAAACAATTATGTCATATCGAAGTCCACCTTGACTTCGTCTGGGAATCTAGAAAATTCAGTGTGGCAAGAAAATAAGAAACTATGGGAGGTTATTTCGACGATACCAGAAGATATTTGTGACACGTACAAAATCTGTGGCCCTTATGGAAGCTACAAAATTGAAGACGCGCATAAATGTTCGTGCTTAGATGAGGCAAAATTTTAGCCGATAAACCAAAGGGATTGGGTAACAGGAGATTGGACAGGTGGTTGTGTGAGGAGAACATCGTTGGATTGCAAAAATGGAACATATGGGTTTAACAAGTATTCTAATGTAAAATTGCGGATACCAGAGACTTCCTGGTTTAACAATACAATGTCTATAACGGAATGTAAAGCAATATACCTACAGAACTGCACTTGTATGGCATATGCAAATACGATATCAAGTAGGAAGTGGTTGCTTGCTTTGGTTCAATGACCTATTAGATATCGAGCATCGAAGGGTGGTCGGGATATATTACGTTGAGAATGGCTTCCAGCGAATTAGGTAACTACACGAATACGTTATGCTTTGTTCATATTTCTTTCAAATAATGAAAAAAAATAGACATCTACTATCATCTAATCTTTCTGGTTACTTTCATGGTTGTTATGAGTCTGTAACTTGATTAACGATGTTGTTTTTAACTTTTTGTGTTAAGATCATGTACTTGCTCCATCGGTTTTCAAAACAAACATCAAAATCATCTTGATTGGAGTCTTTTTGGTGGTTTTTGTGATATGTTTAAGCACATGGTTGTGGTATGCTTGGATAAAAAGACATCTTTCACCACAAACTGAGGAAGGTAAGATATTTTTAGATTTTAGCGTTAAAGTGATCTGAATTAATTAAAAAAACTAAACCTAAAGTAATAAGTATGTTAAATGGTTCAGAATAGTCATTGGTGGTTGAGGTTCAACGGTTGGCGGGATTTGTATTATTAATTCACAGGGGGGGTTTCTAAATGTAGGTGATGTTGGAAAATTTAGTGCACTTATGGGATTATTAGGCTGGTTTTGGGTTAGGAGGTACAGTGTGTACACTCATGGGTCCTGAACACCACTGAATCAATAGTGGTTTGTCTTGGTAGTGCTAAGTTGAATGCGGATAGTGCTAAGTTAGTCTTGATAGCCGATGTTTCCATTGCTAGTGTATTGGTTACCACGCTAGTGTGGTAATGATGGTTCTATTTGGTAGTGTTATGGTTCCTGCTGCTAGTGTAATGGTTCTGTGATGGTTCTATTTGGTAGTGTTTGGTTCTTTGGTAGTGTTTGGTTCTCTCTTTACTAGTGTAATGGTTCCTGCCAGGTAGTATTGCGGTGATTATTTGTAACGACTTTCACTCATTCAAGTGGTGTTATAAGCGCTTTATGACCACGTTTAATAGGTCATGTAACCACTATTTCTATGATAATGGAGGTTTATTATGGGTGATTAATTGGCCGTTAATCATACATAATGTCCATTGATTAGTGTTGAGTGTTCTCTACTATAAATAGAGAGTGACATCTTCACAAAGACATTTGAAAAGAACAATATCAGGAGAAACAAACTAAAAGCTTAAACACTTATAAGCGCAAGGGTTATTGATTTATGCCTAATTCTATAACTACATTTGGTCTTATCCCAAGTAGATATTCGTGTAACCCATGCATTAGGGTCGAATAGTTTACTTTGATAAGTGATCACACGATTCCAAGTGATATCCGGTAACCACCTAGTGGTATTGCTATTGTCTTTGATTATCTTACCCTGTTCTGGGAGTACACAACCAAAAATCAAAGTAAACTATTTTGAGATAATCAATGGATGCTGCTGCAATGAAACACATGGCTTCAAACTTTTCTAAGCTGGACAATTTTGAGGGAGTGGACTTCAGGAGATGGCAGAAGAAGATGCACTTCCTGCTGTCAAGCATGAGTGTGGTTTATGTGCTAACCACTCCTATTCCTGATGATGGGGATGATGCTACTGTTGAGCAGATCAGGAGGATAAGCAAATGGGAGAATGATGACTACATTTGCATAGGTCTAATTCTCAATGGTATGTCTGATTCTTTGTTTGATATTTATCAGAACTTTGAATCTTCCAAAAGAATAATGGGATTCCTTGGATGCCAAATATGTGGCTGAGGATGCATCAAGTAAGAAGTTCCTTGTAAGTAATTTCACAAATTACAAAATGGTGATTCAAGACCGGTCATGGAACAATACAATGAACTGCTTGGAATACTTGGAAGGTTTACACAACACAATATGCACATGGATGAGGCTATTTCGGTCTCTTGTGTTATTGATAAACTTCCTCCTTCTTGGAAAGATTTCAAGCATACCTTGAAACATAAGAAAGAGGAGTTAACTTTGGTTGAGTTGGGCGGTCATCTGGCATTAAGAATCTCAAGGTGCGAGGATAATGACAAGCCAAAGAGTAGCAATCTTCTTTGGTGCATCGGTTGTTAATATGGTGGAGCATAACAACTCCACCAGGTACAATGACAACAAAGGCAAACACAAATATCATGACAATACAAGGGCAGATCCTAACAAGAAGGCAACACCTACTTGTTGGAAATGTGCAAAAGCCGGTCACATTAAAGGGATTGCAAAGGTGTTAAAGTTGGTGGTAAAGCCAATGGATCAGGCACTAATGGTTCAGGAAGTGGTGGTTCTTCTAACTCACTAAAAGGTCAGAATATGTTTAATAAGTCTTTTCAGATTTATTAAGTTACATATGTATCTGAATCTTATTATGTGCAGGATGATGATGTTGCGTGGTGGGTTGAATCTGGTGCAACCGTCCATGTGTGGAAAGATAGAATCTGGTTCAAGACTTATGAGTCACTGAATGATGGTTCTATTCTTCACATGGGAAATGAGTCAACAACCTTGGTACATGGTCATGGTTGTGTAGACCTTAGGTTTAGTTATGGAAAAATTGTAACTTTGTTTAATGTTATTCATGTTCCTGATATAAGGAAAAACTTGGTTTCAAGTAGTGTTTTGAATAATCATGGATATAAACAAGTTATTGAGTCTAATAAATTTGTCTTGTCTAAATGTGGTGTTTTTATTGGTTTTAGATATTTGTGTAACCAAATGTTGAGCTTAATATTGTCCTGATAGTGTTAATTCACCTTTGTGACCTTGCGACCACACACACGTGACTCTACCCTTTGGCATGCTAGACTTGGCCATGTACACTGAAAAGTGTAAAACTTGCATGTTGACCAAGATAACCAAGAAACCTTTTCAGGGTGTTAGTCGTGAGACTAAGCTCTTGGAGCTAATTCACAGTGATCTGTGTGATTTGCATGCCACTCCCTCTTTGGGGAATAAGAAGTACTTTATGACATTTATTGATGATGCTTCTAGGTTTTGTTATGTCTATCATTTACATTCAAGGATGAAGCATTAGATAAATTCAAAGTGTTTAAAATTAAAGTTGAATTACAACTTGGGTCTTTGATCAAAAGATTAAGGACTGATAAGGAGGTAGTACATGGATACCTGTATTGATTTTCATTTGGTATAATCCAGGAAACGATTGCCTCTTATACTCCTCGGCAAAATGGTATTTTTAAAAGGAAAAACAAGGTCTTTGAAGGAGATGGTTAATTCCATGTTGTCCTATTAGGGTGAGTCAAGGTTACGGGGTGAAGCTATGTTAATTGCTTGCTATTTATTAAATAGGGTTCCCAACAAAAGGAACAAAATTACCCCTTATGAACTCTGGACTAAAGGAAACCCAACTGAACTATCTCGGGGTTTGGGGTTGTAAATTTGTTAAGACTCCTCGATCCAAAGCTAAAGACTTTTGGTGAAAGAGGCATTGACTGCATCTTTGTTGGATATGTTGAGCATTCCAAGGCTTTTAGGTTCTATGTTATTAAACCTAATGAATATGTTTCAATTAACTCCATAATTGAATCAAGGGATGCAATGTTTGATGAGAATAGATTCTCATCAGTCCCTAGACCAAGTCAGAGGATTCCTAATGGAACTCATGACATTGGTGTATCAGAGGTCCCTGGTTATGAATCATCAGTGGTCACGATGAGGTTGTGGTTCAACAACTTGAATCATCTGAGAAAGAGCAAAAGGTCGAGACTCCAAAGTCATTTGGACCTGAGTTTCTATTATACTTAATTGAAGGAACAAGGGATGAGGTCTCTGACCAATATTCCTATTGCTTCATTGTTGAGGATGATCCCAATACATTTGAAGAAGCAATGAAGTCCAGGATATTGCTTTCTGGAAAGAAGCAATCAATGATGAGATGGATTCCATCATGGGCAACAACACGGGTGTTGGTTGATCTACCACACAGTTTGCAAACCTGCGGTTGCAAATGGATTTTCAAGAAGAAAATGAAGGTAGATGGAACTATTGAAAATTTCAAGGCTAGACTAGTCATTGAGGCTTTAAACAAAAGTCAAGAATTGACTACTTTGATACTATGCCCCGTGGCTAGTATCAGTACCATTAGATTGCTGATTGCCTTGGCATCAATTCACAATCTGATTATTCATCAGATGGATGTGAAGACAGCTTTATTGAATGGTGAATTGGATGAGAAGGTTTACACGAACCAACCTCAGGGCTTCATCTTGCCTGGAAATGAAAACAAGGTGTATAAACTGATTAAGTCTCTTTATGGACTAAAGCAGGCACCTAAGCAATGGCATCAAAAATTTGATGAAGTGGTTTTGTCTAATAGTTATTTGCTTAACCAATCTGACAAATGTGTATATAGCAAATTTGATGAATCTGGTAAAGGAGTCATCATTTGTCTATATGACATGTTGATCTTTGGCACTGACCAAAATCAGGTTGACCTGACAAAGGAATATTTGTCATCAAGGTTCTCCATGAAGGACATGGAGGAGGCTGATGTTATCCTTGGTATAAGGATTAAACATGAAAGTAAAAGAATTTCTATCTCTCGGTCTCATTATATTGAGAAGGTGTTGAGGAAATTCAATTACTTTGATTGTACTCAGTGAGTATAGCTATGGATACTTGTGAGAAGCTGATGCCTAATAATGGCAAAGCTGTATCTCAACTTGAGTATTCTAGGGTAATTGGTACGCTGATGTATGCCATGACTTGTACAAGGCGATATTGGTTTTGCAATGGTAAAATTGGCGGTATACTAGTAATCCTAGTGCTCATCATCGGCAAGCGATTCAGAGGGTAATGCTTGAAGTATTTGAAGAGAACTATGGATTATAGTCTCTCATATCGCGGCTATCCTTGATGTTGGAAGGATACACTAATGCAAGTTGGATCGGTAACAGAAGATAATTAGATCTACCGATGGTTGGGTATTCCTACTTGGTGGAGGTGCAATTTCTTGGGCATCAAGAAGCAAACTTGCATCACCAGTTCAACAATGGAATCTGAATTTGTGACTTTAGCATTTCTGGTAAAGAAGCTGAATGGTTGAAAAACTTTCTTCTTGAGATTCCATTGTGGCCTAAACCTATAGCACCTATTTCTATCTGTTGTGATAGTGCAGCTACATTGGCTAAGGCTTATAGCTAGATGTATAATGGTAAGTCTAGACACTTAGGTGTCAGACATAGCATGATTCGTGAGCTTATCATGAATAGGGTGGTATCTATAGAGTTTGTTAAATCTCAACAGAATTTAGCTGATCACTTCACGAAGGGTCTGGATAGAGACTTGGTTATAAAGTCTGCTAAAGGGATGGGTTTAAGTCCAACTTAGTCACTCATTGCTAGGACACTGACTCCCTCTGAGGAAACTTGGGGTGAGTTCAATGTGGAAAATTGAACATTGATGAATTGGAGCACATGTTTTATTATACATCCCAAGGTTGTGCTCAGAACCTGCTGAAAGGAGAATGAAGTCTTTACTTCTTAATGGTTAATTTTCTTTGAAAAAGTTCTTGGCAGGAGCATGAATAAAGAGGAACCACCTATGTAAATTTTGAAGTTTTGCCGCTCAGGGAGCTTTTGGACTTTTAGCTTTTACAACATTTATGAATTTGGATATGAACACATGGCTTGTATAGTGTCAGGAGCTGTTAAGTGTTTGAAAACTTGTGTGTATTTTATCTTCAGGTATTCAAATGGGTTGAAGGGTTCAATTCTTAGAACACCCTGATTCTCGAATATTTAAACGTGTAATGTACTAAGATGGAAATTCAATCCTCGGGATATTTTCGTTTATGCACATGTTTTGTTTGATGTTTGTTTTTCTTGATAAGGAAGTGAACTAAATTTGGGGAGGATTGTTGGAAAATTTAGTGCACTTGTGGGATTAGTTCACACCTTGTTTTGGGTTAGGAGGTACGGAGTATACACCCATGAGGTCCCTGAACACCCTGACTCAATAGTGGTTTGTACTGGTAGTGCTAAGTTGTGCGGATAGTGCTAAGTTAGTCTGATAGCCGATGTTTCCACTGCTAGTGTATTGGTTACCACTTGCTAGTGTGGTAGCGATGGTTCTATTTGGTAGTGTTATGGTTCTTCTTTAGTGTAATGGTTCCTACTGATGGTTCCTGCTGGTAGTGTTTGGTTCCTGCTGGTAATGTTTGGTTCCTTCTGCTAGTGTAATGGTTCCTGCTGGTAGTGTTGCAGTGATTATTTGTAACAGCTTTCACTCATTTAAGTGGCTGTTATGACTGCTTTATGACCACGTTTAATTGGTCATGTAACCACTATTTCTATGATAATGGAGGTTTATTATGGGTGATTAATTGGACGTTAATCATACATAATGTCCATTGATTATTGTTGAGTGTTCTCTACTATAAATAGAGAGTGACATCTTCAGCTTAAAGACACACTGAAAAAGAACAATGTCAGGAGAAACAAACTAAAAGCTTAAACACTTATAAGCGCAAGGGTTATTGAATTGTGCCTAATTCTATAACTACATTTGGTCTTATCCCAAGTAGATATTCGTGTAACCCAGGCATTTACTTTGGAAAGTGATTACACGATTCCAAGTGATATCCGGTAACCACCAAGTGGTATTGCTATTGTCTTTGATTATCTTATCCTGTTCTGGGCGTACACAACCAACAGGTGAAAGCGGGAGAGAAGCCATGGAGCTACCGTTGTTTAGCTTCTCTAGAGTAGCTAAAGCTACTGCTAATTTTTCACTCGATAATAAACTTGGAGAGGGCGGATTTGGACCGGTCTATAAGGTAAATGAAGAATCTTATTTATTTGAATTCAGTTTCTTTGAGTATAGCGTCACATTGTGATTCGTCCATTGGACTATAATTGTTAGAGCAACATTCTAGTTCATTATATAAAACAAAATTATGAAGCTAAAATGTTTAAGTGTGCCATTGATACAAAAAAAAATGAATGATAATTACCTTTGAATTTTGTATAGTTTTCACATAAAAATTGGTAATCATCAGGGTATGCTAGAAGATGGGCAAGAAATTGCAGTTAAACGTCTATCAAAGACTTCCAGTCAAGGAATTAATAAGTTCATGAATGAAGTTATATGCATTTCAAAACTTCAGCATCGGAATCTCGTCAAGCTCCTCGGATGTAGCATCAAGGGGTACGAGAAGTTGCTGTTATATGAATACATGCCAAACAGAAGCTTAGACGAGTATATATTTGGTCAGTATTATATAATTTCCATTAAATCGACAATAGTAACTTACTACAGTAAGATACTTTGAACAACTAAAAGGCAAAACATACTCCTTGATTGGACAAAGAGACTCAACATCATCAAAGGAATTACGCAAGGAATTCTTTATCTTCATCAAGATTCACGATTAAGAATCATTCACAGAGATCTTAAAGCTAGCAATATTCTACTAGACGTGGATATGAACCCAAAATATCGAGACTTTGGAATAGCTAGAAGCTTTGGAGGAAATGAAGCCTGAAGCTAACACCGAGAGGTTGTTGGTACCTAGTAAGATACAACATTACGGTTTATCTTCATTAGCTTTTGTTAAGTTAGTTATTTAAAACTTGTAAACATTATTCTATGTATAGCGGTTACATGTCTCAGTATCGCTAGATGGTCTTTTCTCAATAAAGTCGATGTTTTCACTTTGGTGTATTAGTCTTTGGAGATTGTGAGTGGGAAGAGAAACAGGGGATTTGTTCATTCTGAGCATAACAATAATCTTATTGGATATGTAAGTTGCTTGATTTTCAAATTTATCTGCGTAACTCTCTTGCCTAATAATTAAATCGGCATTTATATTTAGGCATGGGCGATGCATAGTGAAGGAAAGTCAATGGAACTCACGGATTCAAGTATTGAACCGAGGCAAGCAGTCCATCAGAAGTTTTAAGATCGATAGAAGTTGGATTATTATGCGTATAACAAAGTCCAGAAGACATGTCAAACATGTCGTCGGTGGTTTTCATGTTAGGCAATGAAGGTGCATTGCCAAAACCTAAACAGCCAGCATTTTTCATAGATAGAAATGAACTTGGTACTGGTTTCTCTCCAACCTCTTATCCAACAAGCTCAAGCAATGGCTTAACTTTTACAGAGATAGTTGTGCGATAGAAAGCACTTATGATATGTCCGTCCTTGCATTCTTTTTCTTCTTACCTTCGTGTACAAGCTTATATATACATCTATTACAAACTGTATTTGTATAAGATATCTATTCCAAAAATCATTTAGGACTAGACAAACATGCCCCAAGTGTCTACTTCTAAGTTTCGAACAATCAAAACGTTTTTTTTTTTTTTTTTTTTAAATAAAATAGTACAGTTGCTAGTATATGACTACAACAACAAGAATAGCAAATCCCGCCGTAGCTAGGTAACTTGTCTACAAAAACCATGTATATAGCGTTAAATGTTGAGTACATGGAATAAGGTCATATCGAAATAATGATTAAGAAAAAACAAAACTTTGACTTGCAAATTATAGCATAAACATGTTGTTTATAAACTTAAACTACCATCTTCTTACGCATATAGTTGGACTATAATTATGTGAAGCAAGTAAAACCCAAATACGCCTAGCTCGGACTCATCTGGCTCAGTTGTTTACCCTGACTTTTTTGGTTGATTATGCTCGGATAACTTGAGTAGACCTTCTTTCAGTAAAGGCTGCAATTCTTTCTTTGCTAACTTAAGCACCTTAGGATCCGTGGTTTCCAAATATGCACATACTACCTTGGCACTGTAAAACAGTTTTGCACCAACAATCAGTTTACATATTATGGCTCTCCTTAGTGGTGACGACATGGTAGGTTTGGGTAATCGGTCAACAACTAGTGTGTGGGTCAGAATGAAATGAAACACTTGTTGCGATAAGTAAACATATTTTGTTTGAATAACAAACTTAAAATATGAAAACTTTTTCATTGACAACAAATCTTTTTGACTTTTTGTTCAATTATAACCGGAATCACCCATTACGATACATCAGAAAGGGAGAAAAAAAATAGGGCTAATGCATTTAAAATTTATCTTACTTATCACAAATTCCAGATATGTGTAACAAACTTTTTTTTTTCAAATTCATGTACTAAACTTTCAAAAATCGTCATTCTGGTGTATTTTTTTGACCATTTTACCCCTCTCCAACAAAAGGAGTCTTAATAATTTGAAGGGTAATATGGTCCGAAAATACACTAAAGCGACGATTTTTGAAAGTTTAGTACATGAATTTGCAAAAAAAAAAAAAAAAAAAATTTACACAGATTTGGAAATTGTGACAAGTAAGATACATATTAAATACATTAGCCCAAAAAAATATAAAGGCTCTCAGAAAAACAGATATTGTTAAGTTACATGTGACCTCGGGCCCATGTCTTACACTTCCCTTTGAAAGCTTTTTCCCATAAAGTAGATGCAAAGGAAGGTGATTCTAGGATTAATTTTCTTATTGTCGTGCTTGAATGGAAATTTTCTAGAAGGTGTCCCGTTTCTTCCTCTTCTGATTTAGGGATTGCTACGGCAGACTATAGCTTCGTGCAAAGAAGCCAACTTTTCATCCAAATCGGGCTAAGAATGTTGTCTGCGCCCCTTGAAGCAACCTACATTCAAACCACGTTGATACAATCACATATGGGGTGAAAGAAAAATTGTCAAGAGATATGTATGCAAATAAGCACATACGTTGTCATCCATTTTTATCTGTTTTCGCCCGTTTTTATACGTTTTCGTCTATTTCTATACGTTTTCATCCTTTTTTGTACGTTTTCGTCTGTTTTTATACGTTTTCGCATGTTTTCTTACGTTTCCGTCCGTCTTTTTACATTTTCGTTTGTTTTTATGCGTATTCTTACGTTTTCATACGATTTCATCCGTTTTCAAACGTTTTCTTACGTTTTTCATCCATTTATTATGTTTTCGTTCGTTTTCATCCCTTTGTATATGTTTTCGTCCGATTTTATATGTTTTCATCTGTTTTATACGTTTTTGTCCGTTTTTACACGTTTTTGTCTAATTTTACACTTTTTTCTTTGCTTTTGCACCTTTTCGTCCGTTTCTATACGCTTTATATATTCTTATATGTCTTTGTAAGAAAATGTATAAAAACAAACGAAAATAGATAAAACGTATAAAAACGGACAAAACGTATAAAAATGGATAAAATGTATTAAAACAAACGAAAAAGATGAAAACGGTCAAAAACGTAAAAAAAAAAAAAAGGGATATTAACCAATGAAAACGGCCGAACAAGTATAAAATCGGACGAAAACAGATAAAAACGGACAAAAACGTATCAAACGTAACAAGCAGCGTATAAAAGCATCTGGCGTAAAAAGAGGATAAAACGTATGAAAACGGACGTGACAACGTATAAAATCGGACGAAAACGGATAAAAATGGACGAAAACGTATAAAAACGGACGAAAGTGTATCAAAATGGACGAAAACGTAAGAAAACAAGCGAAAACGTATAAAAACAAACGAAAACATACAAAGACGGGTGAAAACAAATAAAAACAGATGAAAACGTATGAAAACGTAAGAAAACAAGGAAAAACGTATAAAAACAGATGAAAACGTACAAAGGCGGATGAAAAAAACGGATGAAAAGGAATGAAAAGTATAAAAATGGATAACATTGTACGAAAACGGATGAAACTGTATAAAAACGGACCGAAACGTATAAAAACATATAAATATATATAAAATCGGACGAAAACGTATGTAACATAAGAAAATGGACGAAAACAAACAACAACGGATGAAAACGTATAAAAACGTAAAAAAAACGTATAAACCTTAATGATTATATGATGTTTTATTTGGCTTTAATGTTTGGTGTGTAAGCATTGATACCTCTTGATTATCGTTCCTTGTCGACTCGGCTCGCACAATTACTTCATTAACATCTTTGCATAGTTAATGTAAGCCCTAACGGGATAAATAATTTAACTAAATATCATTAATGAAAGATTAATATGGATTTCTAATTAGTAGCGACAAGACTTTTACTAGAGATCTAGGTAATTTAGTACCCTACATAACAAGCAGCCATAGAGAAAGTGCCTATTTAGTACTCATCATATATAACTAAACGATTAGCGATCATATCTTCCTTATTATCGGCTTAACCTCTTATTGCTATATGTTTTATATCTGTGTACGTGTGTGTCTTGTTATCTTCACTTTTACTTTTATTAGTTTTACTTAATCTACACATCGTGTCAGCCTCACATGCTGAAAACCCCACTTGCGTTAGACTAGGATAAATTAGAGTAACTCTAGGATTAAAATACTGATAGATATTTAAGTGTTAACGTTCCACTCTTAGTGATCGACACTCTACTTACCAACTAGGCTACATTAATTGGGTATACTGCTCGTTAGTGTTTGTTATAGGTAAAGTCGGCTAAATATAAACATTAAAACTTTAATTCACAAATATACCTATACTAAAAGACACATCAAGTTTTTGGCGCCGCTGTCGGGGAGTGAATTGTTTAATACTTGCATATTTGTTAGTATTTTAATTAGGTATTTAACATTAGATTTTTATTTGACTAATTTTTTTATATACTTGTATTGCTTGTATATTTGTGTTTTTCTGATTTTTTCTTATTTTTATGTTTGTTTGATTTCTGCATTTTTTGTTTGTTGTCGTTTTTGTTTTTTTGCATTATTATCTATCTTTTGTATTCTGCTGAACTAAACGATATGGCGCATCTAATCTCATAGATACGGCGTATTGTGTTTTTATTATTCATATAGTGTATCTTATTTAATTATTCAGGTACGACGCATCTAATCTCATAGATATGGCGTATGCTGTTTTTAATTAGAATTAATTAAAACCCTTAAAAGTCATACGGTGCATAAGCTTTCGCTTATACGGTGTATTAATCTATATTAATTTTCAAAAACAAGTCCGAATTTTTAAATCTACGACGTATCGATTTATCTCAATACTGCGTATTTATTTTCTAAATTAAAAGGCTTTGATTTTAAACATAACGAGAATACGGCGTATTAGCTTTTGCGTATATGGCGTATTTATTTTCTTTTATTTAATCAAATTAGAAAATCAAAATATGGCGCATTGATTTTTGTCAATACGGCGTATATTTTTATCTTACTAAAAGGCTGATCAAAATTTTTATTTCAAGCATACGGCGTACCCAGGTAACTAGATACGCCGTATCATCTGCAGATATCAGCAGCTTTTGTTTTTCATATTCCGTTCTGGTTCCTAGTATCTTGTACCATCTTTCTACAGGGCCCGTCCTACTGGCGTATTTATTGTTTCTCTCAGTATTATGGGTAACGACATGAAGGAGTGCATTACTGAAACCGGTGAAGGATATGGATCAAGTTTTGCTAAGCTTCGGATTTATCAAGGAAGACAAGTTTGCATTAAAGGGACAAATTCTCAAAGAGTTATGTGGTAATACTTTCAGTGGTTCTGAGAATGAAGACCCGGTGACACATCTTGAGAAAATCTACGAGAGTGTTGAATTGTACATTCTTGCTCCCCATAACATGGAGCAACTTATGCTTCTGGCTTTTCCAAATATTCTTACTGGGGATGCAAAGGAATGGTTGAATAGTGAACCTTCTGGTCTATCTCACACTGGAAGGATCTCAAAAAGAAATTTCTCATACAATTTGGGCATGAAGAGCCCTATGCTAAAGATCCCGACTTTGTTGGCAAAAACTCCAAATTTCGCAACTACAATAAGATGAGTGCAACTCTCAAAATTGAATTGTGGAGCTATTTGATGAGAGGGGATGATGAGGAGGAATTGATTGATGAAGTTCTTTGAGCTATTCATAATAGATACTAACCTATTTGATTACGAGACCCCCTTGTACAGGGAGTTCATAGAATTCAACTATTTATTAAAATTTGATGAAGATGGGCTTACTGGAGATCTTTCAGGATTAAAACTTTCGATGACTATAAAAATACCTGGTATTATGAGACAGATAGCAATAACCATGGGTTTGTGAAAAACCTTGGAAGGAAGAAGTGATTGAACATACATGTGAGCCCCTTCACTTCAAGAATGGACACGAGACATGGCCAACATGTAATTGGGAAAAGGAAAAATCCTGTAACGGAGGTGATCTTCTCGGATCGAAAAGGATTGGGAATAACGTCTATTTACAAAATCAAGAATGGTATGACTTGCTTGAGGATAGTGTAAGGAAATGCAAAGCTTTGTTTGAGAAAGATAAGTTGGAATCTTGTGATAATAATAATGAGGACGCTTTGGAAGAATTGCAAGATTATTTGGAAGCAAATAATGAAGCTTATTTTTTGGATATAGATGAAGAAGCATTTAAAGAAAGAAGATGTAAATTACTTGGCATACCATACAAAGAGCCTCCAACATTCACATCTGACAAATTTGAAGTTGTTAAGTATTCATTTTTGACCATTAGAATAATATGTTGCAATTAAGTTGAAAATTTACAATACTTTGCTGAGAACTGAAGATAATGTGTCGAATGCTTACCATGACATTTTTCGAATTAATGACGAAGGATGGCTCGTGGCTAGAACGAAATAGATCTGAAGATGATTCTAACTTAAAGACTCTGGAATAAAGAGAAGTGTTTACCGGGAGACAACCCGGAATTTTTTATTGTTTTTGTTTTCAAGTCTGTCAGACCTGCACATAGATACGGCGCATAACTTAAAAAGGGTGTGGCGTATCGACTGTACAGGTCATATTTAGTTTTTATTTTTCTGCATTTTAATTTTATAACTGCACTTAAAACTTTCTGTCAGATGGTTTTCGATATGGCGCATCCTGGTTTTGCGATGCGATGTATCACATCTGACTCATACTTTATTTTAATTTTTATTCAAGGTTCAATACGGCGCATCCCTTCCTATGGGTGCGGCGTATCGACTGACCTGATGATTTACAATTTTTATTTTTATTTAATTTTCACTAACCAACGATTAACGTAGACGCACTAGCTGTGGTTTTCATGCTTAATTACATAGGTTGAGTGGTATAAATGCAAAGAAAATGGTAGTATACATATACCCTGTATTCTTTGTGTATTGTAGCCATGCTGACATCCAGACGACCTTCACACACAGAAAATAAAAATTTGCTCACAAACGCATCATGGAGGATCATACCGATCAAATCTCAGGGGAGTTTTTATGTTCTAGTTCTTTCTATTTCCTGTTTTTAAATTTTATTTTACACAACGAGGACGTTGTTTATCTTAAGTGGGGGGATGGAGAATTAGAACGTAACGTGTCCTGATTTTTCAAATATATGCTAATATGTGCTTAATATATGACAAATTTTAAAATTTTCTAGTATGTTTTTGTGAAATCAAAGTTGCATAACCCGCACACATAACCCTTATTTCCATATTGTGAGAATTTAGCCTTATCCGTTTCTAATATTTTACCAAATTCCACAAAAATATGAGTGTGCCAGTGTCTTGCAGGAAACTTAGAACTTGGCTTGTATACTATTCGAGACCACTATAATGAGTATTATTGATATAATTTGAGTAACTTGTCTAACTTGGTAAATTTATAGGATTACACCTAAAAAGCCTTTATATGTCATGTTTTATTAACTAACTACACTGGTTAGTTAACCCCCGTATAAACCCTTTTGTTATTCTCATTTTTAGAGTAAGATACCCCGTGAAAAAACCCTCAGAGCCATTCCTTTCATTTCTTACACCCAATTATATGTTTCGTTACACCTATACACCTCAGCCTACGCTGTAGATTAAGTCCGTGGTTGGTTACTTTTTGTAAAGTGTGTATTTCCTGTGTTTTTGTGTATGTTTCTTATCATGGTTAGGTCGAGAATTGCACATCGCAATAGGTGTGTGTCTTATCTACGTATTGGTCGGGAATTGCACATCGCAATGGGAATGTGATAGTAGTAGTTTTTGATTTTCGTGTTTGCTACTGTCATTATTATTTTCATATCTGAAGTATTGAAAAGTATGAAAAAATTATCCAGATGTATTATGACAGTGATATGGTGAAATTTTACACCATTAATTTTATTTGGCTTAAAAAAAGGGAGGAATGTGAGATAATCAGTTTGTAAACTTAACCGAAGTTATATTATGCGCTAATCGATTATTCTCTGTGTTGGTCCATGAGAATTGAATAAATATTGATAAAAATTAAGAAAAAAATTCATTAATAAAGATGAACAATTGTTATATTAATTTTTAGGGGGCAAAATGGGTTTTTGCTTAAATAACTCTACTACAAATTGTGCTTACAACTCTTTAAAATCAGAAAAATATAGTTACTAATATATGCCCAATATCAATTATCTCATTTAATTAGGGCTGTAAACGAACTGAACGTTCAGTGAATATTTCATGAATGGTTCGGTAAAAAGTTCGTTTATGTTCGTTTATTTATTAAATGAATGAACATGAACAATATTTTACGATCGTTTAGTTAAATGAATGAACATGAACAAAAGTCACGTCCGTTTATTTATGTTCGTGAACGTCCGATTATGCGTTCATTAACGTTCGTTCATGTTCATTTACTTATTTATGTTCATATATCAAATCTTTTAATTGTATAATTTTTAAATTTGTTTGTTTTAAACAAAGCGACACTTATAAAACAATTTTAGATGCATAATTTAATAAAGTTTATGATTGTTTGTCTATGTTCATATATGTTCGATCGTTTATGTTCGTTTAGTGTCTTAATAAACGAACATGAACAACTCATTTATTTAATAAACGAACATGAACAAGAAATTTCGTCCGTTTAAGCGTTTGTGTTCGTTTATATGTCCGGTTAAAATTAAATGAACGAACATGAACAAGGCTTCGTTCGTGTTCGTCCGGTTCGTTTACAGCCCTACATTTAATTAATGGTATGTTATGCAAAATTTCATTTATCTAATTTATTTAACGGGCCGTTTGATTTGTTGCTAAAAATTATAATTGGTATCAGATTTGATATGGGGTATAATGGGACAATGGATATGAAAAGTGTATCATTACGATTGTTTATGTTTGGTTGATAAAATATGGAATGAAAAAGAGTATAGATATTTGAATTTTGTAATGGAAAAGAGAGGGCCCGTGGCAATGGATCTATGACTATAATGTACCCATTTCATTACTGAACCCACAAAACAAACACTTTTAATCACTTTCATAATTATAATCTCATTTCTATAGTGAGGTACCAAACGCACCTTAAGTATTTTTATTCAGCCTTATTGACTGACATGACAATTAAAAAGTCAACTATCAAAGTGAATATCTTTTGCACAATCACATATAATGGTGTTATATTCGGTAGGCTAAAGACCATAAAATTTAAATATTGATGATTACTGAGCTCGGAGATACAACATTTCTTGGAAAAGACAAAGATACGAAATTTCTTGAACTTTCAAGTCTTATAAAATGACTTACGACTAAAATGTAGAGCAAACTCATCTATTTATTAACCATACCTTCCTCCTCATGTGTTTCTTGATCTTCTATATGAATTACATTAAAAGCACATTTGGTTCGTAAGTAAGTTTAGGATTTAAATTTAGATTTAAATATTGTATATGTTTTGAATCAAATGAGAAGAGAGAAAAATTTAATAAAATAGTATAGCATTAACTATGTAATAGTGTTTATAAAAGGATTAAGCCGTATAAGATTATGTTTATCAATGGCTTGACAACCCAACCGGTTGAATATATTATACATAAATAATAACATTTTAATTTATTTATTTATTTATTTTTTGAGATTAAAAGCATTTTTCATTAAAGCAGATTTTTATAACGGATTACAATAAGATGGCAGGCAAACGGGCAACAAGCTGTGCCGCAACCCACTTTTGATGGCCAAACCAATTCTACTAAAGATGAAATTTTGTGGCAAAACCAATTTTCAAATCCTCCCATGACTAAGGTCACTTGGCAAGCTAGATTGTCAACCTCCAAATCTGCCACATGGCGGCTATTGAATAGTTATTTGCTTTATTTTTCTTTTTTCTTAAAGAATAGATTGGTTGTATGTATAGGTTGGGTTAGGTAGTTGGTAAAAAGGTATAGATTAATTGTGTATGTGAAGAAAAGAAAATTAATATTTTTGTAGAGATTGGGTCGTGATAAATTGTTGATAAACATAGTCTAATAGAAATGAACTTTTTCAAATATACCAATTTGATGCGTGAACATTTTCTTTCCACTTAATGATACCTACTTTAATGTTTTGTTAGGCTACCGGTTAAATAAACAGCTTTTGTCTAAACCTCCATATCTCAACACAGTCACTCATGATATCCCCATCAACATCTGAAACCAATCATCTGGCTTTTACCATATGTTGATGCATAATCTGGCGCGGACTGGATTCAACGACTCTCCTTGGCCGTTAGTCGTCTTCTCAAGCTCTAGTAGACCTGTCAACAAAGAGAACCCGTTAGGAGTGGACCCGAGGCCGTAGCCCCGGGGTCCACCTCAAGCAGTCAGAGATTAGTATCGGCGTGATGTAACCAATATATCTTAGGGTTAGAGATAACCTGCGTGTGTATATATAGGCATGCATTAGGTTTTAAGTAGAAGTGGGCATCTTAGGGCCGACCCATTCCTCTGGCCTAGTCCGGACTATACGTCCACAAGCCCCCCAAGTCTAGTATGAGATAGCGCATGGCTATGTTATGCTAGACTTAAGTTGATGGCGCGTAGGTGAAAGTGGATCCCGCATCTTCGCATCACAGGTAAGGCGTACCTTTGTACCGATAGCGGCGTAGCATGGTGCGGCGATGCTCTGTAATAGAAGTGCGCTGTTGTGCTTTCGACAAAGAGTGTCGACAGAAGGCGTGCTTCTGCGCATAAGTGCAAAGAGGTCGCGCAAAGCTTCTGCGCATAAGAGGTGCTTGTCTGTGGCGAAAGCTGACGAAAAGCGTTACCTGCTTGTGAGAGTCGTATTGGCTTAACAAAGAAAGCGCTTATCGCGAGGAAGCGGTGGTAGTATACCCTGGTAGCCTCCCAAGTTGGATGGTGCTACTCGTGTAGGAGCATTAAACTTATTTAATCTATGAGGAAAAAGCGAATGCAAAGATTAAAAGTATATGTGTGAATCGTATGCATATAAAACCTAATAAAGTGAAACAATAAGCACACATAGCATGAATAATATATTGCACATAGCATAAAAAATCTATAGCGCATAGCATAAAAAATAGAAAACCTATCGTGAGGTAGTACAAGATATATAAACAATTGTTTTGTTTTTCTTTTTAATGTATAAAATAAAACTCGGATGGATGTACCGTGACGCGGCCGATGCCAGCGAGATGGATTTATCTTAACCGCATAACTTCGAGCGTTTACGGATGATGGCGCAGATGTTTATACCACGGCCTTTGGTCCGGTCGCATCATGGCGATTGACTAGCATCGTGGTATTCGCGGCGTCGTACGCGTTCTCTGCGAAGATGTCGAGCGCCGCGACCTTACACGGGTAGATTTATTCGCGGCGCCTGTTCGCGCGCGAACGGCATACCAACCGTAAAAGCGATTATCTGCGCGAATTTATCGCGGCTAAAAGATAAAATAGCTCCGATCATGCGGGCTTTTTCTTAGATCCAATCGTGCGGACTAAAATATAAAATAGGTCCGATCGTACGGACTTTTTCTTTTATGTGTAAAAGAAGAATAATGATGCAATTTAACAATATGCAATTTAATTGAACGTGCAATTTAACGTAAATAATGATCTTTTTATCTAACGTGAAGATGCTTTTATTTGACCATAAATAGGTAGACACGCAAAGATTTGACCATAAATAGGATTGGGTCAGTAAATATCGTAAGATGCTTTTACATGTTATCTTGTTAATAACCATAAAGTTTTACAAAGCCTGTTATTTTGCTAATAAAATATGTACGCATCTAATTATAATATTACGCATCAATTTCTAATATTACGCATCTAAAAATAATGCCTTACAAGAACTTGTCGTCCAAGTTAATAAAATATTTTTCGCATCTAGAGTGATATTAAATGTTACCGACTTAATGGGAAAGCAAGTTTTCTGAGCCTTATGCTTTTCGGTAATATGAGAACACGAAACATGTTTATTCGTGGTCCCACGGATGGCGCCAACTTGTTGATCATAATCTGCGGCCCTGGATTCAACGACTCTCCTTGGCGTTAGTCCTTCTCAAGCCCTAGTAGACCTGTCAACAAAGAGAACCCGTTAGGAGTGGACCGAGGCGTAGCCCGGGGTCCACCTCCGACAGTGCAAGTTAATATCGGCGTGATGTAGCCAATATATCTTAGGGTTAGAGATAACCTGCGTGTGTATATATAGGCATGCATTAGGTTTTAGGCGTAGAGTAGGCCGCATCTTCCGGGCCTGACCCATTCCTGGCCCAGTCCGGACCATACGTCCACACCATACGGCCGGTATCGTACTTTATTTCAACTAGTAAGATATATATTTTACACTATCTCCTTAGAGCATTTGGTGTGGTAACTTTGCACTAGAGTTAAAGCTTAACTCTCTCGTGTTAAAGGTGCGTTAACCACACCGTCGTCCTGAGTTAAGTGTACGTTAAAGTGGTGCGTTACCCACTTAATGCAGCGTGAAAGGACCAAAATGTGGTCAGTTAAGCTTTAACTTCCGCACCATGTGGTGAGTTAAGCTTTAACTTAGTTTTTTGGCATTTAATTATGATAAAAGTGAAGCCCAAAATGTTAAGTCAAGGTTGAGTTATGATAAGAGGTGTTTTTTTTAGTTAAGGTGAAAAGGTTAAAGCTGATGTGACGCTGACGTGACATTGAGTTAAGGTTTAACTCCGAGTAATGACACCCTATGCTCTTAATGTTGGCAATTTGCAAGTAACAGGCACGAATGACACGGAAATGATATAACACGACACATGACAACAAGTAAAGCTAACTTAGTAATGTTAAGTTTACGTCAAATGTAGGTAACATCACTGTGGTGGAATTGTCGGATGGGTCAGTTGGCCTGAAATGAAGATGGTTTGGAAGTGTTGCCGCAGCAGCCGGCTGGACATGATGAGGAGAAAGTTGATGAGAAAGTTGTTTATTGTGCTTATTGAAACTGTTTATGAACGGTTGCATGTGATATGTGCCGTTGTTGATTTAATGTGGATGTTTAAAAAGATGTTTTCACATGACCAAAGTTTAACATTTCAATTACACATTTCTTCTTATAGGAGTGATGTTTAAAAAGAAAGGATAATTCCATATTTACCCGATCTAAATATGAAAATGTCATATAAACAAGAAGAAATGTCTAATTGAAATGTTTGACTTTCGTCATGTGATGGTGTTATGGATGATATGTAATTTCAAATACCTTAATTGAAATTTAAGATATCTAAATTTTCGGACACTGATATCATTTTTTATTTGTTTTTTTTGGATTTTGGATATCTAAAAACTTAAAAACATATTACAGTATTTTGTTATTTTTCTTGATAGACTAAAACGTGCATGCATCAACTTAGAGTATCCTGTGCGTGGTGGAATTGGCAAACGTATCCCCTTGCCCGAATGAAGATGGTGTTAGGCCAAGTGAACCAACATCTGTGGCGGGTCAGGCTAGTGGGGAGAGTGCCATGGATGATTATCCTTTGGAAGTGTTGGTTGGGTTGTTGAAGCCGTCAAACACGGATGAAGATGGTGTCGCGATCCAGAGTAGTGCATGCGAGTGTTCTTCCTCCGATTCTTTCTATTCTATCAATGGAGAATCAATGAACAACTGATTGCAATTATCTAGTGTTGATTGACTATCGGTAGCTTAAGTAGCCAATTAATGTTCCGAATAATTGATCACTATTTTGCTAACTTTGGGTTGTTTAGTAATATCTGTGCTTGGGTTAATGAGGGACTAGTGTTAATTAAGTTTTTGTGGTGGGGTTGATAGTGTTAATTAAGTTTTTGTGGCTTAATATGAAAATGTTTAAGAAAAATGAAAAAGTTTATGTCTATTTTAATAATAGTGGACACTCGTTTCATGTATATGTGGCATGAATAGGTTTTAATTTTTGAACTTCTTTATATGAATTGAATACATTTAATGCATTTATTAAAAAATACATTTTATGAAGTTGCAAAAGTTTATATTATATTTAATGTAGATTTATAAAATCAAAAGGTCTAAACTTTATTGATGTATTAATGTATAAACCTTTGTAAAAGGTTTATAATAATTGATGCTCTAACATTGAGATTTCATATAGTCATAATTATTATGCCAATTGCAAAATTTAAAACAAGTTATATGGTAGATATATCAAGAAAAATAACAAAAGTATATGGTTTTGAGTTTTCGGATATATTTATATCCGAAAACTCGGATATCTGAAATTTCAAACGAGTAAAGTAGATGCATGCCTTCCCCTATAAGCATCCATTTCCTTAAAGATTGTGTGAAATTGATTATTTTGAAGTGGGCTCTTACGTGTCACAAACACGAAGTCCATAATAAATTAGCAAACACTCAGTAGGGGTAGTGAGTTATGAATTATTTGGAGTTGAAGCTTATTAATGTAAGATTCAGATAAATTTATAGTTTTTGCGTGATAATCCACTATATCTTGAAGGGTATATAAGTAACTTCACTTACTATAAATCTGTTTCAATTGCTTTGGGCTTATGGATATAAACGTTTTCATAAGTTTGTCAGTTTGTGTGACAAACAAAGCTTATTTGTAAGCTAGCTTGTTTTAAAAGCTCATTCCCGTATAAGACTCTATAAGCCCCACTTCAAACACAGCTTTTGTGGATGTTTTTTTCCAAACACGACTCTTACTAAAACACCTCTTAAGGATCAAAACCCGAACCCGACTCGGACCTGAACCCAATTAAGCATATTCGGGTCAAAAAAATTATTTGTGTTATTCGGGTCAACCCGAGTACTAAATGGGGTCAGGTATCAGGTTGAAAATATTTGGTTGACTCAGGATCGGGTCAATCCGTTTGACCCGAATAACATATTTTTTCATCTTTTTTTATAAAGTGTCTATCTAAATTAGAACAAATAGGCGATTTTATAAACATTACACTCATATTTGGGTTTACATGAACCGAATGAACCCGAATAAGACTAACCCGAGTTCAAATAAGTTCAGGTCAGGCATATTATTTTTACCCTCGACCTGACTTTGACCTGACCGGAACCCGACCAATCTGGCCCAATTAACACCCCTAACTACATATCGAAATCAAAAATAAAAATAAAAATAAAATAAAAAAATGTGTGTAATCAAAATGACATGTATTTTGTCTTGTATATTTACATATATTTTGTAGTGTTTGATAACACTATTGCTCTTTGTTGAAATGAAAAGTTAAAAATAAAAACAAGGGTGGAACTGACATCTTATATTTAAATTATAATACTTTAATGTTATTTGGTGTTTTAAATTTATATAAAATTATTATTTGGATGTATATGTACCGACATTTTTGGTTTAAGAAAGATATATATGCAATTTTAACAAAGGTATTCAATCACACAACAACCACCAAAGTATGAATCATCGAGTTCATATCAAACATGTAACAAGTTACAGATGCATCAATCATTTATTTCGTGTTGTTCGGTACTATAAAACAAATATAGCTTCTTAAAATACAGACACCCGGGTAATCAAAAATATTATAACGTCTCTGTTTCGGTCATACCCACAATATACAAACAAAAATACTCGACATGTAACAGGACCAAAAAGAATGTCGCACAAATCAAAACCGCGATTGGGTGCCCTGAAACATGCTGACGCTATCACGGGGTTCTCAATGGTCATAGGCTGCACCCTGCAGGGTCTTACAACAAACAGCCACAATACGCCACCTAATAAATACTAACCCTCGAGTGTGTTCATTGTCCGTTAACGGGCCTGGTGGGACTAGTGTACTCAGTTCCGTTTTCCATTGTTACATTAGATGAGGCGGTTGAAGATGCTACACCTTGGTAATTTCCTAATGCGTGTGCTTGGTTTGAGGGGTTTCTTCGTGGATCAGTGGTTGCGGGTGGTGCTTGGCCCTCTTCTGCTAGTTTTCTGAGAAGGTTTGTTACCGTAGGAAGAACCTTGGTGGATAATGAGAGAATTCCCGGAAGCTGTAGATATGCGACAAGCACCAAAAACGGTTTAACATACGAGAAAAGGTAACATAAACCGGTCGTACGACTTGGGTTATATTAAATATAACTTACCATGCCATTGCGAAATTCACCAGCTATGTCTAGTTGAACCCACAAAGCTTTGGAAAGAAGATAACCGACGAATATAACAAGCAGCCACAAAGGATTCCTGCAAAAGAAAGCTCGCATGTGTGAATTGTGGATTTTGGTAAAGAAAAACTCGGGACACAAAAAACAAACAAACCTCAAAAGAGTCATAAATTCATTAAATCCCAAGACAACCAAGGCAGCTATAGCCCATGGAGGTGGCATCCAGTTGTTATTGCGCTTATTAGCTTCCTGAAAACCATAACAGCAAATTAAATCCTATAAAATTTCTGTTCGCAGTAGACATACAATCTTTATTTTTAAGAAAATTCAAAATGGCGACAAAAAATTTAAGACGTAATGAGTTGATAGAAAAAATACCTGAGAGGCAATAGCTTGAGTAATAGTATATTCTGTCTCTCTTTGAAATTGGCTCCACAATGATTTACATTGAACGGGAGTTATGAGTGTCTTCGTTGCTGGAACCTGTAAATAGATAAATATAATGCAATTAAAAACTAGAATTAAAACACGTAATAATTCAGGTACGCTGATGGAATACACATATTCATTCGCTAACATCTTTAGATCTATACATATATATTCCAACCCATTTACTTGTAACATGTTTTATTTTAGGTTATTAAGTTTGTTAAAAATATTATAATACTTTAGATTCCACGGAAAATAAGGTTACATAATTAAACAAAAAAACAAGAAATACAAACAAATAAAGTTTCCAGTGGTAACATTCAGGTTGTGTTTAACAGGTTGAAAGCCTTCTAAACCGTTTTGCAAGTGGGTCAAGCCAAACCGACATGGACCGTTTCAATGTACTACTGAGTTCCATTTCAAACAAAACCTGTTACCCAACTCGCCCGACCCATTTCAACATGTACTAAAAAATGACCCATTTCAAACAAAACCCTTTTTAACCCATTACCCAACTCGTCCAGCCCTTGTGCCACCTCCTATACATTGCCATGGCCTGTTTTAAGCTATTTAAATAATACATTTACACGATATTAAGTCCAAATACATCCAAGATACATCCAGTAATACTACCTCTTCCCATGTGCTTGAGGCCAATGGGTCCTGCGCGGAGATACTCTTACTAGCGTCTTTCTTATCCACTAATGCAAGGACTAATGTGTCTCCAATCTTATCAGCGTCTACATCCAGACGAATTGCAGCCAGAACAGATAGCAGCTTTAACGACTGAAACAAAAATACATAAATAAACAAGATCATAAGCAACATGATAAAAACAAATGATTTTTTAACCAATTTCTCTAATGAGATGACTCTTACAGAAGATCGAGCTGTTTTCGTGATTGTTCTGATGTCTTCCTTTCCGGTCCATACCCGCGGCATAGAATCACTATCATGGTTGAATAGGGACGTAAATCTGCACAATTATGAAGATGATAATTAGGGCTCCAACAGTATACTAATGGAGTCGTTGTGGCGATTAGACGGAGATATTGACCCATTTAATTATACATAAGTCGATTCAGGTTATGTTAGTCTCTGATGGCCGGAACTAGATAAAGTTAGAAGTAGCATGTTATACCTCTCCTTCATGCGGTACAGAGCTTTCGCCGCTTCTTCTTTTGTTTTCCCTTCAACTATTCCTCTAGCAAAATTTTCTAGTTTTACAAGCATCTCTTCATTGACTTGTGCGTCCAGCTCAAAACCAGAAAGTGCAACAGAAAATTCAGAAACAGCTACTTTAGTTTCATGATGAAACAGTTTCCTTATTGCAGGCCATGTATCATCACCACCTCCTTCTAGTAGGGCTCCAACAGGTCCATCCAATGCCTCTTTCAATTTTGACTACACATGAATGCAAACCGTTGAAAACTTTATCATCAGTATGCTTCAATGACAGAATGATTCATCTAAGAAGATTATAAGAGTTCGATCATGAATCACAAATAAATATTACCTCAAATTGTGCATTTAGTTCAGATAGCTTGGCATTTTGAACTTCAGCAATATGTGAATCTAAATCCCGTGAAAATTTAACCTTTGCTTTATCCGAATCCCAATCAGCTTGTTTAATGGTGGCATCTGTAGAAAAGATGTATAAGGCCCAGGTAAAGCTTATAACAACAAATACATTGACACCAAACAATATTTTCATAAGGGCTTAAATTAAGCAATAGCATGCTTAAGTACTTGAGATCCAATATATGACAATGACGAAAGTCAATTCTGATCCATTTTTACTTGTATGTGACTTATGTTCTCTCTCTCTCACGAGTCAAACAGTTAAAATTAAAATATATTGCTTAAAGGAAAACTGGTCGAACAGGTCAGTTAAAATTATATGTAATCATATCCAACAGACCCATTTTGACATGTACAGATAAGCTACCCGTTTTGACCCATACTCAACCCACCCATTTGGCCATCTCTAACCTTAATGCAGATGATACATGTAATGTTCATAACTAAACATACTACACCAGCATTTAAACACTTAAAAAGAACCATTTAAGAAGTGCATAATTCTCATATGTAAAGAAGACATAAACGTTATTTGAGGAAACGACATGGATTGCTGTACCTTTGCATTGTTCATCAAAGAGTCTCATGAATGATCCTGCACATTCACTAGCAGCGTCTGCAAACCCTTGTCCTCCGCTCAAAGCATCAAGAAGTGCTTTTTTGAATTTATCACGTGTCTCTAATTGTATGTGTTCTAGCATCAATAGATAGGTTGGTTGAACAAGCTGGAAAATCAAAAGATAACAATCAATTAGTACAACAAATACGATATTTATTAAACATCGCCTGAGCAATTTTGACAATCATGATGATATATTACTTGAATCAACTTCTCTTCCAGCTGCCTTCGCTTGGCGGATCTAACGCTGTCTTCAAAGTAAGTAGCCTCTTCATCATAACTGAAAACAGTAAAAGCAATAAATTATTAACGCAGCAACATCATAGAGTTGGTATATGCACATCTCGATTTAAAATTTCCCGAAGAGGTAAATTTGTTTACCTGGATAAAGAAGCGTCAATCATTGAAGTAAGCTTCCTTCCAAAGCCAGGCACAATATGAGATTTTACAGCATCTTCTAATTCACACCAATCCTGTTTAAATATAAAGCTTCGTTTAATAACATGTATTTCAGTATTCCAATTAGTCTTTTTAAGATGTACCTCGTTCTTTACAAAGGATGAGTACTTCTCATTAGCAATTTCTTCACATCTTACAGTGGCCACCATCACCTGCCAAAATAAAAGGAACGTTAACATCCACATGATATGAGCGAACTTTTTTAAGCTTTGACAAAGTTGATTTATTAATATTTTACCTTGTGAGCAGGTAAGTCAAGGTCTTTGTTCTCCTTGATAACTTCCCAAATTTGTTGGGCACTAAAGGAAAAACCTGAAGCGGGAACAACCCCCCTCCTATCTCCTGCTAGACCGTTAGGTGCGATAGAATGGAAGAACCTCTGCCTCAAGCTAGCCACCTTCAGTAAAAAAAAATTAAAAAATTAGAACATGTATAGTGCCAACGACAAATGCTACAATGTATTTTTGAAAACTCTAATGAACTTGATCAGAATCCTGAATACCGAAAAGACAAGATTTCACAGAAGAAAATGACATTATTTGAAATTTTGAAAAGAAGTATAATACGGAATGGAAATATAGTATGCTAAGTATCATGTGAACCGCATTAGAGCATCATAAATATTCTAAATGCCCAAATGTCAAGATATCAACAAGTAATGTCTAGCGCACCTGCTCCTTAAATTGTTCTTCTTTCTCTTCGTAACTCGAGAGGGCAACAACTAATACCTGAAAATTCAACAAGAAATTATAACGTCAATATAAGCATATTTCCAATATTCAGAAACAATAATACACAAAAGAAAACGATGTGAATAACATGATAATCTTACATTAAAAAATTCACTCAAAGGAGTCTGTTTGTGGTGTTCAGGCTTGGGTACAGAGTCCCATATCTGGATCAAGGAACAGAGCATTATAAGCATCGAGACAGTGTTAGCCTTTAAGGTAGAGAACAAAGAACGATACCAACCTTCTGTATATCTTCCCTCAAGACGGGCTCTAGATTCTCAAGAGGTGTCTACACAGAAACAATAGGATAATCACATCAAACACAATCCAAATTTTTCATATTTTTTAACCATATATTATCTCAAGAAATGGGAAAACTTACCCTCGTTTTATCACGTATAACGAACATCAAAGTTGTTTTACGTGGACTAAATAGTCGTAACATAACCTGAAATACAGAGTATAAGTTAAAAAGTTTACCATTAGCACTAACATATGCAAATGCTAAAATACATGTACAGGGTATTAATTTACCTGGAAAACAGTCTTCAAAAGAGGTTTGTTTGCAGCCTGCTCACGTCCAATATCATGACACCACCTGCAAAACACGATAAGTAAAGCAATCAAAAATTATCATAAAGCTCGTATTTGCTTACGCTATATCAGGCAACGAGAGGGCTTACATGTTTATAAGCACTATATCGGAAACAGCAAGGGCAAAAAGAGCACTCTGCTTTTCGAATGCAGTATCATCCTGGAGAAACAGAAAAAATAAGTTCATAAGGCCCGTAAAATTATATCATTATTTATACGGTAGGGACCTGTCTACAACTTTAAAAACGACTTTGGAGCTAGACATAAGTTCATAAGGGCTCAAAAGTCAAAACTATAAATCTCGAGTGTATGTTATATTTGATAAAATAAACTACAACATAAATAACCAGAGTAGTTCAGATAATAAGTACTACCTCTCCCCGTTCTCTTCCGTCAGTACCCTCGAGATCCATTACTATGGTGCAAGGTTCAATACCGACGCATCTTGCCATCCAAATACCTTTGGTGGTTTGAGACCTAATAAATTAACAATGCAGTTAGCTAACAATTCTGGAGATGGGTAAATAAACAAATAACGAGCAAAATAGATACATGCCTTCCTCTATAAGCATCCATTTCCCTGAAGTTTGTGTGAAATAGATTATTCAGAAGTGTGCTCTTCCCTGTCACAAACACGAACTCAAAACTGTAACACGATCTCGATAATAACTTTCCAAACACTTAGATAGGGTGCTAAAAGGATAACACTAAAAGTTAATGTATATCACCATAGCTAAGGGATAATGACTTGGTTTAGAATTCTAAATTAAATGTGAAATAATTTTACTTTTTGACAGATTATAGAAAGCATACCACTGCTTTGAGGTCCCATGATGGCAACGACAGCGTACGAAAGCCCGCATTCAGCCATTTTGACTTGCTTGATAAAATTATCGAGCCCTTCGGCATTGAATGTGCCATCTCCTTCTATGAGGTGGGTGGAGCAGCAACCCACTTCTTTATCTACAAAAAAACAAACAACTGAGTCAACATTACAATTCCAACGCCTTATTTCCAATATAGCAGTTGCTAATTAGATATAATAACCGAATCAGTGTACTTATTCTTACTTAAACTTTTATCTTACTATATAATTCAGAACATAATGCTATGCACATGAATATATAAGCAAATTTATTACAACTTATTTCCAACACAACAGACGCTAATCAGGGACGTTCAGACCAAACCTCAATACATTTTTTTTTATCAAAGTCGTAAACCTTTATCTTACAGAACATCGTAACTTGCACATGACCAAAGTCAACATTTCTATTAAACGCATTACTTTCATCACAATAGCTGCTAGTTAATGACGTAAGAGCCGAACAAACTTAAATCATACTTTATCATTCAGATCACCTTAAACCTGAGCATGACAATCGCCACATGACCAAAAGTCAACACTTAAACTAGAACACCTTATTTCCATTACAACAGTTGCTAACAACTCACATAAACCCCGAACCAAAAACAATACTCAACATAAAACTCGACTTTTACTTACTAACTCAAAACGCCTAGTTCAAACCCATCACAGTCTTCACATGACCAAATTCAACATTTCAATTACAACAGTTTCTAATTACTCGCATAAATCCCGAACCATACATACTATCAATAAACCTCGATTCTTGCTAATAAATGACGTTAAGACCATGTATATTCTACATAAAACTTGAACCTTAGGTGCTGTTTGTTTTTGCCCAAAACATCTTAATGGCCTCTGACTCTTACCGAGTCAGACACGGTCAGATCTCAGTGGTGTTTGTTTTTTCCGTCTAAGTCAGACACGGTCAGAGGTAGTTGCCTCTAATTGAGAAAGAGGTAGAATCAACATCTTAATGCCTCTTACTCCATTAGGAAAAAAGCTATGCTACCTTTCTTCTTCCTTCAACCTTTGATGGAGCTGCTCCATGGTACCTCCCTGCTCCACCGTCGTCGCCGACGACCATCCCTCAGCCACCACCGTCATCTTCCCGCTACCACCAGTCAAATGGGTCTTTTTTCGTAATGGTTTTTGGCTTTGTTAATGGGTTTGGATTTGTTGTAAATGAGCAAAAGTGTAATATCAACTCTTTTGCTCATGACCTTTTTTGATATGCTTTTCCACTTTCCATGTGCTTTGGCTAGTTTGTCACGAGTAAGAGTGCAAGGTGAGGTAACGACGAATAACACGTTATTCGTCTGCCACCTCAGCGCCACCTCATCACCCTCCCAATAACACACCAACAACTAAAATACCCTCCCCAACAAAAAAGCCAATAACATGTTATTGGTGCAATTAGATCCCACAAAACACTATACAAAAAATACCCACTCACTCACAAAACAAAAAATAAATAAATAAATAAAGAAAAGAAAGCGAATGGCGCTAGCCATTCCTGTGGCTAAATGGACGAATGGCTAACGAATGGCTAAATGGACGGTAACGTATAACGTGTTGTTGGTTCCCAAAATTTACCAACAACGTGTTGTTGGTTCCCCTTACCGAGCTCTCTAAGGAAGAGGGTAAAATATCGTCTTGTGCTTTTCACTTTTGGTCCTTCTAAATTGTTCAATATTTTTATTTAGCTAGTTATTGAACTATTTTTTATTCACATGTCAGCTCATGAACACACGATATTTGATTTCTTGATGTTCTTGATCTTAAAAATGGACAAGTATCCGTGCATAATAACGGTATTTTATAACAAGCAAATAGTTTTAGTGATAAAAAAAAGTTTATGGGTTATAAACGAAAAATAATAAAAGTTTGAGGATTTGAGGATTAAACATAATGTTTTAAAACCTGGTTTAACCCGGGTGGTTCAACCGGTTGAACTGTTCCTATAAAAAACCGGGTCAATTTAAATGGGATCAACCTGACGGATTGGGTTAAAAAACGGGTAAAAGGAAACCGGTCAACCCGCCTAGTTTGAAATGTCCCGGGTCAATCTGGTTTTCAATGTGTATTATATAGTTTCTTTTTAAAACATATGTTTTCAACATTTTTTTTTTATTTCAAGTTTAGACTATCTATTTATTCATCGTGTTACCATAGTTTAATATATACTTAAAAAAAAGAAAATTAAAACCATTCAGACAATTATAAAAAAACAAACAACACTTTTTCATTCAGATTCAGACATTATGGTCACCTCTTACTAGTAAGACGTGGTAGTCAGATTCAGATGTGAAACATCTTAATGAAACAAACACACCCTTAGTTTAACATCCATAATAACACCTAATTCAAAGTTCAAACCATCACATGACTAAAGTCAACATTTCAATTACAGCACCTTATGGAGCGCCAAAATAAGCATACACATTTCTTTGGAAAAAAAATGTTGTATGATTCTCCGTTCTTATAAGGGGGGTATTTGTTTAAGCTTATATGTGGGCTTACGAGCTTATTTGATTTCGGCTTATATTTCATAAGCCCTGATTTTCAGGCTTATTTTGGAACTTATGGGCTAGTAGTGTTTGTTTAAGCTTATATATGGACTTATGAACTTATTTGTGTTCCGGCTTATATTTCATAAGCCCCAGTTTTCCGGCTTATTTTTTTTACTTGTGGGCTTATATATAAGTTTATTATAAAATGTAGCTTATGAGCTTATTTGTGTTTCGGCTTATATTTCATAAGCCTCAATTTTCCGGCTTATTTTGAGACTTGTGCGTTTATATAAGTTTATTATATCATAATAAACTTACATAAGGCCAAAAGTCAGAAAATAAGCCGAAAATTGGTGCTTATGAAATATAAGCCGAAACACAAATAAGCTCATAAGCTACATTTTATAATAAACTTATATATAAGCCCACAAGTCTCAAAATAAGCCGGAAATTCAGGGCTTATGAAATATAAGCCGAAACACAAATAAGCTTGTAAGCCTACATATAAGCTTAAACAAACACCCGCTTAGATTCAAATTTCAATACAAGTAATTCATTCACATGACCCAAACACCACAATAGTTGCTAACTAGCTAACTAACAACAACAACAACAACAAACCCAATCCCGCCAAGGCAGGGTATGGGGGAGGTAACATGTAGACAGATCCTACCCCTATCCCAGGATAAACCCGGGAGTAGAGAGACTGCTTCCAACTAGACCTCCGGCAAGTGCATGTGTGCGGGTGAGAGTTGCTAACTAATAACATATAGCCAAAATAAACACACACATTTCATTTTTATATTAAAAAAAAAAAAAAAAAAAAAAAAAAGTTTATGATTCATCATTATTTTTATAAAAACTTAACTTCAATACAAGTAATTATACCATCATTCACATTCCAGATCCAACTGAAACACATATATTTCAACTTATCAAAAAAAATTAAAGTATTTAAATTAATCCTAACTGAAAATATCTACTACAATAGAAGCAATCAATCAACATCATGAAAAAGAGTCAAACAAAGTCAAAATCAACAGCAATTGTTTATGATGAATTAATTACCCATCAGTTGAATTTGAGATTTGATTTGTTGGTGCGATCTGATGATGAGCAGAAGAAGCAGAAAGGTAGTTGAAATTTTTGTGTCTCTTTGTGTGTGTTTATAGTTAAACAAGAAAAGGTGTGTCGCATACTTTTTTTTCCTTTTTTTTTTTAAATATCATTTTCAATACATAATCATTTTACATCCCTTTTTTAATTCATTTTTCTACCTTTTTCCCAATTTTATTACGGTATGATCAAGCCTCGCTTTTTAAGAACTATAACGAAGCCGTATCATCTTTTAAGACGTGATTTAAAGCAGAAAAAAAATATAAAAATATTTATAGATTTATATTATATCATATATCAGGCGAGTTTACAAAAAATTTTAGACATAAAAAATTAAATCATAAAATATCCTCTCATGTAATATTCTTTATTGTTTTCAAAAAGAAAATTCAGCGGAGTTGAATTTAAAAAAAGACGTCACACCTCGCACCTTTTCACACCTCATCTCACACTAAGATTGAGCATCAAAGGTCCAAAACCGAACCGGACCGACAAAAACCTACCTGACCCGACCCGATAGCCCATCGGTTCGGTTTAGGTTTCAGGTCGGTTCGGTTCGGCCCAAAACCGACAAAAACATACCTAAATACACCTAAACCGAACCGACCCGATGTTTTCGGTTTTAGTTCGGTTCGATTTCGATTTAGGTTTTTCATGAATTTTGGTTTTTGTTTTGTCGGTTCGGGTCAGTTTTGGACCGATGCTCAGCCCTATCTCACACAACGCCTAGAGCGTACGCATTGAACTATTTCGTAAAGTGAAGATTACACCTCGCCCTTTAGCGCCGCCATGGCACACCTTTTAAAACTCTGGTTTTTATTAACTTGTCAATTGTAGTGCAAAAGGTTAATAATCGGTAATTCAAAGTGGCAGATAATTGGATGACTTTCCATAATGTGATATCCAAACATGACTTGCTCACCAGTTGCGACTATAGGGTGCCAAGAATTAAACTCTTAAGCTTGTGCTTGTTAGGTGCAAAGATATCTCACTTATTACCAACTGAACTACGCGTCCATTGACAACTTAATGGAAAGACACCCAATTGTGGGGTGCCAACTATATTAAGTTGTCTATGTGTATATCTTTTGAATTGCACAAAAAGTTGTTACACTTTAGGTTAATTTAAATTTTAGATACTCAATTCAGGTTATCGGAGTTATGTTTTTAAGCAATTTAAGGTTTTTTATTAGCTAAATGCATCGTTATAATTAACCAATTAAAAGACATTCCATAATCGATTTTGAAAAGTCAAAAATGACATTACACATAAAATAACTTAAATTGAGAAAGTATAGTTGATTCTAAATGAAATTTTTTGAAGTGTGTATGATTTGTTTAAAAAACGAGTTAAGCCATTTATTTAAAAACGAGTTAAGAAAAACATGACTTGAATGATGTGTTAGTTTTTTTTTTTTTTTTTCATTAAAATGTACATGTTTGATGTGTGGAATAGCATGACAAATTGACAAGTGATAAAAGAAACAAAATGGAGACAAGTAACCAATTTAAAGGAGAATGCTAGAACCAATCACAACTCACAAAAATAAAATCACACAATGAGGTGGCAATGATGTGTTAGAGAGTTATTGGTTTAATTAAAGAGAAGAGAGAGAAACTATAAAATGATACATCAATCAGGGAGTGACACCTCAGCGTGTAGATGTTTTTTGTGGAATTTGTATGTGGGTCTAGCATTCCTCCAATTTAAATATCAAGATTACGATAATGTTAGACTATTAATAGTCATTAAAAACTTATATTTTAGACTTGCCTAAAATATTGACTTCTAATGATATCATGAATTGAATACCATCATAAACATGATTGATGAGTTACTATCGATGCATTTATTGGTTAGTGGCGTCAATTTGACTTGTACTACATGAGTTAATATTTGTAAAGTACTAAAATGATTTATAGAGATGGCCAAATATTGTTTCTTATTAACTACTCCAACAAATTAATATGAAATATATATTTTTTTTTACATATTAGTAGACTAACTAAACAAAACATGTATTTATTTGATAAAAAAAATTCAAAATCAGGTTTATTTCGAAAAAATTGATATTTTTAACAAAAATTTATATTATGCGGCAAATATTCATCGGGTTCTCGTGAACCTTTTAGAACCATCCAGGTACGCCCCTGATTGTATTTAATCATAATGTTAACCTTGACATCATTAGCAAACTAAAAGAAACATTTGTTTATACGAACATCATTAATTGACAATCTTATAAACTACTACATGTTTTAGAATATTTGATTAAATTATTGAAGTTATAATACTTTTCAGACAAAAATGTTTTATCAGTAACTTATAACAATCGTAATAAATATGAAATGTATTGCTCCATATTGTGAAAATCATGATAGTTAGAATAAAATAAGCTTACTTTTCTACATGGTAAAGACAAATTTATTATACTAGTATGTGTTTACTTGATGAGGTAATAATAAAAATTGTCAAACTGTTACTTTATTCAAGTCCACCGACTAGTGGGTCCGATCAAACCGTCCAACTACAGACCTTTTCGAAAAGATATTATATTAGCAACTTTAGTGGACTATTCTATAATTTTTTGGGCTTTAACAACCATAAAGGCCACAAAGGTTAGATGAAGGGGGTGTATAATAAATTAGGGGTGCGTAGAATTCGGGTTTCATTCACTGAAATCAAAAATCGAAGCTGAACCGAATTGTAAAACATAAACCGAACTTGTACCCGAATCAAATTTTTTAAAATTAAACTGAACCGAAGTAAATATTTAGTTCTTGGTTTGGATATGGTTATTGTACAATGAACCGAAATTGAATTCACATAAATATATATAATTTTTATATATTTATATATAAATAAATATTAATGCTTTTTTCATAGTATAAATATAACATTTTTTAAGTTTGAAAATTTTTTTAGTGAAAAATGTGTATAATTAATTATATAAATAGATAATTAAAAATATGTAATTCGGGTTATTCGGTTTGGTTTTTGGTTATTCGGTTCGGTGTTCGGTTTGTTTTAATCAAATTTGAATTTGGTTCGGTTCTCGGTTTTACCCATAAAATGTTTTTAATCTAACTAACCGAACAACCCTATAATCGAACCGATGAACACCCCTAAATTAATAAAAATCTTAATCAGTCTCTTATAAATGAGAGTAAAGTCATAATGCATCTCACATAAGAGATAAAGGATTTTCGGTTCACAATCTTCCCCACTAAGAAAAAAGTAAACCACGTAGTGAAATTTAGAAAACAAAATATTAAAGTAATCCTTATTGCATTAAAATGATTTGAGTATACTACATCGTCACATCCACAAATTTCACAATATTAAATTGACTTCCACATGGTTATACTCTTTGATAAAGTGAGAGAATTAAATAATAAAAACAAAAATGGCCACTAATGTTTATGTTTTTTTCACTATATGTCACTTCCAAATTTTAATTACAAAGAACACCAGCAACGTTCTACTATTGTAACACTCAATGCCACTAGCTTAAACACTCGTTAGTTAAAGGCGTGCAAATAACTAATTTACCCTCGTCTTTTTCCTTACTTTTATTTTCTTTTAAATTTGCAGTTATTTTTATCCCGCCACTATCACAAACCCACATTTTGTCTAACACCACCACCATCTACCCACACACAACCAACACCAACACCATATGCCACCACACAACCACCACCACCACCACCACCAAATCCCCTATTTGTTTTTGCAAAACGCACCCTGTATGTTGACTTCACGAACCTCAAAAGCAGTCAAGACTTCGCGTTAGTGCATCATTATAAAGTGGTCACAAGATTTATGGCGGGCCTTTTTTCAAAGTTCAAAAATAACAACTACAGTAATCAATTTCACACATCAAAACCATCATTTAAGTTTTAAAGAGAGAATCTCTTCTAGTTTTAAAGATTGAAAATACAAAAAGAAGTATAGTCAGAGGCGGAGCCACATGGAAGGAAGTGGGGGGAAATGCCCCCGATGAAGCTTTTACATACACATAAATGAGAAATACTACAATCACCTACAATTTACAAAAAGAAATCCACATAATGATGTGGCAAGTGAATTTGTGGATGAAAATAAGAGAGATAATTTAAATGTTAGAAAGAGAATGCCACAAGTTGCATGACACCTCATTGTGTGGATTTTTTTTTGTAAATTGTATGTGGTTGTAGCATTGCTCCACATAAATTATGTTGGGGGAAAATATCAAATTGGTAGAGAAAAATTTTAAGAGTATATTAGTCTTTATTAATTATTTAGAAAATAACCAATGTGGTTTCACACAATATACAAATTTAATGAGTAGCAGCAACATTAATTATAGACGCAAATATTTTTTCTTTCGTTACAACACTGTAACGCAGGCAACCGAAACTCGTAATATATATTTCATATATTTCAGGAGAGTGGATAGACCGATGATTATGATTCATTGTATCGATACTAACACGTCTAACATGTCATTTTTGCGTGAAAAAATTGTGTTTAATGAGACCCGACCAGTAGCGGTGATTGTCTTCTGTAAGTGGAGCAGTCACACAGGGCCACAATTTGTGAGACGTCTTCAATTTAATATATGTCCATTAGTGTTTATACATGTTTAAGTATAATTTGTTTTGAATTTTTAGTGCCTTTTTTAAATATTATCAAACTTGATCTAATAAAAGCTCACACCATACATATTCAAAAGAATTAAAGAAGTAGATTTACGGGACCTCATTTTTATTTTCAATAATAGTTAAGTTTTGGTGATTATGGGGCTTCATACGTAGTTTCACACCGAGCCACTCAAATCAATTGGACGGCCCTGTACCCGACCCGACCTATTTCTCAGTACACATTTTTCAACATTTTATTTAACCCTTTTATTTTTTATTGCCCCCGTGATTGATTTTTCTGGCTCTGCCACAGAGTATAGTGGTGCCACAGAGTATAGTGGTATACAAAGAGATCGGTTTTAACGTACATATGAAGTGGGAAGATAGAAAATGTTGCATGCGACATCTTCAGCTTCTTTAAAGTCGAACGTGTAAACATATTTAATTTACTATTTAAAGTTTTTTTTGGACTTGATTTGGTTTCTATGTTCAGATTTTCTAGTTAATAAACATTGATGCATAACATTTCGTGTAACTTATGTAAGTATAATGAATAAGTTTATTCATATGCAAGTATAGTATCATTCAATTCTCCATATCTACATGAGTTTCTTATATCTTTTCCTTTCAAATTCGTGAACGAGATCGAGTATAATTCTCAAAAACTATACATAAACAGTGAAGAAATAAACCTTACATTTTATTAAACTGGAACCAATTCTTACATTTAACCTTGTTGGCTTACTACCGTTGAATAACTCAAATCTATTTATGTAAACCAACAACAATGAAAAAACAAGTTTATAACAACCCAGAAGAGCCTTTACCAATAATAGAGTTTAAGAAGTCGAAACTTATAAAGAAAATTAAATTTCCAAAAGCAACACAAACAAGTTACATAATCAAGCATTGGATTATTGTCTTATTGAGTCATGTTGAAATAAGTAGATTAAAACTTAGCAATGTAGTTTTTTTTATCCGGATAACTAGTTAATTAGTTTATAAACTGTGACTTGTTCAAATTGGTTTCAAAAAGATCTGAGAGATTAAAGGTGTGTTTCGCATACATGTTTATTTAAGTTTGGAAGTCAAAGCTTACAAGAGCTTTTATAATCAAAAGCTAACTCAACATGGAATAGTCCATTTTAAATAGACAAATTTTACTCAGTGAGATGCCTTTGTTCTCAAATTACTATGTGCAAAATTTTATTATACCACGATTGGTAAACACTAACATAAAAATAGTTTATCATTTGAATAACAACAATCTCGATGTATCACAATGGTATTACTTTACCAGATTAGCCTGCCAATATTGTTACTATATATGCAAGATGATGCTTGTATAGACTAGTAATATTTTTCCATCTCAGTTAGTTCAACATCCCATCATTCATGAAAACATTAAAATCTACAATACTGCATATGTGTGAGTGCGTGAAATAATGGGTGTAAGTTTGGGCATGTGCGGTGTATGTTGGTTAAACAAGTGTTCAGACAACTCTACGAAGACAAAAATAGATTTGTAGTTAAGGAGATTTTTAACAAGTGTTAGGGTTTGTGATAATTGGGACCGTCGTGCAAATATGCAATTGTTAAAACTTGAAAGGGGAGGAATATATTCACAGTCCTTCCGGACTTTAGAGACTAACAATGCAAATTTACCTTTTATTTATAACCTATCTGTTGGAATTAAATAACATGACATTCAAATAAATAATCACAAAACATCAAAGTAATATTGCGGAAGCGTATAGGATGTATTAATGAATAATTAATTAACATAAAGAATATGCGTACCTTTGTTGATTCTAGCCGAACAAGAATCAAATCCACAAATTAGCAACGGATGAACCCTAATTTGATTTAGTTAGGATTATATGAATTACCCCTTACCGTTTTGTAATTCAATCCAAGATAATAACAATAGTGTGTTATTACTATGTTCTTGTACACACGTACTAAACCGAATTAAAGTAATGCTAGTTTTTATAAAACAAATAACTTGGTTTTGTGGAAAAGACTTGGATCGACCCTATAGGGTGTCGACCGGTTTTGAGAGCAAAGAAACACACAAAACGATTTTAGGTTTAGCTTGTGAATACAATAGGTGCAAAAACAAGACCCCTAGCCTTGTTTATATACCCAAGCAAACTTGGTGAACAAGTTGTGGATTGTTTCCTAATCCCCTAGGCCGATCGGTTCATAACCTCCACAAGGGGTTCCGGAATCTTCCAAACTTTGCAATTAAGTCCTTTTCCAAATACCTTTAACGACCGTTAGTCCATTACATTAATTACTTAAAGTCCGTTAGTTATTTCGTTTAATAAATAAATAAATATAACGTTTATATTTAATTATTAACTTTAAATTCTCATACGTAAAGTGTGCAATCCCATAGTCTCGAGTTCGATCCTAACTCACGTCTACTAATTTATATCCATAAAACCAACAGCTCCCACTTGGATATATCTTAATAGAGTGATCACATTCGGTTAGCGTCTAGCAACACTTCGATGCCTCTAGTACAACTCGAGCAAGGCTCTTGGAAAACCTTTTAATGATTTCTCATTATTATTATCCTTTTGTTTCTAATACCACGTTAAATAAAGATATGGAATTAAGTCATTCTTTATATAACTATTCTGTTTCTCGTTTGTAAGTGATTGACCAAGATTACCGAATCATCTAAACATATTTAGGGAGATTTGGGTGCGGCGCACAAACATCTTGTCAACCCTACGAGGCCCATATTAAACTCCAAATAAAATTTGAAGGAACAAATTCTATATTGACTACAAGAATAACCCACAAACTTTGTAACATTTCTGAAAACAACCCTTATGACTACCGAGTTTACGTTATAGCGTTAAGTTGATCCACAGAAATGCACTACATTCATGACACTTATCTGGTATCTCAAGTCTGAGGATAACTATTCACAATTTACTTATAACAATATCCACAAAGTAAATTATTTAGTTGGGATAAGTCCTATATTCAATTCATTGAATATCATCCGAAATTGGTATGCATTCTCATCAATATACTTTCAAGTATATTCTACCACATCTCTCAGATTTGTCTTAGTTTAATGATACTCCCATATCATTAATCGACAACGGACATTTTGAATAACTTAGTTATTCACGGATTAAACATGCAAATATAGGACAACAATATTATAAATGAAAATAAACATAATCCAAACTTTATTTCATTAAAATAATAAATGTTTTACAATATCCTTTATCCAAATACTAATCACAGTTATGCATGAAACTTTTAGCTAAACGAATTCCAATTCCATTGGCAAGTCCTACAAACTTGTCTTTAGCTAAAGCCTTAGTGAACGGATCAGCTAAGTTATCATCTGTGTGAACTTTCAGTAGATTTATTTCACCTTCACGGACTTGTTCCCGAACATAGTGATACTTCCGTAGAAAATGTCCGGTGCCCTTCATGACTCCAGGTTCATTGGCAAATATGATTGCAGCAGAATTGTCACAATACATATCAATAGGCGATTCAATTGAAGGCATAACACCAAGCCCTGAAATGAATTTCCTAATCCAAACAACCTCCATTGCAGCTTCGAGCGGCTATGTATTCGGATTCTGTCACAGACATATCGCAATCGTACTCTGCTTCTTGCTCTTCCGGTCAACTGCTCCTCCATTGATGACAAAGACATAACCCGTCTGAGACTTCGTATCATCTTTATCACATTGCGGGACGCATCACAGTAACCTGTAACACCAAGTTACGTGTGCGGATTTCCTCGATACACTAAAAACATATCTTTCGTATTCCTAAGATACTTTAGAATATGTTTAACAGCAATCCATTGAAGTTCACCCGGATTCTGTGATATCGACCGTCATGTTTTGAGCGAACGCCACATCATCGGCCTTGTGCATCTCACGGCATACATAATAGATCCTACAGGCCGAAGCATAAGGAACTTTCTGCATGCGTGCCACCTCAGCAAGTGTTGAAGCACACATATCGCTACATAAGCCATGCTTTACTTCCATCGGCAAATATCCTTTCTTGGAATTTTGCATATTGAATCTCTTCAATATTTTATCAATGTAAGCGCTTTGACTTAAACCAATTAACGGCTTTGACCTATCTCGGTAGATCTTGATTCCCAGAATGTATGCAGCTTCTCCTAAATCCTTCATGGAAAAACACTTCCCAAGATATGCCTTAACATTTTGCATGCTTGGAATGTCTTTTCCCATAATTAATATGTCATCGACATAAAGAATTAGGAAAATTACATCACTCCCACTAACTTTGTGATATACACATGGCTCATCAAGATTTTGAATAAATCCATACCTTTTGATTTCTTCATCAAATCTTTTATTCCATTGCCTTGATGCTTGCTTCAATCCATAAATGGACCTTTGAAGTTTGCATACACGGTTTGGAAATTGTGGATTCACGAACCCCTCGGGTTGCTTCATATAGATGTCTTCATCTAAGCGACCATTTAAGAAGGCGGTTTTGACATCCATTTGCCATATCTCATAATCATAGTATGCTGCTATAGCTATGAGAATTCTAATAGCTCTAATGTCCGCTACAGGAGAAAAGGTCTCCTCGTAATCAATGCCATAAGTTTGAGTAAAACCTTGCGCAACTAGACGAGCTTTATAGACGTGTACATTGCCATCCATGTCAGTCTTAATCTTATAGAGCCACTTACTTCCAACCACCGAGGCGTTTGGAGGTAAGTCAACCTCTACCAGACTTCATTTTCTCTCATGGATTGCATTTCCCCATTCATTGCAACCTGCCATTTAGCCTTGTCAGGACTTGCCATGGCAGCTTTATAACTAGTAGGCTCTCCAAGATCTCCTAACATAGTTTCCTCAACCTCTACGTTAAGACATAGGCGTTCAGGTGCACGTATATTCCTTACGGATCTACGAACGGGAATCACTTCAACTTCTGGTGGAGGACCCAGACTATCAGGTTCTACCGGAAGTGCGTTAGCGTTTTCAGAAGGTAATGCATCTTCATGATCATCTTCCAGATCATAAAATCTCCCACTGAATTCTTGAGATACGAGATCTCTTTCAAGAAAATCTCCATACCTAGCAACAATTACTTTATTTTCAGTTGGATAGTAAAAGTAGCAACCCATAGTTTCCTTAGGGTATCCTACGAAGATACACTTTACAGATCTTTGTTGGAGTTTATCTGCTGAGTCACGTTTAACATACGCCTCGCAACCCCAAACCTTTAAATAAGACAGGTTAGGAGCTTTACCATGCCATATTTCATATGGTGTCTTATCAACCTTCTTTGTGGGAACCATATTTAGAATACGAACAACAGATTCTAAAGCATAATCCCAAAAGGATAAAGGTAGAGTGGTAAGATTAAACATAGATCGTATCATATCCAACAATGTACGATTTCTTCTCTCAGATACACCATTTTGTTGTGGAGTATATGGAGAAGTGAGATTCTGGACAATTCCATTCTCAGCTAAGTAATCTTTAAACTCTTGGCTTAGATACTCACCTCCTCTATCGGATCGAAGAGCTTTAATCTTCTTTCCCAATTGCAGTTCTACTTCAGCTTTGAAAACCTTAAATGTTTCAAACACCTCATGTTTATGCTTAAGTAAATAAACATAACCATAACGGCTGAAATCATCAGTAAAGGTTAAGAAGTAGCTAGCACCTCTCTTTGACACATGTCTAAGTGGTCCACACACATCAGTATGAATAAGACCAAGTAGATCGAAGCCCTCCATATTGCTATGATAAGGTTTCTTCGTCATCTTCCCAGATATGCATGACTCACATTTATCAAATGATTCATCATTGATATTTTGCAAAAGCCCTTCTTGTTGCAGCTTATGCATGCGAGCCTTGCCTATATGAGCAAGTCTACAATGCCAAAGATAAGAAGAATTCACGTCTGACTTTATCTTCTTGTTAATGCTAAACATCGAATTATTATTATTGTTAGATTCATTTCCAATCATATCAATTTCAAACACACCATTCACAGTAATTGCTTTAAAATAAAATACACCATTTAAAGAAACATCAATTCCATTACTTGAAATAGTATGAGTAAAACCATCATCCAACAAACTTGAAAAGGAAACAACACCTCTAATTATAGAAGGTGTGTAATGACAATTGTTCAATAACAGTACTAAGCCCGAAGGCAATACTAAACTAAACGTTCCTACGGCTTCAACAGCTGCATGTGTGCCATTTCCCACGTCTAAGATATTGCTCCCCATAGGCAAGCTTCCTTTCCACTCTAAATCCTGCAGTTGTATTACAAATGTGACTACCACAGCCCGTATCATATACCCAGGAATTATTATGATTTAGAGTAAATAATTCAATGACAAATAAATTACCAGAAGTACCGGCGCCCATGGACCCTTCATACTTCATCTTATTTGCCCGCAATTCATCAAGATAGAGAGCACAGTTTCTCTTCCAATGCCCAACGCTTTTACAGTGATGGCATGCTTGATCCTTTTTAGGATTTTCCTTCCTAGGAGTAGGGTTCTTCTTGGGTTGAGGTTGATAGGCCATCACTTGTTTGCCTTTGTCAACCTTGCCCTTACCCTTCCCCTTCTTGTTGTTCGCACGCTGCGGTTTTGGCTTATTAATCCTTCCACCTGAATAGCAAGTACCGGCGTAGGAACCTTTTGAGGCAACCCCTTCTCATAGTCAATTAGCAATGCATGTAGGTCGAGTAACTGTCTTCCCACGCGACACATATTGAAATTTCGACAAAACCATTAAAATCCTTGTTAAGGGATCGATTAATCGATTCACACCATGTCATCATCATAAGTTTTGCCAAGTGCTTTGAGATGGTCCATGTAACCTTTCATTTCCAGTACATGAGCACTCACGGGTTTACCCTCACCTTGCCTACAGCTGTGTAACGCGTCGGTCAAGTCATAAATCTCGACGGCGGCTGGTTTCTCAAACATAGTCCGAAGTTCATTGAGCATATTATATGGGAAATAATGTTCAAATGCTTTTGAAGAAGCGATTCCATTGTTCCCACCATAAGACAAGCCACATCATTATGACGCTTATACTCAAGTTGCCAAGCATCAATTTGAGCTTGAGTAGCATCAGGACCAGTTGGTTGTTCAGGGCAAGGTTCATAAAGATATTTCAACCGATCAGCAACTCTACAGACAATTCTCAAAGAGCGGTGCCAATCATTGAAATTCTTAGAGCAGTCAACGTTTCTCGATCAAAAAACTTTTGAACGCAGAATTTAGAGCAGTGTTAGTGTTATCGGTGTTTTGAGCCATTTCTACAGAAAAAAGTTCAAGTATTAGTATTTTCGATAATACACTTTTCAAGAAAATAAATACACCCAACGGTAATATAGACATATAACCATATAATTTTCTCGAAAACTAGGATCCAAATTATCATAGGTTCATCACATCAGTTGATCTGCTAGCAACAAACGCATATAATAAGGTAATCTGTCGAACATTAATTGGCAAACAATTTCCAACTCCTAGATCATTATGGGATTTATATTTTCCAACGCTATTGCAAATATAAACATGTTTTATCCCATCTTATGCCATTGAGTCCAAGATCTCACTTCCTACTCAACTTAAGTGTCTAACTTAAAGAACTGCAAATATGTCCATGCAAGATCTCACTTTACATAGAGATTTACCTCTCCATCACAATCTAGCCAAGTACTCTCATGACATAAATTGCAACTTCAAGTGTTCCTTTTAATTAGATGGCATATTCTTAATTTAAAAAGGGTACTAGTTTTGATTTTATGTGGTCAAATCAAATATGTACAAAGATGTCATGCATTCATCTTGTAGCATAATTTTAATAAAAAACTTTTTATTACCAATTCATAAAGATCAAATTATCAAAGTTTTGATTGAGGTATTGGGTTCACCAATCAATGAATTTAGTATTAATTATCATCCATTATACCGTACTTTTGCATAAGTGTAAACACTTAGTGTTTCGGATAATTACCACCGAAGTGGCGCATGGAATTAAAACTAATTCGCCCTTAAGATGAGCTTGCACATTTATATGGCTTACTAAGTAGCTCCACTCGAACTTACAGGGGGCAGAGGACCAGGTACGCGCTAAAGCACAACCTAAGACATCCATTCAGTGTGACTATGCACACTTCTTTAAACCCCTTTTATTAGTTCATTCGAATGGGTGAGCCGTTCAGTCATTGTACCAAAGTCACCAATCAATTAAACTATTTTGACAACTTAACTCTTCCAAAACAATTAAATTTCGCCATTGTTTAGTCCGTATTATTTTTCTATTCAAAATTACCCTTTGCTTAAAACTGTCTAACATAATAAACAAACAAGTAACAAATAAAAATAAACTACTAAAAAACAATGCGGACATAATAAACAATTTATACGTGTAAACAAGTAGCCACATGCAACTTATTCGATAAAATCCTATTAATAATCAATATCTAGGTTAAATTAATGTATATATTAATTTTGGGTTTTCACTCCAGCAATAGAAAGTGAGCCACATACATCGACGAATCGATTGCGTAAACCCTTAATTAATTTATACCAAATTGCACATAACTGATTCATTAATATATTAATTGGAGTCTTCCCCAATTCAAGATTTATCATAAATAAATATGTCTCAACAATTAAACAATATATCAAAGCAACTTATCCATGACTAACATGCATGTATAATCATGGATATCATAACAATTATACACATAAGTCACAAGATCGCATATAAAAATTCCATGACACATAACAAATTATTCACGAATTAATCACGTAATCAATATTAATTCTAGGTTTTAATAAGGTTAGCAAACAATTTTCAAAACCCTAAAAATTTATGTATATGTCGACTTTAAAAAAAAATGGTACGCCCCTATTTTTAAAAAAAATTCGACCAAACATAAATAAGCATAAACCCTAGATTAACATAGCAAACAACATACAAGTATTTGTTTTATTACGCGTTTATGTAATTAATTACTCATTAAAACCAATGACTCGTGATGCCACTGTTGGAATTAAATAACATGACATTCAAATAAATAATCACAAAACATCAAAGTAATATTGCGGAAGCGTATAGGATGTATTAATGAATAATTAATTAACATAAAAAATATGCGTACCTTTGTTGATTCTAGCCGAACAAGAATCAAATCCACAAATTAGCAACGGATGAACCCTAATTTGATTTAGTTAGGATTATATGAATTACCCCTTACCGTTTTGTAATTCAATCCAAGATAATAACAATAGTGTGTTATTACTATGTTCTTGTACACACGTACTAAACCGAATTAAAGTAATGCTAGTTTTTATAAAACAAATAACTTGGTTTTGTGGAAAAGACTTGGATCGACCCTATAGGGTGTCGACCGGTTTTGAGAGCAAAGAAACACACAAAACGATTTTAGGTTTAGCTTGTGAATACAATAGGTGCAAAAACAAGACCCCTAGCCTTGTTTATATACCCAAGCAAACTTGGTGAACAAGTTGTGGATTGTTTCCTAATCCCCTAGGCCGATCGGTTCATAACCTCCACAAGGGGTTCCGGAATCTTCCAAACTTTGCAATTAAGTCCTTTTCCAAATACCTTTAACGACCGTTAGTCCATTACATTAATTACTTAAAGTCCGTTAGTTATTTCGTTTAATAAATAAATAAATATAACGTTTATATTTAATTATTAACTTTAAATTCTCATACGTAAAGTGTGCAATCCCATAGTCTCGAGTTCGATCCTAACTCACGTCTACTAATTTATATCCATAAAACCAACATCTCTTATATATATCATGAATCTTATATAGTTCAGTTGAGAAGCATCGTTATTTGTATTCTAGTTAACAACTAAACCATTTATAAAAAAAAGTTAATCATACATAAAACTAATTTATCATTGGATTACAAATATCTCAAGTTTCACAATGGTTTTGAAGTTTTTGCATCCCTGATTTCTTGTTCTGTTGTGGGTTTGGTTCGCAATGAGTGTGTAGAAGAGCGCCTGTTAATAATACAACAGTTCATCAAACAAACACAGTCGTGGTGCATAAATTACATAAAGTATATTGATAGCATCGGTAACTAACCTTTTTGGTGGATTAGTTTTAGTGAAATCTAGCTTTCTTTCCCTTTTGTGCTTTAGATGCCTGTCAGTCAACAAAAAAGTGAACAACAATCAGCTACAAGTCTAGGAATTTCATAAACTTAGTTCCGATATATTAAGAAACTAATTAAAAAGAGAGATGAAAATCATGCATTACTTGACAGGTGCGGTCATGAAGCTTGGTAAATCAACAGCTTGCTCCTGTTGCTAATGTAATATAATCACAAACACCCTATTATGATCTTCTCATCGGGTGAAGTTTACGCGAGATTTGAACAAGCGAGTAGTAATAAATAAAGATATAATATTTTCACTAAATTAATGAATTTAGTTTCCTGTGTACCACCCAAGAAGATCACGTTAGGGTGTTCGTGATTGTGATCACATATAACTTGTGTTGGTTTGGTTGTGATTGTAATTGGAGTTATGTAGTTCATAACCTAAGGACTTTCTTGCATTGAGTAAGCTAAGGCCCGATGACAGTTGCAAAAAAAAGTGAGGGATCTGATAGTGGTGGTTGTAATATAATGTTTTTCTACTTATGATTCTGTTTAAAAATAATTGGTTTTTTTAACTTAAAAATAAGTATTTAAAAATAAAGTGCTTGAATAGAGTCGCTTCTGATTAAAAATAAGCAGATAAGTAGGGTTTTTTTTTTTTTTTTTTTTTAGCCCGCCAAATTTTGCTTATTTAATTAAATATTTGGTAAAATGATAAACTTTTTTTCTGTTTGTTACATATTGTTAACAAGTTACAGGTGAAGGCTTATTTGGCAAGAATTGACTCTTCACGGTGAATTGTTCCATTTTGATGTCGATTCAAAGTTTATCGATCTTTGGAGAAGGCTCTGTTCATGTGAAGGAATCAGAGATTTTGAAGGAGATTTTTGCTAATGATAAGTGTTCTGGGGATATCAAGAAAGTGAAATCAATCGCTAATGTTTATGATTCTTCATTTGAAAAGAATAAAGGCTTTATGGGAGATCAAGGATGTCGATGTTGTTGAGTCTTCATTTGAAGAGAAGAAGGGTGGGAATCAATTACTGCTCATGATGTTAAGGAAATAAAGACTTTTTATTATTGTCATCGTGAGGGAAGAGACATTTTGTGACTTAATGGATCTGTTTGAGATGGGCGATAACAACATTGTTAGTAAAATTGATCCTGATCTTATAACAGTTGATCCTGTCACCAAACGTCTTACAATCACAACGGATGATGTCAAATGTGTTGTACTACCATGCCCATTTTTCAATAACAAAGATGATGAGACCGCTTTCAAAGTTGATCGATCATGAAGCTTGTTACTATTGGTGATCTCGATGATTTCGAAAGGTTTAATGAAAAGAAGCTCGATCAAGACCAAAATTAGATATAAGAACTTGGTGTTTGGTTATATTGATGTCTTGTCATTTTACTAATTGTATTATTGTCGTTTTGTTTGAAGATCATTATTATTACTGTATGAAACTAGCATGCCAATTGTGGCAGGTCATGAAACTAATGTGATTATATGGTAATAAAATATAACATTTTTGTAAAATTAAAATAGTTAAAAGATAGAGATATTTTTTGTTTGGTTTTAAATATATTATGCTTCTAAATTTATGTTAAAACATCAAACAACCAAGCAAGAATGTATTTAATTTATATATGGAGTATTATTCTTAAAAGAGTTGGAATTTGTCTAAGTATTGAAATATATATAATTGACATTTGAAGGTTTGGGAATTTTCAAATATTAAAACATAAAAAAGTTAGAAAAAAAATATCACATTTTGTTGGCTAAACCGTAATAATGTTTAAAAAGCAAGACAAGCTCTATAATGAAATTCAAGTTACATTTATTAAGGATTCCAAAATATACAAACCACACAAAGCCTAACTTTACTTTCAAACCCATTCTACAATTTCGAAAACCATTATACCAACACACCCTGCAACTGCAATGGTATATTGAATGAGGTGAACACACTTATATAGGTCTAGACCTTGTAAATGAACAATCAAAAGTAATTTAAATAACTTCAATGTAATATATGTACATAAAAAAAAAATCTTCTAGATATTTACAAGAAATATAAATAATTATATACATCTCTAATATAACCTTATTAGTTAGTACATATTTTTTCACCAAACATCTAAAATAACAAAATGACCCATTGTTACTAATTCTCACTTAAAGACAATTATGCCCTTTTAACAATTCTCGATTTGAGCGTCTAAATGTTACTTTTTACTACCCTCTCTTTCTTTTGTTGTCATTCTCAATTGGGAGCGTAAACGAGACGAGAAAAGCTATTTAAGATCGACTCGTACACTACTCGAGCTACTCGAGTATACTTTCAAGTCGAGTTGAAGCTCTAAAATACTCAGCTCACGAGCCTTATTGTGCTTTAATTTCACTTCACTAAACACACAATTGCCTAATTTTCATAAAAACCAAGTCGAGTCGAGCTTGACATGCCGAGCCTTAATCAAACTCGAGCTTGAAATGTATAAATAACTGAGCTCGAGTCGAGTTTCCAGTTTTTTTTCTTGATGACGAGTTGTGCTCTAGTTCGAAACCTAAAGCTCGACCGAGTTCGAGTGAAGTTTCAAACTCGAGCTTAACAATTCTCGGCTCATTTACATACCTACTTCCAAGCAAAACCCAATCATTCAGAATTTAACTTCTAACATTCATTCAATGGGTGTTTATTTAAGCTTATATGTGGACTTATGAGATTATTCAATTTCAGCTTAAATCTCAAAATAAATCGGAAAGTTAGAGCTTATGAAATAGGGTTGAGCAAATTCAGCCGAAACTTGACCCGAATCGACAAACCGATCAAAACCGGACCGAACCGAACCGAACCGAACCAAAATTTTTTGGTTCGATTTTGGTTTTGTATATTTATTTCGGTTTTTGTCGGTTTTTCGGTTCGAAACCCGAAAACCGACCCGAACCGAGGTATTCGGTTCGGTTTCGGTGTTGATATATATTTATCGGTTCGGTTTTCGGTTTGAATTTTTTCCTTTTTCGGTTTGCGGGTCGGGTCGATTTTTTTCGATTCGTGTCGGGTTTAGCCCGATGCTCACCCCTATAAGCTTAAACAAACACCCCCTCAACTAAAAGCTAATTTCCACAAACACACCCTCAATCTATCCTATACCACAAGGACCATTTCAAAAACTCAAAACCCCAAACAAACATTTCATTTTTTTTCACAAGAGGCGGGAAAACAAAATGTCAGAAAAAGTAACAGGCGGCGGCGTTAACGGGGGAAGAGGACGGTCAATCGACGAGCGATACGCACAGTGGAAGTACCTGGTCCCGATTCTATACGACTGGTTCGCTAACCATAACCTTCTCTGGCCTTCACTTTCCTGCCGGTCAGTCCGTACACTTTTCCTAGGGTTTCAATTTTTTTTAATTTTTTTTTCTTTTTTATAAATTTTATTTAGTGTAGGAGGTTATAATTTGTAGCTACATTATGTGAAATTAGTTTAGGTAACGGTTAGGTCCGAAAATATAGGTGTAGGTGTTGAAAGAGGTTAGAAATGACGGTACCGATTAGATCGTAAAACCGTAACCGTGTGTTTTTTATAAAGTTTAATTAGTGTGTGAGGTTCATAATTTGTAGACTTAACGGCTAGGTCGTTTATATAATTTTTTTATAAAATGTAGGTGAATTTAGAGGTTAAAATATGTCGTAAAACCGCGAGCCGTATAATAGAGTGTGAGGATTATAATATGTAGCTACGTTTTGGTGAAAATAAGTGTAGGTGTAGTTAGAGGTTAGGAATGACGGTAACGGTTAGGTCATGAAACTGTAAATATAGGTGTAGGTGTTGAAACCGAAACCGTTAGGTCTATAAAATGTGTGTTTTTTAGGTGAAATGTAGGATGTGTTAGGTGGAATTGAATGTTGAATTTAGAGGTTAGAAGTAGGCGTAACGGTTAGGTCGTAAATGTGTTGTAAAATTGGATGTAGGTGTAGTTAGAGGTTAGAAGTAGGCGTAACGGTTAGGTTAGATTAGGTCGTAAAGCCGTAACAGGATAAAGTTTTAATTAGAGTGTGAGGATTATAATTTGTAGCTACATTATGCGAAAGGTAGGGTGTGTTTGGTGAAATTAGATATAGGTGGAGTTAGAGGTTAGGAATGACGGTTAACGGTTAGGTTGTAAAACCATAAATGTAGGTGTATGTGTTGAAACCGAAACCATTAGGTCTATAACATGTGTGTTGGAGGATTATAATTTGTAGGCGTAACGGTTAGGTTAGGTCGTAAAACTGTAACTGTATAAAGTTTTAATTAGAGTGTGAGGATTATAGTTTGTAGCTACATTATGCGAAAGGTAGGGCGTGTTTGGTGAAATTAGATATAGGTATAGTTAGAGGTTAGAAATGACGGTAACCGTAAGGTCGTAAAACTGTAAATACAGGTGTAGGTGTTGAAACCGAAACTGCTAGGTCTATAAAATGTGTGTGGTTTGGTGGAATCGGATGTAGCTGAATTTAGAGGTTAAAAGTAGGCGTAACGGTTAGGTTGTAATTGTGAGTCGTATACTCGTATACAAGTGTTGTTATTATTTTTAGCTACATTATGTCAAAAGGTAGGACGCGTTTGATGAAATGTGAAATCAGATACAGGTGTAGTTAGAGGTTAGAAATGACGGTACGGCTAGGTTGTAAAACCGTAATTATAGGCGAGGTGTTGAAAAATAAGTGTTTGACTGAAGTAGTTGTAGCTAGAGGCAGGGGTTAGTAAAACATTAGTCGTTCATAAGTGTTTGACTGAAGTAGGTGTAGTTATAGCGTAGAAATAACCGTAACTGTTAGTCGTATATGAGGTTTATAATTTTTATTACATTATACGAAAGGTAGGGGCTATTTGGTGAATACAGATGTAGGTGTAGTTAGAGGCTAGAAATGACTGGTAACGGTTAGGTCTTAAAACTGTAAATATAGGTGTAGGTGTTGTTAGAGGTTAGAAATAGATATTACCGTGACGGTACCGAAACCGTTAGGCGTATGAAAGTGTTTGAAGAAAGAAGATGCAGTTAGAGTCTTAGAGAGCTTAGAAATGACTGTAAGCGTTATTTGGTCACAATGCTTGAAAAAAATTAGCTTCAGGTTTAGTAGGTTAGAAGTAACTGTTACTGTTAGGTCGTAAAGTGTGACTGTTGGTTTTATGAAAGTGTGTTGGCAAACCTAGTTGTGGCTAGAGGTTAGAAATAACGGTAACTGTTAGTTGTGTGAAAATTGTTTGACAAAATTAGGTCTAGTTAGAGAGCTTAAAAATGATTTTAAACGTGAGTCGTATAAAAGTGTTTTGGTAAAGTTAGTTGTGGCTACAGCTAAAACATGATAGTAATTGTGAGTCGAATAAAAGTCTTTGACATAACAAGGTGTAGTTAGAGCTTAAGAAATGATAGTAAGTGTTAGTATAGTAGTGTTTGACTAAAGTGCGTGTAGTTAGAGACTATAAATGATGGTAAATGTGAGTAATATAAAGTGTTTGACAAAAGTAGGCGAAGTTAGGTAGCTTAAAAATGATGGAAAGTGTGAGTTGAGTAGGTGTAGTTGGGCCGTTGGGGCTTTGAAATAACTGTATCGGTTAGTATTTGACAAAAGTAGGTGTAACTAGAGTTAACTAAATAACTGTAGCTTTTAGTTAGAGAGTGATTGACGCACAATGGAAGCTTAACTTTATTATTCTAGAAACATGTGGTCTCGTGAAAAATAAGGTTCGTTTGGTCGACATAGCTTTTTAAATGAAGTAAGATCTTAAATCAGAAGTTGCTTTTGAAGTCAGGTGAGGCTTCAGCTACTTTTGCCAAACACACCTTTAGTTGTTTGAAATTGTATGGCAAAAGTATATGTAGCTGTAGCAGTAACTTGACAGACATGAAAAGACCAAAAAATTAAGTTTATAATTTGTACTGCAATGTACTTAGAACAAAAGCTTTAGTGTTATCAGTACTAGTAGATTACTTAATCATGGGACCATAGTTAGGGTCGTAATTGGCTCATTTGCATATGTCGATCATAGGAGTATGGTTGAAATCATGTAAATTAGTCCAAGATGATTCCTGCACTCATGATTATGTGTTTAGTTTTGTTTTATACGAGAATGTGTGTATATAATAAGCAAACTTCTAGAATTCTTAGCAAACGTTCATTTACTACGCTAAACAAGCCAGGGATAACTTTTGCACTGTTTACTGAATTTTGCACAAGTCACATTTGTATAATATATTCCTTATCCATGCGTTTGTTTAGTTGGTATATCATTATACATCACTTTAGTTCTTAGTAAGTACGAGTTTTTTTAGTTTTCTAAAATGATTTTTGTAATATTTATTTGTCAACATAACAGATGGGGGCCACAGTTAGAGCAAGCTACTTACAAGAATCGCCAACGACTCTACCTCTCAGAGCAGGTAAATAATGTTCTTCACCTGATCACCTCATTGTATGTTTTGAATATTTACTCGTAAATTACAAATGGCGGTTTAGTAGAAGACTATAAAGAAGAAAATATGATTGGAATAGGTAATTCATGTGGGCATCTGGTATTTAGATTACTGTGGACCATCAGCTATATCTCTAAACCAAAACCCAAAATATTTAATCATGGGTTTAACTGGAAATCATGCATACATTGAATATTATAAACCGGTCAATGATGTTTCCTATGTTTTAGTTAATGCTACCTTATGATTTTCGAACATATGGTGAAATTCACGTGTTACTGAATCCTCTAAGGCTTTAACATATCCAAATTGTATATCATTCTTTATGCAGACCGATGGTAGCGTTCCAAACACACTTGTGATAGCAAATTGTGAGATTGTTAAACCTAGGGTAGCCGCTGCAGAGCACATTTCACAGGTGAGTCCAAAAGTATCTTGAAACTTTAGTTTCTGGGTCCATTGTTTCTCATTACAATACCTTTCACCCCTGATTTCTATGCCTGGTTTTATTTGATAACAAGTCTTCATTTTTTAGTTCAATGAAGAAGCAAGATCACCTTATGTAAAGAAGTTTAAAACCATCATACATCCCGGAGAGGTACTTCGTTTTAATTTTATAGCAGTGCCTTTAATTTCTTAAACATGCAATTTTATATTTTCTGAATTTTTTTTAATGCAGTATATCTTGAAATGTAATACCATGTTTTTTTTCCTCATATGCTTGCAGGTTAATCGCATCAGGGAGCTTCCTCAAAACAACAATATAGTAGCTACACATACGGACAGTCCTGATGTATGTACCCTTTTTAAATATTTCATCATTCACAGATTTGGCTTGTAATGTTAGATCGATCATTTTAATACCATTCAGTTTTCATTATTCTTTATTTTCTTTTCAGGTTCTCATCTGGGATGTTGAATCTCAGCCTAATCGTCATGCTGTCTTGGGAGCCACAGAGTCTCGTCCTGATTTGGTGAGTCTTTTACAGGGAACCATAATTCTAAGCTTTCTTTCTGTATCTATGTGGCTGTAAAGGGCTTCAGTTTCGTCTCATATATTTATGAATGGGTCAATTTTTACTTTGTTTGTCAAATAAGAAAGTTAGCTTGAATGGGTCTATTTCTATTGTGTTTTTGTCAATAAAAAAACTTAGCTAAAAGGGGAACATGCCAAATGGGTCAAAGGGGCTAAAGCCTAAAAGTAGTCCCAAGTTCATTTTTAATGCACACAACCTCCTTAATCGTTTTTATTAAGAGCTATAGATTATTATTGTTATACTATTGTTTTTGTAACTATAGTTACCTCATTAATTGTCTATATAAATGAGAAAAGAATAGTGTTTGCATATCAACTAAAACCAACTTCAGCTGTTTCGACCCACAACAATACTTTGTTATAACCCAAACCCATTTTGACCCGTTGCTCTTTATGTGCTTCCTAATGTTTCATTCTCTTTATACACTCCATATTATAAGGCTATAAAGAATGTGAATCATAATGTTTATATGGGTTTATATAATAATATTTGATGTTGAAATGATATTCCAAGCAAAGAGTTGATCCTCTTTTTTACTGTTCACCTTGCAGATTTTGAGTGGTCATCAAGAAAATGCTGAATTTGCTCTTGACATGTGCCGGAGTGAACCCCTTGTACTTTCCGGAGGTAATATCTTAGATCAACATTTTTTTGACCTACTTAGTAAAGTGTTGACTATTTAACAGGTGCTTGATATTGATATACAAAAATCGATAATTTCTAATAGACTACACCTAGGTTCCTCAAAACCTATTTTGGTTCTCTTATAAAAAGTCCATGTTTACTGCAATAGTGCAATAAGAATTAAAATTTTAGCATCCAGTGTTTAAATAGGTACTGCAAGCTTTAGATGACAAACTTATTTTATCTCCATTGTAAATGTGCCATATGCTAACGGATATATATATATATACAAAGAGTTGTGATTACGCGTGAGCATCACACAAATGGATCTTAATAAAAGTGTTGTATGTCGTGTTTGCAGGGAAGGACAAGTCAGTTGTTTTGTGGAGTATCCATGATCATATTTCTACTTTGGCAACACAACCGGGGATAACAAAGAGTGGTGGGTCTGATGATAAACCAACTGAGAGCCCTGTTATCCAAGCAAGAGGTGTATTCCATGGGCATGAGGATACTGTTGAAGACGTTCAATTCTGTCCCTCTAGGTATTTAACACCATCTTCATGTTGTGAAACATAATTTTATTTCTCGAGTAGCTAGTAGAGGTGAAAAATAGGCAGGTCGGGCTGTTTGGGTAACACGTGAAAATAGGTTTAGGCCGAGACAGTAAATTTTTTGGTACAGGTCAGGCTAGCTTGGGGTCACACCAACACTTTTTCATTTGTCTCGTTTTAGTCGTTGTACTTCTTTTTTTATTGCATGCGAGTCACTGAAAGATGGCTTTGTGTCCAGTTTTAGTCATTTTGAGCCCCGTAATCTTAATGTTTTTTGTATACATTTAAAAGTTTATACACAAGTATACTTTGAGCAACATATGACTCAGTTGATCCATTCTTTTTTATAGCTAAAGTTTTTATTAATAGTTGGTTGAAATATAGTAACTTGAAGCTTGCTTGACTGTTGTCGTTTTTTGTGAAGTGGACAAGAGTTCTGCAGTGTTGGTGACGATTCTTGTCTTATCCTATGGGATGCAAGAACAGGTTCTTCTCCAGTTGTTAAGGTAACTTCCTGTCTTCTTTATCATTCTGGTTTTGATAATTGCTGATTATTTAATCTGGAACGGTTAGTTTTACTTGGTGACTTTATTTATATTTGTAATTACCATCATATTAAACTTATAGAGTTAGTATTAGCTTTTTATCAATGAATAAAGTGTTTATCTCTTCATTAGTTTGAGACTTTTCACGCAAAAAACATTACCCTGTTGCGGTTTTATAGTAAAGAAATATAAATCGTTTGCGCTTTCTCTATGGTTCTTTTACAGGTTGAGAAAGCACACGATGCTGATCTTCACTGTGTTGATTGGAACCCAATTGATGAAAATCTTATACTGACGGGGTAATAGTAACTAATAACCATATATGAATATACGATGTCCAATAGACCCATTATTAAGTGGGTTGAAATTGATAACTATAAATGAAGCAGTTACCGAGCTCCACCGAATTTATTCCTTTTCAGGTCTGCTGATAACACTATTCGTCTGTTTGATCGTCGGAATCTCACTACTAATGGGATTGGATCACCCATCCATATATTTGAGAATCACACTGCTGCTGTTCTTTGTGTGCAGGTTTAACTCACTAGTGTTTTTTGCGTCTTCTATGTTTTTTTACATAATATTTGGATGTTAACAAACTTTTATTCATATTGTAGTGGTCTCCGGACAAATCGTCTGTCTTTGGAAGTTCAGCAGAGGATGGAATCTTGAATGTCTGGGATCATAACAAGGTACATGGCTTATCTTATTGTATACTCCTTTTGTTTATTACTTAAAGGTGGTCATTATTATATTTTTTAATCCGTGTAAGAAACGACGGCGTTTTGCCGTTTGAAAAAAAAGGACGAAACGACAATTTAGGCCCAAAATTAAAGGGTAAAACGACATTTTTAAAACGACGTCGTTTTGTGAGTTTGGAAAAATGGCAAAAAGTACCCCTCAAGTCAACAATACTTTGCAAACGGAGTCCTTAATTCTGAAAAATGCCTACAAATACCCCCGAAGTGTGTCAGATTTTGCAAAACCAATCCTAAAGTCTTATATTCTCACAAAATTTGAAAAATGGCAAATATTACCCCAATGTATGCGACACTTTTCAAAATCAACCGTGAACTTTATTCATTACTCAAAAAATACCCCCAAGCTATGCGACTTTTTGCATAGCTTGTAAAAATGGCAAAAATTACCCCCTAACGATATGACAGTTTTTAAACTCAATGCTAAACTTTATTTGTTAAATTTTTCTTAAAAAAAACTTTAAAACACACCCGTTAAACAAATTTAAGATCAACGTTCATATCCCGACCCAACTATCACCATATAAATGTGTCATAAGAAATGAATATACCCAAATTTACATAAAGATTTTTACACAAAATTTACACACCACACGTACAACAAAACTCATATAGCATAAAAAATCAAATGCAAAAAACCCGCCGCAACGCGCGGGTGCATAATCTCGTTTCATCTTAAATGGCTAAACGGGGGTTGAAAGTTGCCTAAAGTCTCTCATAAGTCAGAAGTTGACGTCTTTTGTACTAAGATTTAGAGTGTTGCTGTAGGAATATTATTTTCGTGATTATTGTAAAACATTAATTACTATGAGAAGATAATAAAGATGGACAAGAAAGGGTATAACAAAAATTTGCGCGTTTCAACTTTAACCTATATTTGACCTGTTACCAACCCAACCATCCTCCACATCTTGCGACCTTTAATATTACCTTAATGTTATTTTGATTGTCATGTTAAACATATTTGTTCTTGAGCAGATTGGCGAATCTTCTGGTCCAGCCTCAAAAGCTGCACACGGCTTATTGTTCCGCCATTCTGGGCACAGGTACAAAGATCATCAATTCATTGTCGAACTGTCGTTTAATGTGCCATATAGCACATTTTATGAATATATCCTACGTCATGTTTTTGGGTTTTGGCGTATCTCATACGATCTTATTTCATTGTTGAGGGGCACTTTGGATATACATGCCAATTCTAAGAATCACTTATCATGTGTACGATTGTAGGGACAAGGTGGTTGATTTTCATTGGAATGCTCATGATCCATGGACAATTGTTAGCGTATCTAATGATGATGAAAGTACTGGCGGAGGTGGAACCTTACAGGTTAGCTTTCTCCTCTTTGCATCATTTTAGAATGTTATCGATTATAAGAGGTTACAGTTTTGACCCATTTATCTATAAATGTGTCGAATTGGGTTAAGCTTTACCTATAAGGCGTCAAATGCGTTAAACAGTTTGCAAGTTCTTCAAAGCGTATTCAAATAGTAAATTCTGTAAGAACATCTTAATATAATAACGTGGTTATGGAAAAAAAATGTTTAGATCGTTCCAACCCAAATCCCAATTTGACATGTATAGATTTTTTTACTTGTTTTAACCCGTTGCATGACACGCCAATTTAAGCAACTTCTATCAACTTTATTGTTATGGAAATGTATATATCATTTGTATTCTTGAAACTGATTACGATCCTAATGTGTGCAGATATGGCGGATGATTGATCTAATTTATCGGCCAGAGCAGGAGGTTCTTACGGAGCTTGATAAATTCAGATCTCACATTCTCACTTGTCCACCCGAATAGAACTCTTAGGATGTCTTAATAATTAATATCGTCATCAACTCAAGTATGTTGTAGGAATTTGCAGAATAGTAATCTGCATGGTGATGTTATCTTATGTATTAAACTGTTTCTAAGACTCTTGTACCCTTTTAATATAAATTGCGGCATCTACCAACTTTTGGTGTTTGTCTTTGAGGTTTTTAGTATTATTTTTGGGTTTTGAAAGTGTGATTATTTTAAAATCTGTTAGTTCCATGTCACTAAGGTTTTCATTCTCGTCTGCAAACTGAAAGGCACGGATCAAAAAAAAAAAAAAAAAAAAAAAAAAAAAAAAAAAAAAAAAAAACACTTCGAAACCATCTTTTATGTTTCTATGGTTTTTGTTCACAATTTCTTTGCTCTGGAAACCCCAAGAACTTGTATTAGGTATTATGTGATCATCGTTATGTAGTGAAGACTCGATTTTCTACTTCTCGAAGTTGGAAAATATAGAGCTTGTATTGGGTATTTAATACTTAGGGTATATGTTGATTGCTTCATACGTGTTATTTGTGTCGACGGGTACAATTGGATTCTATGCTTGCTGTTTGTGACAATAGGCTGATTGTTTTCTTGTTGATCTACGAATTCTTATTCCTAAATTAACATATCTTTACGTTTTGGTATACATCAAAAAGCAAGAGTATCCGGAATTCTGGATGAATAGTTATAGATAAAAGCAGCAGTTTGTTAATTTAGAATAGTGGTTTGGGATTTCTGTAATGCCTTTTAGACAAGGTTTGTGACCTTTTCACAGACCAAACTACAGTTTTTTTTTTGGTTTAAATGTGAATGCAAGCATCAAAGTTTGTAACTATCTTTTGGTCCTCTATTCGATATTGAAAGGTTTATGAAGCTGCTGAAGTAAATGTAAGTGGATCATTAGTTAGCCTTGATTATTTGTATTGGGCTAAGCCCATATAGTCATTACACTTGTATTTATACTGTATTTGTATTTCATTATGTGACGGAATTACACAGTTTGACATGGTATAGAGATAACCAGAGCTATCCCCCGGGAAACCCTTTCCTAGTAAAGAGGTACTGACCATCGTATCTATCGTGCCCCAATTAACGATAGCCTCGGATAGACTAAGGATCTTAGGTGAGACCTATATACCCTAACTGTCCCAATTAAACCCTAAATTCTCCAAATCACGTATCCATCTTCTACCTTTCAGCGGTCATTTTTTTTTACATCACGTTCATATATAACCAATCACATCTCCATTACATCTCCATAATCATCTCCATATATACGTATTTTGTTATAAATCTCCATTACATCTCCATATTAGTATACTTTACATTTATTAGGATCCTTAGCTACAGTGAATAAATACGTGGCCTCTTTTACCCACCCTTTTGGGCGGATCCCCATTTTGTTAACCCGCCCGTTCTATTCATCCCTACTCACATGTCGTCTTTTCATTTTAGATCCGCCTGGTTATATCTCCGGGGAAAAACCCCCCATGTGCCTTAATTCACCGAACCACTTTTGCGTGTTCGTGGAGTGGTTGGTGAGGGGATACAGTGATTCGTACCATGGAAACAATTTTTTTTATCCATTTTGTGGATCTCCGTTGGCCACATGTTTTTTAGCTACAGCGGTAACTTTGTTTTGGTCCATATATTTTGTGTGTTTGGTAAATCTAAAGGTAAGTTTACCAGTTTAGTTATTGATCATCAAAAACCCTAATTGCATATCTACTGATTTTGGACAAACGATCGAAGGTTTTTGTTTTTGTTTTTGTTTTTGTTTTTTGTTTTTTTTTTTGTTTTTTTTTTGCTTAGGGCTTATTTTACTTCGTCTTGATGGTTGTTATGGTATCTTTGTCTTTAGGCTCGGTTGTGGGGTTTTTTAGTTTTGTTTATTGTGCCTTCCTTATATTTAGGTTTTAGAGTAGTTGCACTTTGCTTATGCAGGTTGAAATGGTATTTATGGTTAGATGCTGGGTTGAGTAAACGAGTTTGATAGTTTGGTTTGGGCTTGACTGTTAAAGTCAGATGCTATTAGGGTGGTTAGATGTTGGTTATAGCTGCTGAAATGTTACTTATGGTTAGGTTTTTGGGTGAATAAATGAGTTTCATAGTTTGACTTGATGGTTTGGTTTGAGGTTTACTGTTAAAGTCAGATGCTATTAAAGTGGTTAGATGTTGCTTATTGCTGCTGAAATGTTACTTATGGTTAGGTTTTTGGGTGAGTAAATGAGTTTCATAGTTTGCTTTGGGGTTTACTGTTTGAGGCAGGTGCAATTGAATGTGAAACTTATTAAATGTTGTGCAACATTTGTTTTTTTTTTTGGTTTTCTTGCTTCCCATTTTCCCTTCCCCCCATTTTTTTAGATGATGGCCACTAACTTTTTTTGATTTTTTTTGTTTGTCTTTTTTTTCCCCGTTCTCTTTTTGCAAACTCTAAACTGATAATGCTTTTGTTGTTCGCATTAACTGCTTCGAATATGTTAGTCGTTTTACTTTGTATGCTGTTTGTTGGTTTCATAACTGGACTGTCTATTATTGCCACTTTTGCCGTTGAAATATGTTCTTGCTAATGTTCTTTTTTTTGGTAGATGTTGTTGGAAAGGAGGGTGTGCACCTTTCAGCGCACCAACCTGATCCAGAAAATTGTGTGCTTATTCTTCATCAGCAGTCTGCTGGTTGCACACCAAAAGGTGCTTTGATGCCTTTTGTTTTTGCAAGACGCTTTTGGGTCACTGAATTACGTATTCAAGGTTTCTTTTTTTTAATTGGAAAAGGGTTGCCTATGGATGATGCTGTGTCTTCACAGCAGCTTGGAGGCCAGCCAATGGCTCCTGGTATGGTGGAAGGTGAGCTGCGGTATTCTATTTTGAGTTGTTATTTGTTAAATTTTGTTGTTTTGTTTTTGTATGCCTCTTTGTGATTGATAAATCACTTCTTGACAGTATTCTTTTTTTTTTATTGGAACAGGGTTGCGTTTGGATGATACCCCACCTCCTAAGCAGTGTAGAAAAAGAGGGAGGCCGAGAAAGCAGAAGCCCAACAACTCGTCTGACCCATATGATTATGTGCGCAACGTATCAGCCAACGGGTTCCTGATGTGATGGAAGGTGAGTATCACTCTTCTCTTTTCAGATGTGGTCTGTGAATTTTTAGGGGTTTGTTTTCAGATTCCAATTTATCTTTGGTCAACCACATTGACATGGTATCTTTTTTTAATTGGAATAGGATTACTTGTGGATGATACCCCGCCTTCGTACAACCCTATAAAAAGAGCCACGCCGTCTGAACGGGAACCCCAGAGCCCAGCTAACCTTTGTCAGTCATCTGGTTATGTGCATGTTGGTGGTCAGCCAATGACTCCTAATACAATGGAAGGTGGGTTTACCTATTCTCTCTTCAGATGCAGCGTGTCAACTTTTATCGTTTGTTGCCGAATGCTGAGTTAGGCTTTTGTGCTATTCTTTATTATCAATAGGATTTCCTGTATGCAATGCAGCTGCCTCGAAACAAAGCAGGAAAAGAAAAGAAATGTCAGGTGATGTAGTTAGGCCACAAGTGCACAACCCTGACACATATGGTGCTGTGCATGGAGGTGTTGGCCAGCTACCTTTGCATGTGCGTGAAGGTCAGTGGTTTTACCTTTTTTTGTGCCAAAATGTTAAAAACAGGCCTGCTTGCCCGAGTTATTTATTTTGAATTCAATGCATTTGTTTTCCAGCAACACGAAATGCCGTTGATGGTGATGTTGCCGCTGATGTTGGATGTCATGGTTTTTATTTGCAAAACGCTGAGCGAAGAAAAAGGCGACCATGTCAGACCTCCACACCATCTATGCATCAATCAAATTTAGAGAATGGTTGTTACAGCGCTGGTGAACCATCTACTCCTAATGCAGTTGAAAGTAAGGTTTTTTTTTTGTTCCTAGGTTTTTTAAACACATGGTCTTCAGCCAACATTAATTTAAATTTTTGTGGTGCTTTCTTTTGTTACCAGCAACCAGGGTACATACTAATGGTCAACCAGGTGTTACGGAAAATGTTGGCCATCAATCACAGCACCGGAAAAGAGATAGGCGTGTGGGCCAGCCTCATACAAGGACTGTGCGGCGGCGGGCTCTCATCAGCAGCGTCCGTTCTGGCTCAGATAATAGTGAGCGCGACAACAATGAAGAGTCATCTTCTTCTACAATGCATGGTGCGTGTACCTTTTTTTCTTGTTTTTTTCCCCGCTTTTTGTGTGCCTCATCGTTTTTACAAACATATATTGTCAGGTCTTTAAGTTCATGATGGTTTCTTAATCAATGTAGGCACACCGTCTGAGTATGAAGATCTAGGAGACTGTACTCAGCGATGTTGTTATTGTAATGCTTCTTTGCGTGCGGAGCAGCTTGCAGGCCATCGTCTTGGAGATGCTTCAACTAAATACCATGCATGTTGTGGGGGTGGTAAAGTTTTTATGCAACCTGACGCATACCCGCCTCAGTATATCAAAGACTTGCTAGAGCAACGACACTTTATGGAAAACATCCGAACATACAATCAGATGTTTGCAATGACGTTGTTCGGTGCCACGGTTGACAACGCAATCAACAATGGTGGAGGGCCATATGTTTTTAAAGTCTCTGGCCAAATATACCATCGGATAGGCTCACTTTGCCCAGTTAATGATGATCCAAAGTTTTTACAGCTCTACATCTATGACACGCAGGATGAAGTTCAGCATAGGTTGTGCCATTTTTCAACCTCAGATGGGCCTGATTTAAATCCAGATATAGTGCAAGGACTAATTCACTTCTTAGATGCTCACAATGAACTGGTACATATATTTAGGACTGCGCGTGACAAATGTGCCCATCATGATGTCCCAAAATTTAAGGTGAAGTTTTATAGCGGTGAAGCTCCCCGCGGTTATGAGGCTCTATTATCAAATACCCTTGGCGCTATTGTCTTTGACTGTGGGCCTGAAAGTGAATCAAATTATGATGTTATACTGGAGTACAGAAATGGCCCGCTAAAAAGAATAAGCAAGATCCATAAGTCGTACATGTCTTTGCAGTTTCCGTTGATATTCATCTATGGTCAGGCAGGGTATCATACAAAGCTGAAGTTAAGAACAGCGGATCCAAACATCGAGCCAAAACGGGTGTCGATGAATGAATTTTATGCATACCAGTTACACCCAAGGCGTGATAGCTATAACCTGCTGTTTCGCACTCGAAGGATTTTTCAACAGTATGTTGTTGGCGTTTACTGTTGCATAGAACATAATAGGAAGGATTTTTATAGAACACATCCGAGTGATATTCGAGGAGATTTTTTGTCAGGCCTTTATGATGCAATTTCAAGGGGAGATCATGATGGGTCACAGGCGAGTTCTCGCATTATATTTCCTTCGTCGTTTACTGGAGGTCCGAGGTATATGTATAGCCATTATTTGGATGCATTGGCGATTTGCAAGGTGCTTGGTAATCCAAGGTTTTTTATAACATTCACTTGCAATGTGAAGTGGCCTGAGATACAAAGATACATGGCCCAGTTTCCTCATTTGACAACAACAGATAGGGCAGATATAGTGTGCAGAGTTTTTGAGCAAAAAGTCAAATCATTTGTCAAGTTTCTCAAGGGAAGACAGACATTTGGTTATGTCACAGGAGGTATGACTATTTTTTTTAGAAATAAAGCTTTGTGTTTTATTTTTCAGTCTGAATTTTCCCATTGATGCTTGCATAATGTGGTACGCGAGCGTGTTATTCTAATGTTTATTTCTTCTAATTTTTGGGCATGTAGTGTTGTACACCATCGAGTTTCAGAAGCGTGGCCTGCCACATTGTCATACACTCCTTTGGATTTCTTCATCAACCAAAATAGAAGATGCTCAAGATGTCGATCAATACATTTCTACAGAGTTACCTGATCCTCAGGCTGATCCACGCACTTATAAAATTGTTTCAGAAATGATGATGCATGGCCCGTGTGGCAAGGCCAACCCGAATGCACCATGTATGAAAAGCGATATGTGCAGCAAAAAATTCCCAAAACAATACAATAATGAAATTTTATTTGATGACAAAGGTTATCCACATTATCGAAGAAGACAAGGAAATACTTTTGCAGCAAAAGGGAAAATAAAGCTTGACAACGGGTATGTCGTGCCGTATAACCGTGATTTGTGCCTGGCATTTGAAGCTCATATCAATGTCGAATACTGTGGGTGGAGCATGCTGATAAAATATCTGTTTAAGTATATATCAAAAGGAACTGACAAAATCTTTGCCAAAGTAACGAGATCTATTGGTGAAGCATCTACTTCGTCGGCGCGGCCGCAGGAATCGATTGATGAGATACAGAATTACCTTGATGGCCGGTTCATATGTCCTCATGAAGCATGTTGGAGAATCCTCAAATTTGAAATACATATCAGAGAACCAGCGGTCCAGATCCTTTCAGTCCAATTGGAGAACATGCAACACATAACTTTTAGAGATGGTGATAACTTAGAAGCGGTGGTCAATCGTCGTGATCGTAAGGTGACATCGCTCACAGAATGGTTCACTTACAACATTGAAAATGAAGATGGGCGACATTTGACTTACTTGCAGTTTCTATCAGAGTTTGTGTGGTATGGAGATCGGAAATGTTGGTCACGTAAAAAGACTAACAAATCTTCTATTGGACGGCTTGCGTACATACACCCAACTTCGGGTGAGCTTTTCTACTTAAGAATGTTGTTATGTCATCAAAGAGGATGTAGAGACTTCGCAGAGCTCAGGTCAGTCAACGAAATTGTCTATCCAACATATCGTGCTGTATGTGATGCACTAGGCTTGCTTGGTGATGACAAAGAATGGGACACAGCTCTTGAAGAAGACTGCGGGTCATCCTCATCTGCGGAACTAAGGTTCCTTTTTTCAAGGCTACTTACTCATTGTGAAATTGCAAACCCTTTGTACTTATGGGATAAATATTGGCGAGAAATGGGCCATGATATTCCAGCAATTGTCTCAGAACAAGTGCGTATACCCAACTACCATGTCAATGATGCAGAATTGGAAGGGTATATATTATATGAATTGGAAATAATACTAAGAAGCTGTGGAAAATCAGTACAAAATTATGGTTTGGAGTCACCTCCAAAGCAACTTCTGGATCAATTAAACAACCGCCTGTTAATGGAAGAGAAGAATTACAACAGAGGGATGCTGGCATGAGAAAGAGATGAATCTATTCCAAGGCTAAACACTAAACAAAAAATTATATATGACGCTGTTATAAAAGCTTTTAAAACAGGTAAACAGGAATTGATATTCGTATATGGTCATGGAGGAACTGGTAAAACTTTTCTTTGGAAAACAATAACTAGCACTATACGTGCTAAAGGTAAGATTGTGTTAGCAGTTGCTTCTTCCGGTATTGCTTCTCTCCTTCTTCCAGCAGGCCGGACCGCGCATTCAAGATTCAAACTTCCGCTCGAGCTTACAGATGAGTCCCTCTGTTGCGTAAAAAAAAACACTCTCATAGGAAACCTTTTAAAAGAAACTGACCTCATTATTTGGGATGAAGCACCGATGAATGACCGCCGATGCTTTGAAACATTAGATAGGACTCTCAGAGATATATTAGATGCACCGGATGTTTTGTTTGGTGGGAAAACAGTTGTTTTAGGCGGTGATTTTTGGCAAACATTGCCAATCAAAAAAGGCGCACCAAAAATGGAGATAGTAGCATCATCGATAGCAGAATCACACCTCTGGCCTTATTTTCAGCTGATGACACTTAAAGAAAACATGAGGCTGTTGCAGTCAGATTTGACTCTAGAAGAGCAGAGCACAACGCGGTCCTTTGCATCATGGCTTATCGATATTGGAGTTGGTAAAATTGGTGAGCCTGATGAAGAAGACCCTAGAGATTCAACATGGGTTGAGATTCCTTCTAGATTTTGCATACAAGATGATGAACAAGGACTCTCGAATCTTATAGATTTCATCTATGATCAGCCTACACTTCAAACCCCTTTAGCAATCACTCTACAAGAGAAGGCAATCGTGTGTCCAAAGAATGAAACAACGGACATTATTAATTCAAGAGTTTTAGACATGGTCGATGGCGAAATAACAACATATGCAAGCTATGATATAGCCACACCGGTGGGAAATAGCGGGGCTGAAATAGAGATGTTATACCCTCCTGAGTATATAAACACATTTAAGCTGCCAGGTTTCCTGCCGCATGAACTGCAACTCAAGGTTGGATCACCAGTAATGCTTTTAAGGAATGTTAACTTAGCAAGCGGTTTATGCAACGGGACACGCATGATAGTGACACAACTGATGTCAAAGCTTATTGAAGTGCAAATCATCACAGGCACAAGAGTCAGCGAGAAAGTTTTCATTCATAGGATACCGCTCATTCATAAAGATCCAAACCTCCCTTTTGTTTTCAAACGCACTCAATTCCCAATAAAGCTTTATTACGCTATGACAATCAATAAAAGCCAAGGCCAATCTTTAAACAAAATTGGTGTTTACCTTCCCGAGCCAGTATTTGGTCATGGGCAATTGTATGTGGCTCTCTCTAGAGCCACATCTGCTCATGGATCAAGAGTTCTTATCAAACAACAGGAAAACCAAAGAGCAAATGTCACAAAAAATATCGTTTACAGAGATTTAAAAAAAAAATAAAAGAGACAGCTTTTGTTTTGCTACCACAGACATAGCGATTAGTCTTTGCCTTTTTTTTACAACAACCTTATTCCTTTGTTTGTATTATATACACAATGCCATCATAATTTCATGTTACTATCTTTTATTTTTATAAAAGTATCATGAAAGGATCTACTCACAGGTAGATTTGCTGCCCCCCGATTTTATATGGCGTGTCTCATCATTTTAATGCTACGATTCCTATTCCCTATATCATTGTTCATTTTTGATTGTTTATCTGCATCTGAATTTCTTTTGTTATCACTTACCAGCATAATGGAAGAAGCTCGAATGCTCGTGCAACATGCCTCTGAACACAAAAGCCTTAAAATCAGTTCTTCACCAAAAATTGTAACGATACGACAATTGAAGCCAACATCTCACAGCAAAGTGCTCGAAGCCAGGGTCTACAAGAAATGGACTTCAGTCACTTTTGGCAAAAAGGATGCAGCTGGAGTTTCTGGCAAAAAAAAAAGAAATAGGGTTTTGCTGTATCCTGATAGATCAAGAGGTGTGTATTAGTTCAGGCAACACGCATAAAACATACTACCATTTGAGATTTTTCTAATAACAAATAATTATCAACAGGGCAATGCTATACAGGGGAACACGAATATTAGAGAATTCGACTATTTCAACCCAAAAATCAAGCTTGGGGAGGTCTACAGGATCTCTGAGTTCATCTGTGAGCCAACCAATCCTTACCAACAAACGATTAACAACAAAACAAGCCTGAAATTTGGGAAATTTGATGCTATACAAGCACCAAACATGCCTGACCACTACTTTGATTTTGTTTCGTATAACTAACTTCAGCACAGGGTTCCTACAGAAGATGCAATGGGAAGAATGCAGTACCTAATTCTGACAGGTATCCTTTCTACTATCATTTTTTGGCAACAAACACAGCAGTTACATCCTAACAATTGACTGGTGATAGATTACATAGGATGTTTGCGGTCGGTGGGAGAAGTTGTGCGCAAAACAAATGCCGAACAACAAGAAACTGTTTACAGAAAAGTCGATATCGAAAATTTGAGGTACATTGATTTATACTAATTTCCTTTTTTTTTTCTAAAAAATAAAATGCCAACATTTATCACATGTCCGATGGCTTGGTGATCTTTTCAGTGGTAATGTTGTTGAGTTCACTATGTGGGACGACATGGCTGTGAAATTTGAAGAGGCTCACCTTCAAGCAACAGAACAACCAGTCATAATTGCTGTCAGTTCTTGCCGAGTAGCGAAATTCAGAGGTATTGTGTGAACAGGTTATAAAAACTTAAACGTCAGATTCTTACCAAATTGTCAAACAATACCATCACAGATTACCAACTAACAGCGACGTCTGCAACACGCTACTATTTGAATCTGCGAATACCTTGGTCGCATAAAAATTTGATGATTCTAATTTTCCAACACAAAACAGGCACAAAGAAAAGCAACAAAAAACACCGCCTCTCCGTATTACAAAGACTCCATATGAGGCTGTTGAAAAAGAAAAGTACCGGAATAGATTTCCTTTGAAGACACTGCTAAACCAAGATCCTGAAACCTATTCGGTAAGTTTTGTGTAACACAAAATTTAAAAAACCAACATTCAATTACACTCCCGAAAAAAAGTTTAACGCAAAAAAAAAATGCCGCTTAACTGTTTGCACAAACATTTGTAGGGGGTGCATTTCACAGCTGACACAATAGTAACCGGTATCAACATCAAGAGAGATTGTTTCTACATGTCTTGCAGCGAATGTGCTTCGAAAGTGAAAGAAGAGGGAGGAATGTATCGTTGTCTAAACCATGGAAAACAAGAAAAACCATCCTACAAGTACATAATTTTCTACCTCGACTTCATATAATATTAAAAAACAGAATATGCCATGAAAATTAAACCCTCATCGTTTGACTTGATCAAACACACATGTTTAATTTCAAGGCTTTCATCACAGATCTATCCGCAACAGTTGAGGTAACTTTTTTCAGCCCGGCGGCGGAAGATATTACAGGGTATTCATGCTCAGAACTCCTGGAAAAGCATACAGCGGAAGACCTGCAAGAAATACCTCAAGAGATTTTTGCCATTGAAGGGCAAAAAAATGTCTTCCAGCTCCATTTCAACACATCAGGTAGGAGAGGAGATTTGATTGTTGGTAAAGTTTTTAACAAAAACAAAAGGCGGGAGGAAAACACAAAGATGATAGAAGCATCCCCAGGTAGCACCATTTAAATCAACAAAGTATCTTGGTTACAACAGCAACTCCTAGGTACAAATATTTAATGTTTGGTTAGCATTCATGGAACAGCAATGTTACACCAACAAACCAAGAACATCTCACCAAAAACAAGCTGAACAAAGTGCCATTGCAGAACAAAGGAACCGAAGGTGATTGCTACAAATTTAATACACAATTTTATTAAATAAAAGTTGTTGTGCCTGTCTCATTTGCAAATACAAATACTGAATATTGGTTTATGACTCACTAGAAACACCAGCTACACCTCACGCATAACATGACCATGGAGGATTTGAAAGACCAAAAACATAAACCAACCAATTCAAAAAGTGTGAAAAGATCATTGTTTCAGGATGAGCATGAAAATGCGAAAAAACAAAAAGGTTAGACCTGCAAACTTAACAACCCATTTTATTCAATGCAATATCTTACAATAGATTTTCATGGGTCACACACAAGCACTACAACAACACTCATAATAAGATCACTGACACACACAACTGCAAAGACAACCAACAACATAGAGCACACTTAGTAAGCACACACTTAGAGATCCATCAAGCCCCTAAGTTTCTGGATAAAAATGTCATTGTTACGAGCATTGAGCTCCAGTTTCCGTGCCAAAATGCGCATCTGCATGATTTTTTGATTATCTTTACCTTGAACCCCCCTCAAATATTCTCATTGTTTTTTGAGCATGCGTGTTCCCAACACTCTTCAATTATTGAATGAAGCTGAGCCTTTCTTCAGTGATTCCAACCAATCTTCCCGCAAGCGCATTCATTTGTTGTGCCATCCCAATATCTTCGCCAGAAGCTTGGTAGCAATAGAACACTAGCATATTAGGCCAGTTGTTAGAATTCGCATCGGCTTTAAGCTTATCACACCTAGGGTATCTAGACATTTCCTTATCTCACTTCTTTATCACAAGTTAAAAAATTAAGTGGTTCACTAACAAGATGGATTGGCTCTCTTAAATAGGCAGGCAAAAAAATAAAAACAAAACACAGATACATACATTACTATTTATTGCATTTGTTTTTTTCATTTAATTTATCCATGCTAAAATTACAACTTTTATTATTGCTTTTATTGATCACAACAATTTACACATGCATGTTTCTCAAACATAAACGCAAACTTTATTAAACACATATATATTATATCACGCTGCACAATAACATTTAGAAATCAATTAGTCCCTTAAGCTTCATGGCAAACACATCCTTATCACGAGCACTTAGATCCAACGCATCTACCATTGTTATCATTTCATCAACTTTTTTACCATCTTTCTGTTGAAGTTTCTTTAAGTGCTCGACAGTTTTTTGTGCAAAAAGGTTGCGTACGCTTTCCAGCTCTTGAATGAAACGGGCCCTTTGATACGCTTATGTAGCGCGTTCGGGGTCAAAGGAGCTTCCTTTTCATCGAGCAAGTTTTATAACACCCTAGGCAGTGAATCTAATCGTTGTAGTGTAGTATTAGGGTAAGCCACGGGTATTGATATCGTTCTCTAGGGGAATAAGAATGCTAGTGAGAAATTACTACGCTAAGGTTGGAGTTGAGGAAGATTATTTTTATCTTTTTATGTTTTTTAGGAAATTGAAAGGTATGAATCTCGGGGTTTGGATTTGGGGGTTAGTATTTCTACCGATTACTCTACTATTATCTAATCTAATTAACTAAGCTAGGGGTAGTCTATGTCTATTGTTGTGTGCTCGTATGATGATTAAGAATGTATTTACTTAGGTTTTATTACTCCCTAGTTATCTCCTATTGATGGTTGAATTGTCACGTCCTTATTCTTAACGCGTTATGTTTCTAAGGTCGTAGGGTATGCGTTTATCCCTAACTCTTTGAAGCTACCAAAGGTTAATGACTACGAAATCTCTAGGATTCATAAACTTAACACTAAGGTATTCTTTGGATGTTTAGCCTACCATTCCACTAGTGACTATAAGCTAAGGTTCAACAAAGATTAATCAAGCATTAATAACACAACGGATGACCTATCGCAATACTAGGTCAATAACAATTAAGATAAGGGACAACCAATCAATATTCAATAACTAGGTTTCATATTACCTAAGCAAACACACAAGTAAATTAGCCGGAAATGGAGAACATGCAAGCATACACACAATCAATTGAAGACATAATTGAATTAAGGAAGTAAAACACTTATCTTGATGTAAAATAAGGTATGGAACCCTAAAATATCAGATAAGACAGCCTTGATCTCTAAGTTTAGGTTTTTACCCACAAAACTACCTCTTTAAACCTAAAAAATTCGGATTCTATATATAATAAAGACAATTGCGACGGCGTCACTTCTTAATTGTGACGCCAATGTAGTCGCCATCATTAGGTTTCGTCTTAGCCACGTTAACATCGTGACGGCCACCTTATGCTTAGGACGCCGCTTCCGCCTCTCAAGCCGCTGGATCAAATCTAGGGCCCGAGCCGCGATGCCCTACTCTTTTAAAAACCTATGCCGCACTAGAAAATAAGCAATTTGGCTAACAAGTCGTTATTAAAACATGTCGCGACGGCATCACAAATAAGACATGAAGCCGCCCTTCCGCCCGTGTACCGAGTGTCTCGACTTCGACTTTGGCCATTTTCTTCGCATATATATATATATATATTTACTCGTCCGAATAAGTGTCATTCCAGCAATTTGCCTTCAAGAGACCTAAAAGTGAAAAGGAACGAAATTAAGTAGTAACGGATACAAAAGTGATCAATTAAGGGCTTAAATGACCCTCAAAAGTGTACCTTTTAAATCTTTATCAAATATTCCTACACTTGGTATTTGCTTGTCCTCAAACAAATGTGCTTTTAGCCAATTAATTTATAAGTTAGGGTTCATGAAGCATTAGTTTAGAACAATTCACAAACACATATAAGCCCTTGTAAAGTTATAACAGCACTCCGAATTACATACTAGCACCTCGTTTGGATACTCACATCTCTCTAAATATATGAAATATATCAAATTGAAATGGAAGATAAACACTCATTTACCGTCCTAGTACATAGATTAAATTAATAGGCTTGAGACTAGATGAAACCTCCATCGCTTTGGCTAAGCACCTAGGAAAGAACTATCCAAGAGGTATTTTAAAGTGGTTGTAATGTTAAGGCTTACTAGGGAAACAAAGGGTGTGGTGGGATAGGCGATTTAATGGTGGCAAGTCAAAAATCTTTATGTTACAAGCATGAGAAGAATGGCATTGCTAAGCCAAGACTGCATTAACTCTAAACTCTAGATAATCAAACAAACATACATAAACTTAAAGATAGATTTAGGTCAAGTAAAACAATATGTTGTTTTGTGTTTTTAACACTCTATTTTTTTTCTTTTTCACTTTCTTTCTATTTTTTCTAGTTTTTTAATACACTTTTACTCTACCATATCCTCTATAACATCAAAATAATAGTGATTTATAGGCACATCCCTACAATTGAGTTTTTATTACTCTAACACTAATTTGACCTGAATTGAAAAGATCAAAAAACAATTGGAGTACATTATTACGCGAAATAAAGGAATTTGAATTTAACGCTCTTCCCGCTATTTCATAAAATTTAACTTTTCCCATGAGTCCCAATCGTCCCAAAATCAGGTAACAAAGGATATGACTCGACTTAGCAACTTATGTGCAAAACTAGATAATTGAAAAAAGGGTTTAGTATGATAACAATAATGCACTAAAAGTGAGTGCATACAAGGTAGGCTAAGGCGATTTGGGTGTACATTTGGGGTGGATTGTAAACAATGCTCTTCTTCATTGATATTCGAAAACCTAAACGCCACGAGAACCGTGAAAAGGATAGGTCTGTGAGGGGTTAACTAGGGTATCGTGTACTAAAGATGAGTACAACGCAGTGGTGTGGGGAAATTACTCAACCGACGTGGAAGAAGTAATTATATTACGGGTATCAAACAAGGGTTATCCTAATGCCTCTTATCATTTAGTTATTCCTATCTACACAAGTGTAGTCTTACTAGCGATCTCGGAATGCATCACAAAACAAGTTCTAGAATCTATTATACTACCGGTTCACACTCTAAGCATTAGATGAGTGCTTTAATTCATACTTAATCTAAGTGGCTGCATCCTCATGTCACACCCCAAATTCAATTGCTTTTATGTTGCAGGAATACCTCGGGGATGACCTACAAAGCCTCACAATTACAAGTATATTGAATCGATTATAAAGTGTCGTTTTGAAAACACATCATTTGATATAATAAAACATTCAGAGTTTACAAAATATAGGTCCCAAATGAAAATCAACATGTGCGAAAATAAGTTTGCTACAAACCAAACGATGTTTTAAAGTGCATAAAACCCATGTGAGACGCGTCGTCACCGCGACTCTATGATAAGTCCCTATGCATGCCATAAAGTTTATGCCTTAGATACCTGAAAATACATTGCTTAAAGTGTCAACACAAAGGTTGAGTGAGTTCATAGAGTTTATTCAAATGTTTTATACGGCCACCACAAGTATAAGTCATGTATGACAAATATGTCACATAAAAATGTTACAATTGCTATAAGCACATGACACCGAAGCTAGACTGATCATGATGTTCGCCCCAACAGAGTGTTTGCCAAACAACTCAAATTCTGATATTAAATGAAATGCATCCGTTTGACCGGGGACCACCAACCAGGATGGAGGAGTCACCCTCAATAGATCTATTCACTACTCTCGCTTCTTCCGAAATTAACGGTTCATGATTATGAAATGGGACATTCAATTGGCAATGAGGTAACTTAAGCAATGTAAATGAATTTGATATACTTGGGCTCGTAAAAAAATGATGTGCAATGTATTCTCCTGAGTAGGTTTGAAATAAAGTATAAACTTTAAGACGGGCTATGAAAACTCACTTGATACAATGATTATGATGGCAAAAGTAGATACACGAAATGAGGCAATCTCAATCAAGAACCTATTATGAATGATATAATCTAATATAAGTCATGAAACAATGTTGTGCATGCAAACTCATATGATATCCATACCACTTGTGCAATTTTGAAAATAAATTTTATCGTTGAAATATACGTTTATGACATCTCGTCATGTTATAAAATACTTTACAAGTATTTACGTTGAAACAACATCCTATGATAGTCGTTAAGTGATAAATCAAGAAAATATAGTTTTGAGTAAAAACAATGTACTTTGATAATTCAGTGAAAAGACTAAGTAGCCTCGAAAGCTAGTCAGAATCGGTAAATTTCGAGTGTTAGGAAACAAACTCAATGGTTTTAGAAAGCTTGTAACATTATCTAAAAGTCGTAACAATGAATTTTTGTCCATACGAGTCTCGATCCTAGATAAAAATGATGGTGAAGTGAGGTAGTCGGGCTAAAATGCAGCTTCGGGCAGTTTTCGTGAATGTTTGAGAGGTCATAAGTTACTCGTTATAATTCCGTTTGACGAACGGCTGGACATTTTGGAAAATAGGCCAGGTGAACTAACTTTTACTTGAAGATATAATTTTCTCAAGACTGACTCCATTAATGAGAAAAACGGCTCCAAACATGGTCATCCGCGACAACCTTTTGACACACTTAGAAAAATATTTAAGTGTTAGTGCCGGTTGTGAAAAATTGTGATCGTCAGGATTTCAAATATGTATATCTTTAGCGCTATAGGTCCGTTTTCTACGTTCTATATATCCTCAGAATCGTGATAGTATGTATTAATATATTTTTGATAAGTCGACTCTTCTAGTTTAGGTTTACAACTCGTTTTTGACATTTGAAAACCCTTGA
>OU343222.1:335433780-335533697 GCA_910596185.1 Chrysanthemum makinoi
GGAATTATTATGATTTAGAGTAAATAATTGATGACAAATAAATTACGGAAGTCAGAGCCATGGACCGCCGTACTTCATCTTATACTTGCCCGATTCATCAAGATAGAGAGCACGGTTTCTCTTCCAATGCCAGCTTTTAAAGTGATGGCATGCTTGATCCTTTTAGGATTTTCCTTCCTAGGAGTAGGGTTCTTCTTGGGTTGAGGTTGATAGGCCATATCTTGTTTGCCTTTGTCAACGCTTACCTCCTTCCCCTTCTTGTTGTTCGCCCGCTGCGGTTTTGGCTTATTAATCCTTCCACCCTGAATAGCAAGTACCTAGGCGGTAGGAACCTTTTGAGGCAACCCCTTCTCATAGTCAATTAGCAATGCATGTAGGTCGATGTTGTCTTCCCACGCAGTGCATATGAAATTTCGACAAAACCATTAAAATCCTTGTTAAGGGATCGATTAATCGATTCACACCATGTCATCATCATAAGTTTTGCCAAGTGCTTTGAGCTGGTCCATGTAACCTTTCATTTCCAGTACATGAGCACTCACGTGTTTACCCTCACCTTGCCTCAGTTGTGTAACTTAGCGTCGGTCAAGTCATAAATCTCGACGGTTGGTTTCTCAAACATAGTCGAAGTTCATTGAGCATATTAAATGGGAAATAATGTTTCATGCTTTTGAAGCGATTCCATTGTTCCCAACATAAGACAAGCCACATCATTATGACGCTTATACTTAAGTTGCCAAGCATCAATTTGAGCTTGAGTAGCATCAGGACCAGTTGGTTGTTCGGGCAAGGTTCATAAAGATATTTCAACCGTCAGGCAACTCTACAGACAATTCTCAAGAGCGGTGCCAATCATTGAAATTCTTAGAGATCCAACTTTTCTCGATCAAAAAACTTTTGAACGCAGAATTTAGACGTGTTAGTGTTATCGGTGTTTGAGCCATTTCTCTGAGAAAAAGTTCAAGTATTAGTATTTTCGATAATACACTTTTCAAGAAAATAAATACACCCAACGGTAATATAGACATATAACCATATAATTTTCTCGAAAACTAGGATCCAAATTATCATAGGTTCATCACATGATTGATCGCTAGCAACAACGCATATAATAAGGTAATCTGCCGAACATTAATTGGCAAACAATTTCCAACTCCTAGATCATTATGGGATTTATATTTTCCAACGCTATTGCAAATATAAACATGTTTTATCCCATCTTATGCCATTGAGTCCAAGATCTCACTTCCTACTCAACTTAAGTGTCTAACTTAAAGAACTGCAAATATGTCCATGCAAGATCTCACTTTACATAGAGATTTACCTCTCCATCACAATCTAGCCAAGTACTCTCATGACATAAATTGCAACTTCAAGTGTTCCTTTTAATTAGATAGCATATTCTTAATTTTAAAAAGGGTACTAGTTTTGATTTTATGTGGTCAAATCAAATATGTACAAAGATGTCATGCATTCATCTTGTAGCATAATTTTAATAAAAAACTTTTATTACCAATTCATAAAGATCAAATTATCAAAGTTTTGATTGAGGTATTGGGTTCACCAATCAATGAATTTAGTATTAATTATCATCCATTATATCGTACTTTTGCATAAGTGTAAACACTTAGTGTTTCGGGGTAATTACCACCGAAGTTAGCATGGAATTAAAACTAATTCGCCCTTAAGATGATCTTGCACATTAATGGCTTACTAAGTAGCTCACTTCGAACTTCACAGTGGGGACCCGTGCAGCGCTAAAGCACAACCTAAGACATCCATTCAGTGTGACTATGCACACTTCTTTAAACCCCTTTTATTAGTTCATTCGAATGGGTGAGCCGTTCAGTCATTGTACCAAAGTCACCAATCAATTAAACTATTTTGACAACTTAACTCTTCCAAAACAATTAAATTTCGCCATTGTTTAGTCCATATTATTTTCTATTCAAAATTACCCTTTGCTTAAAACTGTCTAACATAATAAACAAACAAGTAACAAATAAAAAATAAACTACTAAAAAAACAATGCGCGCATAATAAACAATTTATACGTGTAAACAAGTAGCCACATGCAACTTATTCGATAAAATCCTATTAATAATCAATATCTAGGTTAAATTAATGTATATATTAATTTTGGGTTTTCACTCAAGCAATAGAAAGTGGCCACATACATCGACGAATCGATTAAGTAAACCCTTAATTAATTTATACCAAATTACACATAAGCTGATTCATTAATATATTAATTGGAGTCTTCCCCAATTCAAGATTTATCATAAATAAATATGTCTCAACAATTAAACAATATATCAAAGCAACTTATCCATGACTAACATGCATGTATAATCATGGATATCATAACAATTATACACATAAGTCACAAGATCGCATATAAAAATTCCATGACACATAACAAATTATTCACGAATTAATCACGTAATCAATATTAATTCTAGGTTTTAATAAGGTTAGCAAACAATTTTCAAAACCCTAAAAATTTATGTATATGTCGACTTTAAAAAAATAGTGCATGATTTAAAAAAATTCGACCAAACATAAATAAGCATAAACCCTAGATTAACATAGCAAACAACATACAAGTATTTGTTTTATTACGCGTTTATGTAATTAATTACTCATTAAAACAAATGACTCGTGATGCACTTGTTGGGAATTAAATAACATGACATTCAAATAAATAATCACAAAACATCAAAGTAATATTAGGAAGCGTATAGGATGTATTAATGAATAATTAATTAACATAAAAAATATGCGTACCTTTGTTGATTCTAGCCGAACAAGAATCAAATCCACAAATTAACAGCGGATGAACCCTAATTTGATTTAGTTAGGATTATATGAATTACCCTTACGTTTTGTAATTCAATCCAAGATAATAACAATAGTGTGTTATTATTATGTTCTTGTACACACGTACTAAACCGAATTAAAGTAATGCTAGTTTTTATAAAACAAATAACTTGGTTTTGTGGAAAAGACTTGGATCGACCCTATAGGGGTGTCGACCGGTTTTGAAACAAAGAAACACACAAAGCGATTTTAGTTTTAGCTTGTGAATACAATAGGTGCAAAAACAAGACCCCTAGCCTTGTTTATATACCCAAGCAAACTTGGTGAACAAGTTGTGGATTGTTTCCTAATCCCCTAGGCCGATCGGTTCATAACCTCCACAAGGGGTTCCGGAATCTTCCAAACTTTGCAATTAAGTCCTTTTCCAAATACCTTTAACGCCCGTTAGTCCATTACATTAATTACTTATCGTCCGTTAGTTATTTCGTTTAATAAATAAATAAATATAGCGTTTATATTTAATTATTAACTTTAAATTCTCATACGTAAAGTGTGCAATCCTGTGGTCTCGAGTTCGATCTAACTTCGCGTCTACTAATTTATATCCATAAAACCAACATCTCTTATATATATCATGAATCTTATATAGTTCAGTTGAGAAGCATCGTTATTTGTATTCTAGTTAACAACTAAACCATTTATAAAAAAAAGTTAATCATACATAAAACTAATTTATCATTGGATTACAAATATCTCAAGTTTCACAATGGTTTTGAAGTTTTTGCATCCATGATTTCTTGTTACATTTGTGGGTTTGGTTCTAATGAGGTGTGTGAAGAAGCGCTTAATAATACAACAGTTCATCAAACAAACACAGTCGTGGTGCATAAATTACATAAAGTATATTGATAGCATCGGTAACTAACCTTTTTGGTGGATTAGTTTTAGTGAAATCTAGCTTTCTTTCCCTTTTGTGCTTTAGATGCACGTGGAGTCAACAAAAAAGTGAACAACAATCAGCTACAAGTCTAGGAATTTCATAAACTTAGTTCCGATATATTAAGAAACTAATTAAAAAGAGAGATGAAAATCATGCATTACTTGACAGGTCGCGTCATGAAGCTTGGTAAATCAACGACTTGCTCACTTTGCTAATGTAATATAATCACAAACACCCTATTATGATCTTCTCATGGTGAAGTTCTGCGAGATTTGAACAAGCGAGTAGTAATAAATAAAGATATAATATTTTCACTAAATTAATGAATTTAGTTTCACGTACCACCCAAGAAGATCACGTTAGGGTGTTCGTGATTGTGATCACATATAACTTGTGTTGGTTTGGTTGTGATTGTAATTGGAGTTATGTAGTTCATAACCTAAGGACTTTCTTGCATTGAGTAAGCTAAGGCAGATGACGATTTACAAAAAGTGAGGGATCGATAGTGGTGGTTGTAATATAATGTTTTCTACTTATGATTACGTTTAAAAATAATTGGTTTTTTTAACTTAAAAATAAGTATTTAAAAATAAAGTGCTTGAATAGAGTAAACTACGATTAAAAATAAGCGGATAAGTAGGGTTTTTTTTTTTTAGCCGCCAAATTTTGCTTATTTAATTAAATATTTGGTAAAATGATAAACTTTTTTCTTTTATATTGTTAACAAGTTCAGGTGAAGGCTTATTGCAGCAGAATTGACTCTTCACGCGGAATTGTTCCATTTTGATGTCGATTCAAAGTTTATCGATCTTTGGAAGGCTCTGTTCATGTGAAGGAATCGGAGATTTTGAAGAGATTTTTGCTAATGATAAGTGTTCAGGGATATCAAGAAAAGTGAAATCAATCGCTAATGTTTATGATTCTTCATTTGAAAAGAATAAAGGCTTTATGGGAGATCAAGGATGTCGATGTTGTTGAGTCTTCATTTGAAGAGAAGAAGGGTGGGAATCAATTACTGCTCATGATGTTAAGGAAATAAAGACTTTTTATTATTGTCATCGTGAGGGAAGAGACATTTTGTGACTTAATGGATCTGTTTGAGATGGGCGATAACAACATTGTTAGTAAAATTGATCGATCTTATAACGGTTGATCCTGTCACCAAACGTCTTACAATCACAACGGATGATGTCAAATGTGTTGTACTACCATGCCCATTTTTCAATAACAAAGATGATGAGACCGCTTTCAAAGTTGATCGATCATGAAGCTTGTTACTATTGGTGATCTCGATGATTTCGAAAGGTTTAATGAAAAGAAGCTCGATCAAGACCAAAATTAGATATAAGAACTTGGTGTTTGGTTATATTGATGTCTTGTCATTTTACTAATTGTATTATTGTCGTTTTGTTTGAAGATCATTATTATTACTGTATGAAACTAGCATGCCAATTGTGGCAGGTCATGAAACTAATGTGATTATATGGTAATAAAATATAACATTTTGTAAATTAAAATAGTTAAAAGATAGAGATATTTTTTGTTTGGTTTTAAATATATTATGCTTCTAAATTTATGTTAAAACATCAAACAACCAAGCAAGAATGTATTTAATTTATATATGGAGTATTATTCTTAAAAGAGTTGGAATTTGTCTAAGTATTGAAATATATATAATTGACATTTGAAGGTTTGGGAATTTTCAAATATTAAAACATAAAAAAGTTAGAAAAAAAATATCACATTTTGTTGGCTAAACCGTAATAATGTTTAAAAAGCAAGACAAGCTCTATAATGAAATTCAAGTTACATTTATTAAGGATTCCAAAATATACAAACCACACAAAGCCTAACTTTACTTTCAAACCCATTCTACAATTTCGAAAACCATTATACCAACACACCCTGCAACTGCAATGGTATATTGAATGAGGTGAACACACTTATATAGGTCTAGACCTTGTAAATGAACAATCAAAAGTAATTTAAATAACTTCAATGTAATATATGTACATAAAAAAAAAATCTTCTAGATATTTACAAGAAATATAAATAATTATATACATCTCTAATATAACCTTATTAGTTACTACATATTTTTTCACCAAACATCTAAAATAATAAAATGACCCATTGTTACTAATTCTCACTTAAAGACAACTATGCCCTTTTAACAATTCTCGATTTGAGCATCTAAACATTACTTTTTACCATCGTCTCTTTCTTTTGTCGTCATTCTCAATTGGGAAGTGAAAGCGAGAGGCCGGTATTTAAGATCGACTAAATTTTTCTTACTCGAGCTTACTTTCGAGTATACTTTCAAGTCGAGTTGAAGCTCTAAAATACTTTCGACTCACGAGCCTTATTGTGCTTTAATTTCACTTCACTAAACACCAATTGCCTAATTTTCATAAAACCAAATCAAATCGAGCTTGACATGCAGAGCCTTAATCAAACTCGAGCTTGAAATGTATAAATAAGCGAGCAGTCGAGTTTCCGGTTTTCTTGATGACGAGTTGTGCTCTAGTTGAAACCTAAAGCTCGAAGCCGAGTTAGGTGAAGTTTCAAACTCGAGCTTAACAATTCTCGGCTCATTTACATACCTACTTCCAAGCAAAACCCAATCATTAGAATTTAACCTAACATTCATTCAATGGGTGTTTATTTAAGCTTATATGTGGACTTATGAGATTATTCAATTTCAACTTAAATCTCAAATAAATCGGAAAGTTAGAGCTTATGAAATAGGGTTGAGCAAATTCAGCGAAACTTGACCAATCGACAAACCGTCGAAACTGAATTTGAACCGAACCGAACCAACCTTTTTGGTTTGTATATTTATTTAGGTTTTGTCGGTTTTAGGTTGAAAACGAAACGACCGAACCGAGGTATTACCGGTTCCGGTTTACTGATATATATTTATCGGTTCGGTTTTCGGTTTGAATTTTTTCCTTTTTCGGTTTTCGGGTCGGGTCGATTTTTTTCGATTCGTGTCGGGTTTAGCCCGATGCTCACCCCTATAAGCTTAAACAAACACCCCCTCAACTAAAAGCTAATTTCCACAAACACACCCTCAATCTATCCTATACCACAAGGACCATTTCAAAAACTCAAAACCCCCCAAAACATTTCATTTTTTTTCACAAGAGGCGGGAAAACAAAATGTCAGAAAAAGTAACAGGCGGCGGCGTTAACGGGGGAAGAGGACGGTCAATCGACGAGCGATACGCTCAATGGAAGTACCTGGTACCGATTCTATACGACTGGTTCGCTAACCATAACCTTCTTTGGCCTTCACTTTCCTGCCGGTCAGTCCGTACACTTTTCCTAGGGTTTCAATTTTTTTTAATTTTTTTTTCTTTTTTATAAATTTTATTTAGTGTAGGAGGTTATAATTTGTAGCTACATTATGTGAAATTAGTTTAGGTAACGGTTAGGTCCGAAAATATAGGTGTAGGTGTTGAAAGAGGTTAGAAATGACGGTACCGGTTAGATCGTAAAACCGTAACCGTGCGTTTTTTATAAGTTTAATTAGTGTGTGAGGTTCATAATTTGTAGACTTAACGGTTAGGTCGTTTATATAATTTTTTTTAATAAAATGTAGGCGAATGTATAGGTTAAAATATGTTGTAAAACCTTGAGCCGTATAATAGAGTGTGAGGATTATAATATGTAGCTACGTTTTGGTGAAAATAAGTGTAGGTGTAGTTAGAGGTTACGAATGTCGGTAACGGTTAGGCCGTAAAACCGTAAATATAGGTGTAGGTGTTGAAACCGAAACCGTTAGGTCTATAAAATATGTGTTTTTTAATGTGAAATGTAGGATGTGTTAGGTGGAATTGAATGTTGAATTTAGAGGTTAGAAGTAGGCGTAACGGTTAGGTCGTAAATGTGTTGTAAAATTGGATGTAGGTGTAGTTAGAGGTTAGAAGTAGGCGTAACGGTTAGGTTAGATTAGGTCGTAAAGCCGTAACAGGATAAAGTTTTAATTAGAGTGTGAGGATTATAATTTGTAGCTACATTATGCGAAAGGTAGGGTGTGTTTGGTGAAATTAGATATAGGTGGAGTTAGAGGTTAGGAATGACGGTTAACGGTTAGGTTGTAAAACCATAAATGTAGGTGTATGTGTTGAAACCGAAACCATTAGGTCTATAACATGTGTGTTGGAGGATTATAATTTGTAGGCGTAACGGTTAGGTTAGGTCGTAAAACTGTAACTGTATAAAGTTTTAATTAGAGTGTGAGGATTATAGTTTGTAGCTACATTATGCGAAAGGTAGGGCGTGTTTGGTGAAATTAGATATAGGTATAGTTAGAGGTTAGAAATGACGGTAACCGTAAGGTCGTAAAACTGTAAATACAGGTGTAGGTGTTGAAACCGAAACTGCTAGGTCTATAAAATGTGTGTGGTTTGGTGGAATCGGATGTAGCTGAATTTAGAGGTTAAAAGTAGGCGTAACGGTTAGGTTGTAATTGTGAGTCGTATACTCGTATACAAGTGTTGTTATTATTTTTAGCTACATTATGTCAAAAGGTAGGACGCGTTTGATGAAATGTGAAATCAGATACAGGTGTAGTTAGAGGTTAGAAATGACGGTACGGCTAGGTTGTAAAACCGTAATTATAGGCGAGGTGTTGAAAAATAAGTGTTTGACTGAAGTAGTTGTAGCTAGAGGCAGGGGTTAGTAAAACGTTAGTCGTTCATAAGTGTTTGACTGAAGTAGGTGTAGTTATAGCGTAGAAATAACCGTAACTGTTAGTCGTATATGAGGTTTATAATTTTTATTACATTATACGAAAGGTAGGGGCTATTTGGTGAATACAGATGTAGGTGTAGTTAGAGGCTAGAAATGACTGGTAACGGTTAGGTCTTAAAACTGTAAATATAGGTGTAGGTGTTGTTAGAGGTTAGAAATAGATATTACCGTGACGGTACCGAAACCGTTAGGCGTATGAAAGTGTTTGAAGAAAGAAGATGCAGTTAGAGTCTTAGAGAGCTTAGAAATGACTGTAAGCGTTATTTGGTCACAATGCTTGAAAAAAATTAGCTTCAGGTTTAGTAGGTTAGAAGTAACTGTTACTGTTAGGTCGTAAAGTGTGACTGTTGGTTTTATGAAAGTGTGTTGGCAAACCTAGTTGTGGCTAGAGGTTAGAAATAACGGTAACTGTTAGTTGTGTGAAAATTGTTTGACAAAATTAGGTCTAGTTAGAGAGCTTAAAAATGATTTTAAACGTGAGTCGTATAAAAGTGTTTTGGTAAAGTTAGTTGTGGCTACAGCTAAAACATGATAGTAATTGTGAGTCGAATAAAAGTCTTTGACATAACAAGGTGTAGTTAGAGCTTAAGAAATGATAGTAAGTGTTAGTATAGTAGTGTTTGACTAAAGTGCGTGTAGTTAGAGACTATAAATGATGGTAAATGTGAGTAATATAAAGTGTTTGACAAAAGTAGGCGAAGTTAGGTAGCTTAAAAATGATGGAAAGTGTGAGTTGAGTAGGTGTAGTTGGGCCGTTGGGGCTTTGAAATAACTGTATCGGTTAGTATTTGACAAAAGTAGGTGTAACTAGAGTTAACTAAATAACTGTAGCTTTTAGTTAGAGAGTGATTGACGCACAATGGAAGCTTAACTTTATTATTCTAGAAACATGTGGTCTCGTGAAAAATAAGGTTCGTTTGGTCGACATAGCTTTTTAAATGAAGTAAGATCTTAAATCAGAAGTTGCTTTTGAAGTCAGGTGAGGCTTCAGCTACTTTTGCCAAACACACCTTTAGTTGTTTGAAATTGTATGGCAAAAGTATATGTAGCTGTAGCAGTAACTTGACAGACATGAAAAGACCAAAAAATTAAGTTTATAATTTGTACTGCAATGTACTTAGAACAAAAGCTTTAGTGTTATCAGTACTAGTAGATTACTTAATCATGGGACCATAGTTAGGGTCGTAATTGGCTCATTTGCATATGTCGATCATAGGAGTATGGTTGAAATCATGTAAATTAGTCCAAGATGATTCCTGCACTCATGATTATGTGTTTAGTTTTGTTTTATACGAGAATGTGTGTATATAATAAGCAAACTTCTAGAATTCTTAGCAAACGTTCATTTACTACGCTAAACAAGCCAGGGATAACTTTTGCACTGTTTACTGAATTTTGCACAAGTCACATTTGTATAATATATTCCTTATCCATGCGTTTGTTTAGTTGGTATATCATTATACATCACTTTAGTTCTTAGTAAGTACGAGTTTTTTTAGTTTTCTAAAATGATTTTTGTAATATTTATTTGTCAACATAACAGATGGGGGCCACAGTTAGAGCAAGCTACTTACAAGAATCGCCAACGACTCTACCTCTCAGAGCAGGTAAATAATGTTCTTCACCTGATCACCTCATTGTATGTTTTGAATATTTACTCGTAAATTACAAATGGCGGTTTAGTAGAAGACTATAAAGAAGAAAATATGATTGGAATAGGTAATTCATGTGGGCATCTGGTATTTAGATTACTGTGGACCATCAGCTATATCTCTAAACCAAAACCCAAAATATTTAATCATGGGTTTAACTGGAAATCATGCATACATTGAATATTATAAACCGGTCAATGATGTTTCCTATGTTTTAGTTAATGCTACCTTATGATTTTCGAACATATGGTGAAATTCACGTGTTACTGAATCCTCTAAGGCTTTAACATATCCAAATTGTATATCATTCTTTATGCAGACCGATGGTAGCGTTCCAAACACACTTGTGATAGCAAATTGTGAGATTGTTAAACCTAGGGTAGCCGCTGCAGAGCACATTTCACAGGTGAGTCCAAAAGTATCTTGAAACTTTAGTTTCTGGGTCCATTGTTTCTCATTACAATACCTTTCACCCCTGATTTCTATGCCTGGTTTTATTTGATAACAAGTCTTCATTTTTTAGTTCAATGAAGAAGCAAGATCACCTTATGTAAAGAAGTTTAAAACCATCATACATCCCGGAGAGGTACTTCGTTTTAATTTTATAGCAGTGCCTTTAATTTCTTAAACATGCAATTTTATATTTTCTGAATTTTTTTTAATGCAGTATATCTTGAAATGTAATACCATGTTTTTTTTGCTCATATGCTTGCAGGTTAATCGCATCAGGGAGCTTCCTCAAAACAACAATATAGTAGCTACACATACGGACAGTCCTGATGTATGTACCCTTTTTAAATATTTCATCATTCACAGATTTGGCTTGTAATGTTAGATCGATCATTTTAATACCATTCAGTTTTCATTATTCTTTATTTTCTTCAGGTTCTCATCTGGGATGTTGAATCTCAGCCTAATCGTCATGCTGTCTTGGGAGCCACAGAGTCTTGTCCTGATTTGGTGAGTCTTTTACAGGGAACCATAATTCTAAGCTTTCTTTCTGTATCTATGTGGCTGTAAAGGGCTTCAGTTTCGTCTCATATATTTATGAATGGGTCAATTTTTACTTTGTTTGTCAAATAAGAAAGTTAGCTTGAATGGGTCTATTTCTATTGTGTTTTTGTCAATAAAAAAACTTAGCTAAAAGGGGAACATGCCAAATGGGTCAAAGGGGCTAAAGCCTAAAAGTAGTCCCAAGTTCATTTTTAATGCACACAACCTCCTTAATCGTTTTTATTAAGAGCTATAGATTATTATTGTTATACTATTGTTTTTGTAACTATAGTTACCTCATTAATTGTCTATATAAATGAGAAAAGAATAGTGTTTGCATATCAACTAAAACCAACTTCAGCTGTTTCGACCCACAACAATACTTTGTTATAACCCAAACCCATTTTGACCCGTTGCTCTTTATGCGCTTCCTAATGTTTCATTCTCTTTATACACTCCATATTATAAGGCTATAAAGAATGTGAATCATAATGTTTATATGGGTTTATATAATAATATTTGATGTTGAAATGATATTCCAAGCAAAGAGTTGATCCTCTTTTTTACTGTTCACCTTGCAGATTTTGAGTGGTCATCAAGAAAATGCTGAATTTGCTCTTGACATGTGCCGGAGTGAACCCCTTGTACTTTCCGGAGGTAATATCTTAGATCAACATTTTTTTGACCTACTTAGTAAAGTGTTGACTATTTAACAGGTGCTTGATATTGATATACAAAAATCGATAATTTCTAATAGACTAATAGCCAACTGAACACCTAGGTTCCTCAAAACCTATTTTGGTTCTCTTATAAAAAGTCCATGTTTACTGCAATAGTGCAATAAGAATTAAAATTTTAGCATCCAGTGTTTAAATAGGTACTGCAAGCTTTAGATGACAAACTTATTTTATCTCCATTGTAAATGTGCCATATGCTAACGGAGATATATATATATACAAAGAGTTGTGATTACGCGTGAGCATCACACAAATGGATCTTAATAAAAGTGTTGTATGTCGTGTTTGCAGGGAAGGACAAGTCAGTTGTTTTGTGGAGTATCCATGATCATATCTCTACTTTGGCAACACAACCGGGGATAACAAAGAGTGGTGGGTCTGATGATAAACCAACTGAGAGCCCTGTTATCCAAGCAAGAGGTGTATTCCATGGGCATGAGGATACTGTTGAAGACGTTCAATTCTGTCCCTCTAGGTATTTAACACCATCTTCATGTTGTGAAACATAATTTTATTTCTCGAGTAGCTAGTAGAGGTGAAAAATAGGCAGGTCGGGCTGTTTGGGTAACACGTGAAAATAGGTTTAGGCCGAGACAGTAAATTTTTTGGTACAGGTCAGGCTAGCTTGGGGTCACACCAACACTTTTTCATTTGTCTCGTTTTAGTCGTTGTACTTCTTTTTTTATTGCATGCGAGTCACTGAAAGATGGCTTTGTGTCCAGTTTTAGTCATTTTGAGCCCCGTAATCTTAATGTTTTTTGTATACATTTAAAAGTTTATACACAAGTATACTTTGAGCAACATATGACTCAGTTGATCCATTCTTTTTTATAGCTAAAGTTTTTATTAATAGTTGGTTGAAATATAGTAACTTGAAGCTTGCTTGACTGTTGTCGTTTTTTGTGAAGTGGACAAGAGTTCTGCAGTGTTGGTGACGATTCTTGTCTTATCCTATGGGATGCAAGAACAGGTTCTTCTCCAGTTGTTAAGGTAACTTCCTGTCTTCTTTATCATTCTGGTTTTGATAATTGCTGATTATTTAATCTGGAACGGTTAGTTTTACTTGGTGACTTTATTTATATTTGTAATTACCATCATATTAAACTTATAGAGTTAGTATTAGCTTTTTATCAATGAATAAAGTGTTTATCTCTTCATTAGTTTGAGACTTTTCACGCAAAAAACATTACCCTGTTGCGGTTTTATAGTAAAGAAATATAAATCGTTTGCGCTTTCTCTATGGTTCTTTTACAGGTTGAGAAAGCACACGATGCTGATCTTCACTGTGTTGATTGGAACCCAATTGATGAAAATCTTATACTGACGGGGTAATAGTAACTAATAACCATATATGAATATACGATGTCCAATAGACCCATTATTAAGTGGGTTGAAATTGATAACTATAAATGAAGCAGTTACGAGCTCCACGAATTTATTCCTTTTCAGGTCTGCTGATAACACTATTCGTCTGTTTGATCGTCGGAATCTCACTACTAATGGGATTCTCCATATATTTGAGAATCACACTGCTGCTGTTCTTTGTGTGCAGGTTTAACTCACTAGTGTTTTTTGCGTCTTCTATGTTTTTTTACATAATATTTGGATGTTAACAAACTTTTATTCATATTGTAGTGGTCTCCGGACAAATCGTCTGTCTTTGGAAGTTCAGCAGAGGATGGAATCTTGAATGTCTGGGATCATAACAAGGTACATGGCTTATCTTATTGTATACTCCTTTTGTTTATTACTTAAAGGTGGTCATTATTATATTTTTTAATCCGTGTAAGAAACGACGGCGTTTTGCCGTTTGAAAAAAAATGACGAAACGACAATTTAGGCCCAAAATTAAAGGGTAAAACGACATTTTTAAAACGACGTCGTTTTGTGAGTTTGGAAAAATGGCAAAAAGTACCCCTCAAGTCAACAATACTTTGCAAACGGAGTCCTTAATTCTGAAAAATGCCTACAAATACCCCCGAAGTGTGTCAGATTTTGCAAAACCAATCCTAAAGTCTTATATTCTCACAAAATTTGAAAAATGGCAAATATTACCCCCAATGTATGCGACAAAAATCAACCGTGAACTTTATTCATTACTCAAAAAATACCCCCAAGCTATGCGACTTTTTGCATAGCTTGTAAAAATGGCAAAAATTACCCCCTAACGATATGACAGTTTTTAAACTCAATGCTAAACTTTATTTGTTAAATTTTTCTTAAAAAAAACTTTAAAACACACCCGTTAAACAAATTTAAGATCAACGTTCATATCCCGACCCAACTATCACCATATAAATGTGTCATAAGAAATGAATATACCCAAATTTACATAAAGATTTTTGCACAAAATTTACACACCACACGTACAACAAAACTCATATAGCATAAAAAAATCAAATGCAAAAAACCCGCCGCAACGCGCGGGTGCATAATCTCGTTTCATCTTAAATGGCTAAACGGGGGTTGAAAGTTGCCTAAAGTCTCTCATAAGTCAGAAGTTGACGTCTTTTGTACTAAGATTTAGAGTGTTGCTGTAGGAATATTATTTTCGTGATTATTGTAAAACATTAATTACTATGAGAAGATAATAAAGATGGACAAGAAAGGGTATAACAAAAATTTGCGCGTTTCAACTTTAACCTATATTTGACCTGTTACCAACCCAACCATCCTCCACATCTTGCGACCTTTAATATTACCTTAATGTTATTTTGATTGTCATGTTAAACATATTTGTTCTTGAGCAGATTGGCGAATCTTCTGGTCCAGCCTCAAAAGCTGCACACGGCTTATTGTTCCGCCATTCTGGGCACAGGTACAAAGATCATCAATTCATTGTCGAACTGTCGTTTAATGTGCCATATAGCACATTTTATGAATATATCACGTCATGTTTTGGGTTTTGGTATCTCATACGATCTTATTTCATTGTTGAGGGGCACTTTGGATATACATGCCAATTCTAAGAATCACTTATCATGTGTACGATTGTAGGGACAAGGTGGTTGATTTTCATTGGAATGCTCATGATCCATGGACAATTGTTAGCGTATCTAATGATGATGAAAGTACTGGCGGAGGTGGAACCTTACAGGTTAGCTTTCTCCTCTTTGCATCATTTTAGAATGTTATCGATTATAAGAGGTTACAGTTTTGACCCATTTATCTATAAATGTGTCGAATTGGGTTAAGCTTTACCTATAAGGCGTCAAATGCGTTAAACAGTTTGCAAGTTCTTCAAAGCGTATTCAAATAGTAAATTCTGTAAGAACATCTTAATATAATAACGTGGTTATGGAAAAAAAATGTTCAGATCATTCCAACCCAAATCCCAATTTGGCATGTATAGATTTTTTTACTTGTTTTGACCCGTTGCATGACACGCCAATTTAAGCCACTTCTATCAACTTTATTGTTATATAAATGTATATATCGATCCTTCTGTGCATGATGATGATCTTAATAATTAATATCGTCATCAACTCAAGTATATTTGTAGGAATTTGCAGAATAGTAATCTGCATGGTGATGTTATCTTATGTATTAAACTGTTTCTAAGACTCTTGTACCCTTTTAATATAAATTGCGGCATCTACCAACTTTTGGTGTTTGTCTTTGAGGTTTTTAGTATTATTTTTGGGTTTTGAAAGTGTGATTATTTTAAAATCTGTTAGTTCCATGTCACTAAGGTTTTCATTCTCGTCTGCAAACTGAAAGGCACGGATCGAAAAAAAAAAAAACACTTCGAAACCATCTTTTATGTTTCTATGGTTTTTGTTCACAATTTCTTTGCTCTGGAAACCCCAAGAACTTGTATTGGGTATTATGTGATCATCGTTATGTAGTGAAGACTTGATTTTCTACTTCTCGAAGTTGGAAAATATAGAGCTTGTATTGGGTATTTAATACTTAGGGTATATGTTGATTGCTTCATACGTGTTATTTGTGTCGACGGGTACAATTGGATTCTATGCTTGCTGTTTGTGACAATAGGCTGATTGTTTTCTTGTTGATCTACGAATTCTTATTCCTAAATTAACATATCTTTACGTTTTGGTATACATCAAAAAGCAAGAGTATCCGGAATTCTGGATGAATAGTTATAGATAAAAGCAGCAGTTTGTTAATTTAGAATAGTGGTTTGGGATTTCTGTAATGCCTTTTAGACAAGGTTTGTGACCTTTTCACAGACCAAACTACAGTTTTTTTTTTGGTTTAAATGTGAATGCAAGCATCAAAGTTTGTAACTATCTTTTGGTCCTCTATTCGATATTGAAAGGTTTATGAAGCTGCTGAAGTAAATGTAAGTGGATCATTAGTTAGCCTTGATTATTTGTATTGGGCTAAGCCCATATAGTCATTACACTTGTATTTATACTGTATTTGTATTTCATTATGTGACGGAATTACACAGTTTGACATGGTATAGAGATAACCAGAGCTATCCCCCGGGAAACCCTTTCCTAGTAAAGAGAGGTACGACCATCGTTATCTATCGAATTAACGATAGCCTTGGATAGACTAAGGATCTTAGGTGAGACCTATATACCCTAACTGTCCCAATTAAACCCTAAATTCTCCAAATCACGTATCCATCTTCTACCTTTCAGCGGTCATTTTTTTTACATCACGTTCATATATAACCAATCACATCTCCATTACATCTCCATAATCATCTCCATATATATGTATTTTGTTATAAATCTCCATTACATCTCCATATTAGTATACTTTACATTTATTAGGATCCTTAGCTACAGTGAATAAATCGTGGCTCTTTTACCCACCCTTTTGGGCGGATCCCCATTTTGTTAACCCGGTTCTATTCATTATCACATATGTCTTTTTTCATTTTAGATCCGCTGGTTATATCTCCGGAAACCCCGTGCCTTAATTCACCGAACCACTTTTGCGTGTTCGGGAGTGGTTGTGAGGGATACATGATGATTCGTACCATGGAAACAATTTTTTTTATCCATTTTGCGGATCTCCGTTGGCCACATGTTTTTTAGCTACAGCGGTAACTTTGTTTTGGTCCATATATTTTGTGTGTTTGGTAAATCTAAAGGTAAGTTTACCAGTTTAGTTATTGATCATCAAAAACCCTAATTGCACATCTACTGATTTTGGACAAACGATCGAAGGTTTTTGTTTTTGTTTTTTTGTTTTTGTTTTTGTTTTGTTTTTTTTTTTGTTTTGTTTTTTTTTGCTTAGGGCTTATTTTACTTCATCTTGATGGTTGTTATGGTATGCTGTCTTTAGGCTCGGTTGTGGGGTTTTTTAGTTTTGTTTATTGTGCCTTCCTTATATTTAGGTTTTAGAGTAGTTGCACTTTGCTTATGCCGGTTGAAATGGTATTTATGGTTAGATGCTGGGTTGAGTAAACGAGTTTGATAGTTTGGTTTGGGCTTGACTGTTAAAGTCAGATGCTATTAGGGTGGTTAGATGTTGGTTATAGCTGCTGAAATGTTACTTATGGTTAGGTTTTTGGGTGAATAAATGAGTTTCATAGTTTGACTTGATGGTTTGGTTTGAGGTTTACTGTTAAAGTCAGATGCTATTAAAGTGGTTAGATGTTGCTTATTGCTGCTGAAATGTTACTTATGGTTAGGTTTTTGGGTGAGTAAATGAGTTTCATAGTTTGCTTTGGGGTTTACTGTTTGAGGCAGGTGCAATTGAATGTGAAACTTATTAAATGTTGTGCAACATTTGTTTTTTTTTTTGGTTTTCTTGCTTCCCATTTTCCCTTCCCCCCCTTTTTTAGATGATTTCCACTAACTTTTTTTGATTTTTTTTGTTTGTCTTTTTTTCCCCCTTCTCTTTTTGCAAACTCTAAACTGATAATGCTTTTGTTGTTCGCATTAACTGTTTCGAATATGTTAGTCGTTTTACTTTGTATCTTTGTTTGTTGGTTTCATAACGGGACATCTATTACCACTTTTGCCGTTGAAATATGTTCTTGCTAATGTTCATTTTTTTTGGGTAGATATTGTTGGAAAGGAGGGTGTGCAGCTTTCAGCGCACCAACTGATCGAGAATTGTGTGCTTATTCTTCATCGGCAGATCTGCTGGTTGCACACCAAAGGTGCTTTGATGCCTTTTGTTTTTGCAAGACGCTTTTGGTGTGAATTACGTATTCAAGGTTTCTTTTTTTAATTGGAAAAGGGTTGCCTATGGATGATCTTGTGTCTTCACAGCAGCTTGGAGGCCAGCCAATGGCTCCTGGTATGGTGGAAGGTGAGCTGCGGTATTCTATTTTGAGTTGTTATTTGTTAAATTTTGTTGTTTTGTTTTTGTATGCCTCTTTGTGATTGATAAATCACTTCTTGACAGTATTCTTTTTTTTTTATTGGAGCAGGTTGCGTTTGGATGATACCCCCTCCTAAGCGGTGTAGAAAGAGGAGGCCGAGAGAGGCAACAACACGTCGACCCATATGATTATGTGCGCAACGTACATCAGCCAACGGTTCCTGATGTGATGGAAGGTGAGTATCACTCTTCTCTTTTCAGATGTGGTATGTGAATTTTTGGGGTTTGTTTTGATTCCAATTTATCTTTGGTCAACCACATTGACATGGTATCTTTTTTTTTAATTGGAATAGGATTACTTGTGGATGATACCCGCCCGTACAACCCTATAAAAGAGCCACCCGTCTGAACGGAACCCCGAGCCCAGCTAACCTTTGTCAGTCATCTGGTTATGTGCATGTTGGTGGTCAGCCAATGACTCCTAATACAATGGAAGGTGGCTTTACCTATTCTCTCTCACGGCGTGTCAACTTTTATCGTTTGTTGCGAGAATCTGAGTTAGGCTTTTGTGCTATTCTTTATTATCAATAGGATTTCCTGTATGCAATGCAGCTGCCTCGAAACAAAGCCGGAAAAGAAAAGAAATGTCAGGTGATGTAGTTAGGCCACAAGTGCACAACCCTGACACATATGGTGCTGTGCATGGAGGTGTTGGCCAGCTACCTTTGCATGTGCGTGAAGGTCAGTGGTTTTACCTTTTTTTGTGCCAAAATGTTAAAAACAGGCCTGCTTTTGAGTTATTTATTTTGAATTCAATGCATTTGTTTTCCAGCAACACGAAATGCCGTTGATGGTGATGTTGCCGCTGATGTTGGATGTCATGGTTTTATTTGCAAAACGGCGAAGAAAAAGGCGACCATGTCGGACCTCCACACCATCTATGCATCAATCAAATTTAGAATGGTTTTATTCTGTGGTGAACCATCTACTCCTAATGCAGTTGAAAGTAAGGTTTTTTTTTTGTTCCTAGCTTTTTTAAACACATGGTCTTCAGCCAACATTAATTAAAATTTTTGTGGTGCTTTCTTTTGTTACCAGCAGCCAGGGTACATACTAATGGTCAACCAGGTGTTACGGAAAGTGTTGGCCATCAATCACAGCACCGGAAAAGAGATAGGCGTGTGGGCCACCCATACAAGGACTTGCGGCGGCGGGCTCTCATCACAACGTCCGTTCTGCTCGAATAATAGTGAGCCGACAACAATGAAGAGTCATCTTCTTCTACAATGCATGGTGCGTGTACCTTTTTTTCTTGTTTTTTTCCCCGCTTTTTGTGTGCCTCATCGTTTTTACAAACATATATTGTCAGGTCTTTAAGTTCATGATGGTTTCTTAATCAATGTAGGCACCCGATGAGTATGAAGATCTAGGAGAGTACTTCGGCGATGTTGTTATTGTAATGCTTCTTTGCGTGCGGAGCAGCTTGCAGGCCATCGTCTTGGAGATGCTTCAACTAAATACCATGCATGTTGTGGGGGTGGTAAAGTTTTTATGCAACCTGACGCATACCCGCCTCAGTATATCAAAGACTTGCTAGAGCAACGACACTTTATGGAAAACATCCGAACATACAATCAGATGTTTGCAATGACGTTGTTCGGTGCCACGGTTGACAACGCAATCAACAATGGTGGAGGGCCATATGTTTTTAAAGTCTCTGGCCAAATATACCATCGGATAGGCTCACTTTGCCCAGTTAATGATGATCCAAAGTTTTTACAGCTCTACATCTATGACACGCAGGATGAAGTTAAAGCATAGGTTGTGCCATTTTTCAACCTCGAGATGGGCTGATTTAAATCCAGATATAGTGCAAGGACTAATTCACTTCTTAGATGCTCACAATGAACTGGTACATATATTTAGGATCTGCGTGACAAATGTGCCCATCATGATGTCCCAAAATTTAAGGTGAAGTTTTATAGCGGTGAAGCTCCCCGCGGTTATGAGGCTCTATTATCAAATACCCTTGGCGCTATTGTCTTTGACTGTGGGCCTGAAAGTGAATCAAATTATGATGTTATACTGGAGTGCAAATGGCCCGCTAAAAAGAATAAGCAAGATCCATAAGTCGTATGTCTTTGCAGTTCCGTTGATATTCATCTATGGTCGAGGGTATCATACAAAGCGAAGTTAAAACGCGGATCCAAACATCGAGCCAAAACGGGTGTCGATGAATGAATTTTATGCATACCAGTTACACCCAAGGCGTGATAGCTATAACCTGCATTTCGCACTCGAAGGATTTTTCAACAGTATGTTGTTGGCGTTCTTGTTGCATAGAACATAATAGGATGGATTTTTATAGAACACATCCGAGTGATATTCGAGGAGATTTTTTGTTAGGCCTTTATGATGCAATTTCAAGGGGAGATCATGATGGGTCACAGGCGAGTTCTCGCATTATATTTCCTTCGTCGTTCTTCGGAGGTCCGAGGTATATGTATAGCCATTATTTGGATGCATTGGCGATTTGCAAGGTGCTTGGTAATCCAAGGTTTTTTATAACATTCACTTGCAATGTGAAGTGGCCTGAGATATAAAGATACATGGCCCATTTCCTCATTTGACAACAACATAGAGGCGGATATAGTGTGCGAGTTTTTGAGCAAAAAGTCAAATCATTTGTCAAGTTTCTCAAGGGAAGACAGACATTTGGTTATGTCACAGGAGGTATGACTATTTTTTTTAGAAATAAAGCTTTGTGTTTTATTTTTCAGCGAATTTTCCCATTGATGCTTGCATAATGTGGTACGCGAGCGTGTTATTCTAATGTTTATTTCTTCTAATTTTTGGGCATGTAGTGTTGTACACCATCGAGTTTCAGAAGCGTGGCCTGCCACATTGTCATACACTCCTTTGGATTTCTTCATCAACCAAAATAGAAGATGCTCAAGATGTCGATCAATACATTTCTACAGAGTTACCGATCCTCAGGCGATCCAGCACTTATAAAATTGTTTCAGAATGATGATGCATGGCCGTGTGGCAAGGCCAACCGAATGCACCATGTATGAAAAGATATGTGCAGACAAAAATTCCCAAAACAATACAATAATGAAATTTTCTTTGATGACAAAGGTTATCCACATTATCGAAGAAGACAAGGAAATACTTTTGCAGCAAAAGGGAAAATAAAGCTTGACAACGGGTATGTCGTGCCGTATAACAGTGATTTGTGCCGGCATTTGAAGCTCATATCAATGTCGAATACTGTGGGTGGAGCATGCTGATAAAATATCTGTTTAAGTATATATCAAAAGGAACTGACAAAATCTTTGCCAAAGTAACGAGATCTATTGGTGAAGCATCTACTTCGTCGGCGCGGCCGCAGGAATCGATTGATGAGATACAGAATTACCTTGATGGCGGTTCATATGTCCTCATGAAGCATGTTGGAGAATCCTCAAATTTGAAATACATATCGAGAGCCAGTCCAGGATCCTTTCAGTCCATTGGAGAACATGCAACACATAACTTTTAGAGATGGTGATAACTTAGAAGCGGTGGTCAATCGTCGTGATCGTAAGGTGACATCGCTCACAGAATGGTTCACTTACAACATTGAAAATGAAGATGGGCGACATTTGACTTACTTGCGGTTTCTCGAGTTTGTGTGGTATGGAGATCGGAAATGTTGGTCACGTAAAAAGACTAACAAATCTTCTATTGGACGGCTTGCGTACATACACCCAACTTCGGGTGAGCTTTTCTACTTAAGAATGTTGTTATGTCATCAAAGAGGATGTAGAGACTTCGCAGAGCTCAGTCATCAACGAAATTGTCTATCCAACATATTGTGCGTATGTGATGCACTAGGCTTGCTTGGTGATGACAAAGAATGGGACACAGCTCTTGAAGAAGACTGCGGGTCATCCTCATCTGCGGAACTAAGGTTCCTTTTTTCAAGGCTACTTACTCATTGTGAAATTGCAAACCCTTTGTACTTACGGGATAAATATTGGCGAGAAATGGGCCATGATATTCCAGCAATTGTCTCAGAACAAGTGCGTATACCCAACTACCATGTCAATGATGCAGAATTGGAAGGGTATATATTATATGAATTGGAAATAATACTAAGAAGCTGTGGAAAATCAGTACAAAATTATGGTTTGGAGTCACCTCCAAAGCAACTTCTGGATCAATTAAACAACCCTTGTTAATGGAAGAGAAGAATTACAGAGGATGCCGGCATGAGAAAGAGATGAATCTATTCCAAGGCTAAACACTAAACAAAAATTATATATGACCATTGTTATAAAGCTTTTAAAACAGGTAATCAGGAATTGATATTCATATATGGTCATGGAGGAATTGGTAAAACTTTTCTTTGGAAAACAATAACTAGCACTATACGAGCTAAAGGTAAGATTGTGTTAGCATTTGCTTCTTCCGTATTGCTTCTCTCCTTCTTCCAGCAGGGCGGACCGCATTCAAGATTCAAACTTCCGCCGAGCTTACATATGAGTCCTCTGTTGCGTAAAAAACACTCTCATAGGAAACCTTTTAAAGCTGACCTCATTATTTGGGATGAAGCACCGATGAATGACCGCCGATGCTTTGAAACATTAGATAGGACTCTCAGAGATATATTAGATGCACCGGATGTTTTGTTTGGTGGGAAAACAGTTGTTTTAGGCGGTGATTTTTGGCAAACATTGCCAATCAAAAAAGGCGCACCAAAAATGGAGATAGTAGCATCATCGATAGCAGAATCACACCTCTGGCCTTATTTTCAGCTGATGACACTTAAAGAAAACATGAGGCTGTTGCAGTCAGATTTGACTCTAGAAGAGCAGAGCACGGTCCTTTGCATCATGGCTTATCGATATTGGAGTTGGTAAAATTGGTGAGCGATGAAGACCCTAGAGATTCAACATGGGTTGAGATTCCTTCTAGATTTTGCATACAAGATGATGAACAAGGACTCTCGAATCTTATAGATTTCATCTATGATCAGCCTACACTTCAAACCCCTTCAGCAATCACTCTACAAGAAAAGGCAATCGTGTGTCAAAGAATGAAACAACGGACATTATTAATTCAAGAGTTTTAGACATGGTCGATGGCGAAATAACAACATATGCAAGCTATGATATAGCCACACCGGTGGGAAATAGCGGGGCTGAAATAGAGATGTTATACCCTCCTGAGTATATAAACACATTTAAGCTGCCGGGTTTCCCGCATGAACTGCAACTCAAGGTTGGATCACCAGTAATGCTTTTAAGGAATGTTAACTTAGCAAGCGGTTTATGCAACGGGACACGCATGATAGTGACACAACTGATGTCAAAGCTTATTGAAGTGCAAATCATCAGGCACAAGAGTGCGAGAAAGTTTTCATTCATAGGATACCGCTCATTCATAAAGATCCAAACCTCCCTTTTGTTTTCAAACGCACTCAATTCCCAATAAAGCTTTATTACGCTATGACAATCAATAAAAGCCAAGGCCAATCTTTAAACAAAATTGGTGTTTACCTTCCCGAGCCATGTTGGTCATGGGCAATTGTATGTGGCTCTCTCTAGAGCCACATCTGCTCATGGATTAAGAGTTCTTATCAAACAATAGGAAAACCAAAGAGCAAATGTCACAAAAAATATCGTTTACAGAGATTTAAAAATAAAATAAAAGAGACAGCTTTTGTTTTGCTACCACAGACATAGCGATTAGTCTTTGCCTTTTTTTTACAACAACCTTATTCCTTTGTTTGTTATTATATACACAATGCCATCATAATTTCATGTTACTATCTTTTATTTTTATAAAAGTATCATGAAAGGATCTACTCACAGGTAGATTTGCTGCCCCCCGATTTTATATGGCGTGTCTCATCATTTTAATGCTACGATTCCTATTCCCTATATCATTGTTCATTTTTGATTGTTTATCTGCATCTGAATTTCTTTTGTTATCACTTACCAGCATAATGGAAGAAGCTCAGAATGCTCTGGTGCAACATGCCTCTGAACACAAAAGCCTTGAAATCAGTGCTTCACCAAAAATTGTAACGATACGACAATTGAAGCCAACATCTCACAGCAAAGTGCTCGAAGCCAGGGTCTACAAGAAATGGACTTCAGTCACTTTTGGCAAAAAGGATGCAGCTGGAGTTTCTGGCAAAAAAAAAAGAAATAGGGTTTTGTTGTATCCTGATAGATCAAGAGGTGTGTATTAGTTCAGGCAACACGCATAAAACATACTACCATTTGAGATTTTTCTAATAACAAATAATTATCAACAGGGCAATGCTATACAGGGGAACACGAATATTAGAGAATTCGACTATTTCAACCCAAAAATCAAGCTTGGGGAGGTCTACAGGATCTCGGAGTTCATCTGTGAGCCAACCAATCCTTACCAACAAACGATTAACAACAAAACAAGCCTGAAATTTGGGAAATTTGATGCTATACAAGCACCAAACATGCCTGACCACTACTTTGATTTTGTTTCGTATAACTAACCACAGGGTTCCTACAGAAGATGCAATGGGAAGAATGCAGTACCTAATTACGGCGGTATCCTTTCTACTATCATTTTTGGCAACAAACACGGTTACATCCTAACAATTGGTGGTGATAGATTACATAGGATGTTTGCGGTCGGTGGGAGAAGTTGTGCGCAAAACAAATGCCGAACAACAAGCTGTTTGAGAAAAGTCGATATCGAAAATTTGAGGTACATTGATTTATACTAATTTCCTTTTTTTCTAAAAAATAAAATGCCAAATGGCTTGGTGATCTTTTCAGTGGTAATGTTGTTGAGTTCACTATGTGGGATGATGTGTGAAATTTGAAGAGGCTCACCTTCAAGCAACATAACAACCAGTCATAATTGCTGTCATTTCTTGCCGAGTAGCGAAATTGAGTATTGTGTGAACAGGTTATAAAAACTTAAAGCGTCGATTCTTACCAAATTGTCAAACAATACCATCATAGATTACCAGCTAACAGCGACGTCTGCAACACGCTACTATTTGAATCTGCGAATACCTTGGTCGCATAAAAATTTGATGATTCTAATTTTCCAACACAAAACAAGCACAAAGAAAAGCAACAAAAAACACCGCCTCTCCGTATTACAAAGACTCCATATGAGGCTGTTGAAAAAGAAAAGTACCGGAATAGATTTCCTTTGAAGACACTGCTAAACCAAGATCCTGAAACCTATTCGGTAAGTTTTGTGTAACACAAAATTTAAAAAACCAACATTCAATTACACTCCCGAAAAAAAGTTTAACGCAAAAAAAAAATGCCGCTTAACTGTTTGCACAAACATTTGTAGGGGGTGCATTTCACAGCTGACACAATAGTAACCGGTATCAACATCAAGAGAGATTGTTTCTACATGTCTTGCAGCGAATGTGCTTCGAAAGTGAAAGAAGAGGGAGGAATGTATCGCTGTCTAAACCATGGAAAACAAGAAAAACCATCCTACAAGTACATAATTTTCTACCTCGACTTCATATAATATTAAAAAACAGAATATGCCATGAAAATTAAACCCTCATCGTTTGACTAGATCAAACACACAGGTTTAATTTCAAGGCTTTCATCACAGATCTATCCGCAACAGTTGAGGTAACTTTTTTCAGCCCGGAAGATATTCAGGTATTCATGCTCGAACTCTGGAAAAGCATACAGGAAGACACGCAAGAAATACCTCAAGAGATTTTTGCCATTGAAGCGCAAAAAAATGTCTTCCAGCTCCATTTCAACACATCAGGTAGGAGAGGAGATTTGATTGTTGGTAAAGTTTTAAACAAAAACAAAAGGCGGGAGGAAAACACAAAGATGATAGAAGCATCCCCAGGTAGCACCATTTAAATCAACAAAGTATCTTGGTTACAACAGCAACTCCTAGGTACAAATATTTAATGTTTGGTTGCGCATTCATAGGAACACCAGCAGCAACTGTTACACCAACAAACCAAGAACATCTCAGCCAAAAACAAGCTGAACAAAGTGCCATTGCAGCAACAAAGGAACCGGAAGGTGATTGCTACAAATTTAATACACAATTTTATTAAATAAAAGTTGTTGTGCCTGTCTCATTTGCAAATACAAATACTGAATATTGGTTTATGACTCACTAGAAACACCAGCTACACCTGCGACAATAACAGCCATGGAGGATTTGAAAGACCAAAAACATAAACCAACCAATTCAAAAAGTGTGAAAAGATCATTGTTTCAGGATGAGCATGAAAATGCGAAAAAACAAAAAGGTTAGACCTGCAAACTTAACAACCCATTTTATTCAATGCAATATCTTACAATAGATTTTCATGGGTCACACACAAGCACTACAACAACACTCATAATAAGATCACTGACACACACAACTGCAAAGACAACCAACAACAGAGAGCACACTTAGTAAGCACACACTTAGAGATCCATCAAGCCCCTAAGTTTCTGGATAAAAATGTCATTGTTACGAGCATTGAGCTCCAGTTTCCGTGCCAAAATGCGCATCTACATGATTTTTTGATTATCTTTACCTTGAACCCCCCTCAAATATTCTGCTGTTTTTTGAGCATGCGTGTTCCCAACACTCTTCAATTATTGAATGAAGCTGAGCCTTTCTTCAGTGATTCCAACCAATCTTCCCGCAAGCGCATTCATTTGTTGTGCCATCCCAATATCTTCGCCAGAAGCTTGGTAGCAATAGAACACTAGCATATCATGCCAGTTGTTAGAATTCCTTTTATCACACCTAGGGTATCTAGACATTTCCTTATCTCACTTCTTTATCACAAGTTAAAAAATTAAGTGGTTCACTAACAAGATGGATTGGCTCTCTTAAATAGGCAGGCAAAAAAATAAAAACAAAACACATATACATACATTACTGTTTATTGCATTTGTTTTTTTCATTTAATTTATCCATGCTAAAATTACAACTTTTATTATTGCTTTTTTGATCACAACAATTTACACATGCATGTATCTCAAACATAAACGCAAACTTTATTAAACACATACATATTATATCACGCTGCACAATAACATTTAGAAATCAATTAGTCCCTTAAGCTTCATGGCAAACACATCCTTATCACGAGCACTTAGATCCAACACATCTACCATTGTTATCATTTCATCAACTTTTTTACCATCTTTCTGTTGAAGTTCCTTTAAGTGCTCGACAATTTTTTGCGCAAAAAGGTTGCCTACGGTTTCCAGCTCTTGAATGAAACGGGCCCTTTGATACGCTTATGTAGCGCGTTCGGGGTCAAAGGAGCTTCCTTTTCATCGAGCAAGTTTTATAACACCCTAGGCAGTGAATCTAATCGTTGTAGTGTAGTATTAGGGTAAGCCACGGGTATTGATATCGTTCTCTAGGGGAATAAGAATGCTAGTGAGAAATTACTACGCTAAGGTTGGAGTTGAGGAAGATTATTTTTTATCTTTTTTATGTTTTTTTAGGAAATTGAAAGGTATGAATCTCGGGGTTTGGATTTGAGGGTTGGTATTTCTACCGATTACTCTACTATTATCTAATCTAATTAACTAAGCTAGGGGTAGTCTATGTCTATTGTTGTGTGCTCGTATGATGATTAAGAATGTATTTACTTAGGTTTTATTACTCCCTAGTTATCTCCTATTGATGGTTGAATTGTCACGTCCTTATTCTTAACGTGTTATGTTTCTAAGTCGGTAGGGTATGCGTTATCCCTAACTCTTTGAAGCTACCAAAGGTTAATGACTATGAAATCTCTAGGATTCATAAACTTAACACTAAGGTATTCTTTGGATGTTTAGCCTACCATTCCACTAGTGACTATAAGCTAAGGTTCAACAAAGATTAATCAAGCATTAATAACACCTTGGATGACCTATCGCAATACTAGGTCAATAACAATTAAGATAAGGGACAACCAATCAATATTCAATAACTAGGTTTCATATTGCCTAAGCAAACACACAAAGTAAATTAGTAGGAAATGGAGAACATGCAAGCATACACACAATCAATTGAAGACATAATTGAATTAAGGAAGTAAAACACTTATCTTGATGTAAGATAGGGTATGGAACCCTAAATACATGAACCGAGCCTTGATTGGTTTAGGTTTTTACTCACTTAAAACTACCTCTTTAAAACGAAAATTGATTCTATATAATGTTTACAATTGCGGCGGCGTCACTCTTTAATTGTGGCGCCGTGTCAGTCGCCATCATTGGGTTTCGTTCGCCCGCGTTAACATGCGTGGCGGCGTCTTTATGCTGTGGTAGCGTCGCTCAGTCCTGGCCGTCTGGATCAAATCTGAAGCGTCACGGTGCGATGCCTACTCTTTTAAAACGATGCCGTCACTAGAAAATAAGCAATTTGGCTACGTGTAAGATTTACAAAACATGTCGCTGACGGCATCACAAATAAGACATGGCCCGGATCCCGCCAGTTCCGGCTGATACAGTGTCTCCGATTCTTGACTTTGGCCATTTTCTTACGTATATTACAGCCTTTTGTCGAATAAGTGTCATTCCAGCAATTTGCCTTCAAGAGACCTAAAAGTGAAAAGGAACGAAATTAAGTAGTAACGGATACAAAAGTGATCAATTAGAGGCTTAAATGACCCATCAGTGTACCTTTAAATCTTTATCAAATATCACACACTTGGTATTTTGCTTGTCCTCAAGCAAATGTGCTTTTAGCCAATTAATTTATAAGTTAGGGGTCATGAGGCATTGGTTTAGAATAATTCACAACACATATAAATACATAAAAGTTATAACAAGCACGGAAATTACATACAGCACCTCTGTTTGGATACTCATCTCTCGGGTGTATATGAAATATATCAAGTTGGAAATGGAAGATAAACACTCATTTACGGTCTAGTACATAGATTACCATAGGCTTGAGACTAGATGAAACCTCCATCGCTTTGGCGTAAGCACCTAGGAAAGAACTATCCAAGAGGTATTTTAAAGGGTTGTAATGTTAGGCTTACGGTAGGGAAACAAAGGGTTTGGTGGGATAGGCGATTTAATGGTGGCAAGTCAAAAATCTTTATGTTACAAGCATGAGAAGAATGGCGTTGCTAAGCCAAGACTCGACACTCTAAACTCTAGATAACTGAAACAAACATACATAAACTTAAAGATAGATTTAGGTTGGTAGCCCGTATGTTGTTGTTGTTTTTTTTTTTTTTTTTTTTTTTTTTAACTTAACTCTATTTTTTCTTTTTCACTTTCTTCTATTTTTTTCGATTTTTTTTTAATACACTTTTTACTCTACCATCCTCTGATAACATCAAAATAATAGGTTTATAGGCACATCCCCTACAATTGAGTTTTTATTACTCAACACTAATTTGACGAATTGAAAAGATCAAAACAATTGGAGTACATTATTCATGAAATAAAGGAATTTGAATTTAGTTTCTCTTCCGGTCATTTCATAAATTTAACTTTTCCCATGACAATGGGTCCCAATACGTGGCCAAAGGATATGACTCGACTTAGCAACTTATGCAAGCAACTAGATAATTGAACTAAGGGTTTTAGTATGATAACAATAATGCACTAAAAGTGAGTGCATACAAAGGTAGGCTAAGGCGATTTGGGTGTACATTTGGGGGTGGATTGTAAACAATGCTCTTCATTGATATTCGGAAACGGCGTCCACGAGAACGTGAAAAGGATAGGCTCGGAGGGGGTTAACTAGGGGTATAAATTGTACTAAAGATGAGTCAACGCAAGGTGTGGGGAAATACTTTCAACGGCGTGGAAAAGTAATTATATTCTGGTATCAACAAGGGTTGCTTTGTCTGCTCTTATCATTTAGTTATTCCTATCTACACAAGTGTAGTCTTACTAGCGATCTCGGAATGCATCACAAAACAAGTTCTAGAATCTATTATACAACCGGTTCACACTCTAGCATTAAAGATAAGTGCTTTAATTCATACTAATCTAAGGCGATCATCACACCCCAATTACACATTTTCGCGGCGGAATGGAATACACGGGGATGACTGCCAAAGCCTCACAATTACAGTTATATTGAACGACATAAAGTGTCGTTTTGAAAACACATCATTTGATATAATAAAACATTCAGAGTTTACAAAATATAGGTCCCAAATGAAAATCAACATGTGCGAAAATAAGTTTGCTACAAACCAAACGATGTTTTAAAGTGCATAAAACCCATGTGAGACGCGTCGTCACCGCGACTCTATGATAAGTCCCTATGCATGCCATAAAGTTTATGCCTTAGATACCTGAAAATACATTGCTTAAAGTGTCAACACAAAGGTTGAGTGAGTTCATAGAGTTTATTCAAATGTTTTATATCGACCCCACAAGTATAAGTCATGTATGACAAATATGTCACATAAAAATGTTACAATTTCTATAAGCACATGACACCGGCTAGATCGATCATGATGTGCCCCAACAGAGTGTTTGCCAAACAACTCAAATTCGATATTAAATGAAATGCATCCGTTTGTAGTTGGGACCACCCGACAGGATGGAGGACCCCAATAGATCTATTCACTCACTCTCGCTTCTTCCGGAATTAACGGTTCATGATTATGAAATGGGGACATTCAATTGGCAATGAGGTAACTTAAGCAATGTAAATGAATTTGATATACTTGGGCTCGTAATAAAATGATGTGCAATGTATTCTCCCCTGTAGGTTTGAAATAAAGTATAAACTTGAAAGACGGGGCTATGAAAACTCACTTGATACAATGATTATGATGGCAAAAGTAGATACACTGAAATGAGGCGCAATCTCAATCTGCAACCTATTATGAATGATATGATCTAATATAAGTCATGAAACAATGTTGTGCATGCAAACTCATATGATATCCATACCACTTGTGCAATTTTGAAAATGAATTTTATCGTTGAAATATACGTTTATGACATCTCGTCATGTTATAAAATACTTTACAAGTATTTACGTTGAAACAACATCGTATGATAGTCGTTAAGTGATAAATCAAGAAAACATAGTTTTTTGTAGTAAAACAATGTACTTTGATAATTCGTGAAAAGGACTAAGTAGCCTCGGAAAGCTAGTCGTAAATCGGTAAATTTCGAGTGTTAGGAAACAAACTCAATGGTTTTAGAAAGCTTGTCACATTATCTAAAAGTAGTAACACTGAACTTTTGTCCATACGAGTCTCAATCCTAGATAAAAATGATGGTGAAGTGAGGTAGTCGGGCCAAAAATGCAGTTTCTGGCCAGTTTTCGTGAATGTTTGAGAGGTCATAAGTTACTCGTTATAATTCCGTTTGACGGTGGACATTTTGGAAAATAGGCCAGGTGAACTAACTTTTACTTGAAGATATAATTTTCTCAAAACTGACTCCATTGATGAGAAAAGGCTCCAAACATCATGACAACCTTTTGACACTTAGAAAAATATTTAAGTGTTAGTGCTGAAGAAAATAGTTGTGATCGTCGTATTTCAAATATGTATATCTTTAGCGTTATAGGTCCGTTTTCTACGTTCTATATATCCTCAGAATCGTGATAGTATGTATTAATATATTTTTGATAAGTCGACTCTTCTAGTTTAGGTTTACAACTCGTTTTTGACATTTGAAAAACCCTTGACAGCAAGTATATTTTTAGAAAATAGTTTTCGTCGTTAAACTTGAAAATAACGTAACTTCTTCGTTATAAACCCGTTTTAACCCGTTCAAGCGGCCATGGTTTCGTTTTTAATTCTATTTTCTGAAAATATAACCCAAAATAATCCATGACCTCCTGAAATTTCCAGATTTTGAAATTTTGGACAGACCTCAATTTTGTGTTGTCGAAAATGATTTTTCTAGTGTAATACTTGTTCTAAACCATTCAAATCAACACCAAAGCTATTCTAAACCTACCATACACCTTCTTAGGGTGTCATGGGTTCCTAAACATCATCAACAAAGATAGGTTTTATGGGAATAATTATAGGATAGTTAATACTTATTATAAGTATAAAAACAAATAAAAAGTGGTATGATTCATAGTATATTTGCATGTTTTTGTTACTAGATCATAAAAATATATCAAGAATGAGTATGAAAGAGTAGTAAAAATTATGAAAAGCTTACTTGAGTGATTGAAGAGTTTTTGAGGTAGAAACTTAATTAATCTTTAGGTTTTTATTTCAAAACATTGAAATAGATTACTAAATGAACTTGATAAACACTTGATTTTGAAAAATTTATGGATTTCTCTTCTTGATCTTGCTTGGTCGATCATCACAAAGAAAATGGGAGAGTTTATTTTTATTTTTCACCTTCCAAATGTGTAGTGTATGTGTTTTTGTTTTGTAAAATAACTGGTATATTACAAATATCTAGCAATTTGTATAGGTGTACATTTTAGAAGTAAAAATCAAATTTGCCACTCTTGATGTAGTGGGATAACGGTAGAAGTATTTTGTGTATTTTGTTAGTTAAATGTATTTTAAGTTAAGTATAATATGTATTTGGTACATATAATTAATTATTAAGTGTAGCGTTAGCTAGAAATCGATTTTAACGGAACAAAATAAAATATATCGAAGTCATAAAAATTATAAAAATACATATATATATATATTTATAGAATAATATATATATATATATATATAACAATATATATACAAAATATATCCAAATCATCGGGTAAACTAATAATATAATTTTCATAGTCTTAAAATGAGTATAAAAATATATCAGGACAATTGTCGGAAGTGTCAGATCAATTATTCAAAATAAGGATAGATGCGATAGCGTTTATTTAATAAATAAATACACGTGAATGAAATATGCAAACCCATGCATAAATTAATATGAAGGTGATGTTACTGATGATATGTAGAGTAACTCTAGTCTATATGTAATGTTCTCAATGATGTTCCATGAATACGCAGCTTAACCCTCAAGGTTACGCGTATTTGATACTCGTAAACCTAGTTTACGAAAAATGATAAATAGTGAATAGTGATTTTTCTCCGGGAATGAATAGTGTTTCATGAATAGTAAAATTTTGAAATAACTTCTCAAAGTCTCAAACCGACTTCAAAAACGAGGAATAGTAAAATGATGAATAGTAACCAGTGAATAGTAATTTCCCCGAGATGAATAGTGAAATTTTCAAAGTTTGAGAAATGACCTGAAATTACGATTTGTCACATTCGCCCACCCAAAAAGGAATTCAGTCCCTGAATTCAGTTCATGTTGGTTTCTAGAGTGTCATTTGTGAAAAGGTGAGGATATTTTGAGTCGCATCGGGTCTTCCCGCATTTTCTGAATCGTACCACGCCTTTCCAAGGCGAGACTTTCAAGATAACTCTGTTGCCAACTTGAAATTCTAATGGTTTGTGACTTATGAAACACATTTCCAATATTTTGCATCGTATATCAACGTAGCTTTTCTATCTATTTGTTGTTGCTTGTAACTGATTCTTGATCTATACTATTTCTTTGTTGTTTCATGAATAAGTTATGGACTAGTGAGTTGGGCTTTCCTGATTTTTGGCCCGTAAATAAGTGAATGACACCTCAACCGCAGAGTGCCTCAATTGGTGCAGTCAATATGTTCATGTGATAACTATTGTTGTAAGGGAACTTGTTCGATGAAGAATGATTTGCCTAATCATTTCCAGAAAATCACACATGCTTTGAGTATATATTCTAATGTTTGAATCGTTCTCTGCGACAATTGGTGAGGATGATAGGCGGTACTCATGTCCCAGTAGGTTCCATGGGAATCTTGAAATGATTGTCAGAAGTCTAAGGTGAATCGACTACCTTATATTAGGTATAATTGAAATTGATACCATATGTCTCATGCCAAATTTCAAAATGTCAAGTCTGTCGAAAAGGGCATTATTGAAAAGAATAGATTATGGGTACAAGTTCTGATTCCTCATGTTTCTAGTTCTAGCGAATGTCATGACTTGAGTCTTCTTTGCCTAAGGCGCTTAGTCTCCATTACTAAGATGTTTATTGCTTGATGGTGTCTCTCTTAATTTACCTTATCGAAATGTTTCCACGCTCTATGTGGTCAAGTCACAAAACCTTAAATATTTAAGTGATGTGGTGTGGTGGTTGATTTTCAAGATTTGTTCCGATATTGAGTGCTTCTTAAATAGTTCATCACTGAGATTGTTATCATGCTAGTAAAAACATATATATTAGCTTATACTATGTCGAAGAATGTTTGTTCTGATTTCACTTGTAGATGGAGAGTCATTGATTGTCCGATATGTTCAGACCTGTTGCATCTCTTGATATGAAAGTGAGGTTATCTATAATTTCTAGAGAACACAATGTCTTAGGGGAAGTTTATATCGATAATCTTAATTTAACTCAATTATCATTTTAGGGAAACTCATTGTAAGGAAGTTTACATATTGCTGAGGCCATGTTTAATGGAATGTTCTGTAGTCTCTGTTAGGAGGCTTGGTTTATTTCTACAGTGTTGCTTAGTGTGTATTCGCTTTGCACTAAATCCTGTAACTCGGTCTAGCTGGTACTTTTGAAATGATAGAATTTGGCTTCTAGTCCAAAGATAGTGGTTCATATTGTCTCGTGATGTCTTAAAATTTCTATTGAGTTTTGAATCATCTTACTACATACTTCTAGTCCTTGTTGGTAGTTCTGAAATCCTTTCATTGTTTTCTTGTATCGAGGAATCCTCCTCATAGATGGTATAGAGAATCTTTTCCTAAAAAGGTCACTGGTAAAAATTTCAACATATCGGTTGAGTGAGTGATGAATGGCATATGTATCTATAGAGTGTTAACAAAAGAGATGTTTAAGAACAATTTATCTAATTACAAAGCTTTACTTTTGAGTGAAGATTGTTTTAGGAAGTTTGAAAAGATGCTTGTTTTTTTCATGACATAATCTTTCCTGAATTATACATAGGTGATCAGGCTATGTATAATCGAGGACAAATGATGTGATGCTTAGTTTGTTGAAATGGTATTATGTTTCTCCGAAGTTTTAGATGGTATTCAACATTTTGTTTTGTAAGATAATGGTTCAAACAATTTTTCACTGTAACATGAAAATCGTTTCGCGTAATGGTAGTAAATAGTTGATAGAATGACTAAAAATCAATTTATAAGGTGGTAACAAAACAACTTGTTTTAGAATTTTGTGAGACAATTTTCCTAAGATGGTGGTAAAATAGCTTGAAATAAAATTATGTGAAATAATTTTATAAAGTGTAGCAAAATAACTTGAAATAAGATTTGTTCAAATGGTTTGTAGGATACATGGGAGAACCTCATAGAATGGTAATAGTCTCCTAATTGGTCAAGAATAAAGTTTCCCTAATCCCTAGTAAGATAGCGGTATATTGTTGCAAAATGATTGAAAATTGGGCAATTGGAATAGGGAATGAAATAAACAAAGGTTGTGTTTATCGTGGAGATAATAAATGATAAAGATTACATTAGATAGAAAGGTACTTATTATCTGTTCCTGTTGATGGTCTAATCATGTCTCAAGTGTAGGAGCAGTAGGCTGTCTACCAGCAACAACTTTGAAACTCTCACCGTCCTCAAATCTATAAGATGGTGTAGTGTTTATAGTCTTAGTGATAGATGGTAATGGTATGTCAAATCATGCACGCTTCCCAAGCTGCAAGTCAGATGTATGAGTAGTGTCTATGAGATGTGATGGTACGGATGGTGCTCTAGATGATAATGATGATGATGATGATGGTGGTGGAAATCCTAGTGATAAGTTAGGAGATGATGGTGAATGAAATACTACTCTATTTCGTGTTGTCTCGCGATGTTTCAGAGGTAAAGCTAGAGTATGCACTATTGGACGTGTGGTATGAGTAGGCGATGGTGGTTGTATTACATAGTAGCGGTTGATCTAAGAATGAGGGTAAGAAAGAATGTACTCTCTTTCTTTCTTGATGCATCCTAATAGGTCCATTAGGACTAAGCCTATAAGTCCTACCAAATGGTATGATCTGTCCCGACAGAATGATAGGAACTGCCCTGTTCCTACGACGAATCGATGGTGACAGTGGTGGTGTAGGTGTAACTTTGTCCTCCTCAAAGGGTTCAATCTTAGCATCTGATGTTATCGGTGCTGAGTCAACTGATGTTAAAACTATAGTAGGTAATGACAAGGTATCCTCCATGTCAGAGTCTGATGTGAGGATAATGGAATGGGTATCGGAAGACATCAATGTGACAATCGATTTGAAATGAAAGTAAATAACCCGCATAATGTGCGTATAAAACCGCATGTATAATGAATATGCACTTATGATGAAATGATGAGATGCTATGATGATGCAGTTATAGTCTAGGGTCAATGATACAACCTAGTTCTCTATAACTCTTGCTGATAATCTGTTCACACCCCCAAATTACCTGTTTAGCAGCGGAATGGAATACCTGGGGGATGACTGCCATAACATCACAGTTACAGTTATATTAAACGACCTAAAGTGTCGTTTTGAAAACACATCGTTTGATATAATAAAACATTCAGAGTTTACAAAATATAGGTCCCAAATGAAAATCAACATGTGCGAAAATAAGTTTGTTACAAACCAAACGATGTTTTAAAGTGCATAAAACCCATGTGAGAAGCGTCGTCACCGCGACTCTATGATAAGTCCTTATGCATGACATGAAGTTTATGCCTTAGATACCAGAAAATACATTGCTAAAAGTGTCAACACAAAGGTTGAGTGAGTTCATAGAGTTTATGTAAATGTTTTATACGGCCACCACAAGTATAAGTCATGTATGACAAATATGTCACATAAAAATGTTACAATTGCTATAAGCACATGACACCGAAGCTAGACTGATCATGATGTTCGCCCCAACAGAGTGTATGCCAAACAACTCAAATTCTGATATTAAATGAAATGCATCCGTTTGACCAGTTGGGACCACCAACCCGGATGGAGGAGTCACCCTCAATAGATCTATTCACTCACTCTCACTTCTTCCGGAATTAACGGTTCATGATTATGAAATGGGGACATTCAATTGGCAATGAGGTAACTTAAGCAATGTAAATGAATTTGATATACTTGGGCTTGTAATAAAATGATGTGCAATGTATTCTCCCCCGTAGGTTTGAAATAAAGTATAAACTTGAAAGACGCGGTTATGAAAAATCACTTGATACAATGATTATGATGGCAAAAGTGGACACACTGAAATGAGGCGCAATCTCAAACTGCAACCTATTATGAATGATATGATCTAATATAAGTCATGAAATAATGTTGTGCATGCAAACTCATATGATATCCATACCACTTGTGCAATTTTGAAAATGAATTTTATCGTTGAAATATACGTTTATGATATCTCGTCATGTTATAAAATACTTTACAAGTATTTACGTTGAAACAACATCCTATGATAGTCGTTAAGTGATAAATCAAGAAAACATAGTTTTTCGTAGTAAAACAATGTACTTTGAAAATTCGTGAAAAGGACTAAGTAGCCTCGGAAAGCTAGTCGTAAATCGGTAAATATCGAGTGTTAGGAAACAAACTCAATGGTTTTAGAAAGCTTGTAACATTATCTAAAAGTCGTAACACTGAACTTTTGTCCATACGAGTCTCAATCCTAGAGAAAAATGATGGTGAAGTGAGGTAGTCGGGCTAAAAATGCGTTTCGCCGCTGAATGTTTGAGAGGTCATAAGTTACTCGTTATAAATCCGTTTGACGAATGGTTGGATATTTTTGAAAATAGGCCAGGTGAACTAACTTTTACTTAGAGATATAATTTTCTCAAAACTGACTCCATTCATGAGAAAAACGGCTCCAAACATGGTCATCCGCGACAACCTTTTTGACACTTAGAAAAATATTTAAGTGTTTGTGCTGAAGAAAATAGTTGTGATCGTCATATTTCAAATATGTATATCTTTACCGTTATAGGTCCGTTTTCTACGTTCTATATATCCTCGGAATCGTGATAGTATGTATTAATATATTTTTGATAAGTCGACTCTTCTAGTTTAGGTTTACAACTCGTTTTTGACCTTTGAAAAACCCTTGACAGCAAGTATATTCTTAGAAAATAGTTTTCGTCGTTAAACTTGAAAATAACGTAACTTCTTCGTTATAAATCCGTTTTAACCCGTTCAAGGCCCATGGTTTCGTTTTTAATTCAATTTTCTGAAAATATAACCCAAAATAATCCATGACCTGCTGAAATTTCCAGATTTTGAAATTTTGGACAGACCTCAATTTTGTGTTGTCGAAAATGATTTTTCTAGTGTAATACTTGTTCTAAACCATTCCAATCAACACCAAAGCTATTCTAAACCTACCATACACCTTCTTAGGGTGTCATAGGTTCCTAAACTTCATCAACAAAGATAGGTTTCATAGGAATAATTATAGGATAGTTAAAACTCAAAATAAGTATAAAAACAAGTAAAAAGTGGTATGATTGATAGTATATTTGCATGTTTTTGTTGGTGGCAGAATCAGCGGAAGGGTTAAACACCAGACTTGAGCACTGGAGGGAGGCTCTTGAAGACAATGGCCTGAGGGTGAGCAGGGAGAAGACTGAATACCTGAGATGTGATTTTGGAAGGATTGAGCCAGGTCACCACGAACAAATTGATATTCATATAGGTGATCAGATCCTCACGCCCAAGGAGTCTTTTAGATACTTAGGATCGATAATACATAAATCAGGGAGGATAGATGAGGACGTAACCCACCGGATTAGAAATGGGTGGGCGAGATGGAGGGCGGCTTCAGAGTCCTTTTGACAGAAACATCCCTTTTAGTTAAAGGAAAAATTCTATAAGGTGGCAATTAGACCGCTATCTGTACGCCTAATGTTGGCCCATATTAAAGGCACATGCTAATGGGTAGAGGTATATAATTGAGGATGCTAAGATGGACTTGTGGTAAAACCTTGCTTGACATGATCCCGAACGGAGTTTTCAGAGCAAAACTTGAGGTCGGAAATATTGTTTCGAAAATGAGAGAAGGAAGGTTGAGGTGGTTCTGATGTCGAGGAGGCCACGCCGCCAGCTAGGGTCGAAGCGCTTGATGTAGATGGCGTGGAAGGAGAGGAAGGCACTCCATATCGTGGGAGGATAGACTTAAGCTTGACATGACGGAGCTTAGTTTGACCGAGGACATGATCTCGATAGAAGGGATGGAGGGATAGAATTAGGATTTCGCGGCAGTGGTGCTAGGTGCTTGACTGATTTGCGGGTTCTGGTGCTAGGTGTGCTGGCTTTGGTGTCCCTTTGCCTCCTTGCGTGTTTTGTTTTGTAGCCTCTCTTTTGTTTTGACGTAGTCTTAGGCCCCGTGGCGCGTGGTTTGCGTTGTTGCTCCCATAGCTTTTGCTGCTTTATCTTGCTCCCTGCGTTTGGTTTGGTGCTACGTGTTTTTGCTTTAGCTTTATGCCTCGTATGCTTCTTTGCTTTGCTCTGTGTTGCCTCCTTTTGTCGATATGCTTCTGGAATGCCTGGGCTTTTGGTTTTATTTAGGTTGCGCTTTGCTATTGGCTTATTTCGGGTGTGCTTGTGGGTGGTTCCTTTTCCCAGATGCCCTGTTTGCTGGTTTGCTTGCTTTTACTATGTTTTGCCTATTGTTTTGTCGTATGCTATATCTATCCTTTCGCACTAGCACACATACACTTGCCGGAGGTCTCGTTGGAAGCGCCTCTCTACACAAGGGTTTACCCTGGTGTAGGGGTAGGATCTGTCTACATTTTTACCTCCCCCATACCCCTCTAGGCGGGATTGGGTTTGTTGTTGTTGTTGTTGTTTTTGTTACTAGATCATAAAAATATATCAAGAATGAGTATGAAAGAGTAGTAAAAATTATGAAAAGCTTACTTGAGTGATTGAAGAGTTTTTGAGGTAGAAACTTAATTAATCTTTAGGTTTTTATTTCAAAACATTGAAATAGATTACTAAATGAACTTGATAAACACTTGATCTTGAAAAATTTATGGATTTCTCTTCTTGATCTTGCTTGGTCAATCATCACAAAGAAAATGGGAGAGTTTCTTTTTATTTTTCACCTTCCAAATGTGTAGTGTATGTGTTTTTGTTTTGTAAAATAACTAGTATATTACAAATATCTAGCAATTTGTGTAGGTGTACATTTTAGAAGTAAAAATCAAATTCGCCACTCTTGGTGAGACTAGGGGCGCACGCGTTGTGTGTATGTCCCAGAACATGGTAAGATAATCAAAGGCAATAGCAATACCACTATGTGGTTATCGGATATCACTTGGAATCGTGTGATCACTTTACAAAGTAAACTATTCGACCCTAATGCCTGGGTTGCACGAATATCTACTTGGGATAAGAACAAATGTAGTTATAGAATTAGGTACAATTTAATAACCCTTTTGCTTAGAAGTGTTAATCGTTTTCTGTGTGTCTTTCATGCATAATCAGATATCCTATTTATAGGAGATTACTCTTAGCCAGTCAAATGGAATTATGAGAATTAATCGGCCCATTAATCGCCTCATAATTATCCCCATTATAGCCGTTAGTGGTTATATGACCAATTAAACGTGGTCATTAAGTAGTTGTAACTGCCATTTAGAAGTACTTACATAGCACTAGCATTACTTTCATAATACTAGCAGTACTTTCCACTAGCAGTACTTTATAATACTAGCAGTACTTTCCACTAGCAAAGACTTTCAACTAGCAAGATTTTCCACTAAGAGTCGTGGTGTTCAGGGACCTTATGGGTGTACACTCCGTACCTCCTGACCCATTACCAGGTGTGAACTAATCCCACAAGTGCACTAAATTTTCCAACAATCCTCCCTAAATTTAGTTCACTTCCTTTGCATGAAAAACAAACATCAAACAAAGCATGTGCATAAACGAAAATATCATGAGGATTGAATTTTCATCTTAGTACATTACACGTTGAAATATTCGAGAATCAGGGTGTTCTAAGAAACCCATTTGAATACCTGAAGATAAAATACACACAAATTTTCAAACACTTAAAAGCTCCTGACACTATACAAGCCATGTGTCCATATCCAAATTCATAAATGTTGTAAAAGCTAAAGTCCAAAAGCTTCCTGAAGCGGCAAAACTTTAACATTTACATAGGTGGTTCCTCTTTATTCATGCTCCTGCCAAGCACTTTTTCAAAGAAAATTAACCATTAAGAAGTAAAGACTTCATCCTCCTTTCCACAGGTTCTGAGCACAACCTTGGGATGTAAATAAAACATGTGCTCCAACCATCAATGTTCAGCTTTCCACATTGAACTCAGCTCCCAAGTTTCCTCAGGAGGGAGTTGGGTGTCTTAGCATTCAATGACTAAGTTGGACTTAAACCCATCCCTTTAGCAGACTTTATAACCAAGTCTCTAGCCAGACCCTTCATCAAGTGATGAGCTAAGTTCTGTTGAGATCTAACAAACTCTATAGATACCACCCCATTCATGATAAGCTCATGAATCATGCTATGTATGACACCTAAGTGTCTAGACTTACCATTGTACATCTGGATATAAGCCTTAGCCAATGTAGCCTACTATCACATCGGATAGAAATAGATGCTATAGGTTTAGGCCACAATGGAATCTCAAGAAGCAAGTTTTTCATCCATTCAGCTTCTTTTAACGCAAATGCTAAAGCCACAAATTCGATTCTATGTTGAACTGGTGATGCAAGTTTGTTTCGAGGATGCCCAAGAAATTGCACCTCCACCAAGTAGGAATACCAGCACTAATGGTAGACGAATTGTCTCGTTACTGATCCAACTTGCATCGTGTGTATCCTTCCAACACCGATGGATAACCAAGATATGATAGACTATAATCCATAGTTCTCTTCAAATACTTCAGACCCTCTAAACTTGCCAGTGATGAGCACTAGGATTACTAGTATACCGCTCAATTTCCCAATCGCAAAACCAATATCAGCCTTGTATAAGTCATGGCATACATCAGGCAGCCAATTACCCTAGAATACTCAAGTTGAGATACAACTTTGCCATAATTAGGCATCAACTTCTCACAAGTATCCATAGGTGTACTTACTGGAGTACAATCAAACTAATTGAATTTCCTCAACACTTTCTCAATATAATGAGACTGAGAGATAGAAATTCTTTTACTTTCATGTTTAATTCTTATACCAAGGATAACATCAGCCTCCCTCATGTCCTTCATGGAGAACCTTGATGACAAAAATTCCTTTGTCAGGTCAACCTGATTTTGGTCATACAAAGATCAACATGTCATCAACATATAGACAAATGATGACTCCTTTACCAGATTCATCAAATTTGCTATATACACATTTGTCAACTTGGTTAAGAACATAACCACTAGACAAAACCACTTCATCAAATTTTTGATGCCATTTCTTAGGTGCCTACTTTAGTTCATAAAGAGACTTAATCAGTTTACACACCTTATTTTCATTGCCAGGCAAGATGAAGCCCTGAGGTTGGTTCATATAAACCTCCTCATCCAATTCACCATTCAAGAAAGCTGTCTTCACATCCATTTGATGAATAATCAGATTGTGAATAGATGCCAAAGCAATCGCAGCTTATGGTACTGATACAGCCACAGGCATAAGTATCAAAATATTCTATCCCTGACTTTTGTTTAAAGCCTTGAATGACTAGTCTAGCCTTGAACTTTTCAAGAGTTCCATCTACCTTCATTTTCCTTTTGAAAATCCATTTGCAACCCAGAGGTTTGCAACAGTGTGGTAGATCAACCAACACCCAAGTGTTGTTGCCCATGATGGAATCCATCTCATCATTAATTGCTTCTTTTCAGAAAGCAATATCCGACTTCATTCATTTCTTCTTCAAATGTCTTGGGATCATCCTCAACAATGAAGCAATAGGAGTATTGGTCGAGACTCATCCATTTTCCTTCAATTAAGTATAATGAAACTCGGTCCAAATGACTTTGGAGTCCTCGACCCTTTTGCTCTTCCCGAGCTCAGTTCGTTGTTGAACTACAACTCATCAGGACCACCGATGGTTCATAATAAGGGTGTGCATGGTCCAAAACCGGACCGGACGACCGAAACCCTTCGCCAGATAACCCTAGACCGAGACCGACCAATGTGGTCGGTCCGGCTCGTCCGACCGTCCGTCGGTCCTTCGGTCGGTCCGGCCCAACAAGCCAAATTGTCGGTTTTGGTCCGGACCGACCGACCGAGGACCAATTAGCCTAAAGTCAGATCCGGGACGGACCGAATGTGGTCGGTTCGGTCTCGGTCCGTGTCGGTCCGGTCGGTCCTTCGGTCGGTCCGGTCCGTTCGGGTCATATGCTCACCCTTAGTTCATCATCAGGGACCTCTGATACACCAGTGTCATGAGTTCCATTAGGAATCCTCTTACTTGGTCTAGGGACTGATGAGAATCTATTCTCATCAAAGTTTGCATCCCTTGATTCAATTATTGAGTTAACTGAAACATATTCATTAGGTTCAATAACATAGAACCTAAAAGCCTTGGAATGCTCAACATATCCAACAAAGATGCAGTCAATACCTCTTTCACCCAAAGTCTTTAGCTTTGAATCAGGGAGTCTTACAACAGCCCTACAACCCCAACCCGAGATAGTTCAAAGTGGGTTTCTTTTAGTCCAGAGTTCATAAGGGGTAACCTTGTTCCTTTTGTTGGAAACCCTATTTAATAAATAGCAAGTCTGTAACATAGCTTCACCCCAACCCTTGACTCATCCAATAGGACAACATGGAATTAACCATCTCCTTCAAAGACCGTTTTTCCTTTCGAAATACCATTTGTCGAGGAGTATAAGGGCAGTAATTTCATGGATCATACCACAGATCTAAACATACGAGTATCCATGTACTCACCTCCCTATCAGCCTTAATCTTTTGATCAAACACCCAAGTTGTAATTCAACTTCAGTTTTAAACACTTTGAATTTATCTAATGCTTCATCCTTGGTATGTAAAAGATAGACATAACAAAATCTAGAAGCATCATCAATAAATGTCACAAAGTACTTCTTATTCAACTAAGAAGGAGTGGCATGCAAATCACACAGGTCACCGTGAATTAGCTCCAAGACCTTAGTCTCACAACTAACACCTAAAAGGTTTCTTGGTTATCTTGGTCAACATGCAAGTTTTACACTTTTTAGTGTTCATGTCAAGTGCTGGGATCAACCCTTCCTTAGACATATCTTTCATCCTTTTATAGTGTACATGGCCAAGTCTTGCATGCCATAGGGTAGAGTCAGTCTGGTCAGTGGTGGTCACAAAGGCTGAATTTACACTATCAGTGGCAATATTAAACCTGAACATTTGATTACATAAATAACCAAAACCAATAAAAACACCATGCTTAGAAAGCACAAATTTATCAGACTCAATAACTTGTTTATAACCATGATTATTCAAAGTACTGCTTGAAACCAAGTTCTTCCTCATATCAGGAACATGAATAATATTAAACAAAGTTACAATCTTTCCAGAACTAAATCTAAGATCTACACAACCACAACCATGCACCAAGGCTGTTGACTCATTTCCCATGCGAAGAATAGAACCATCATTCAGTGACTCATAAGTCTTGAACCAGCTTCTATCTTTACACACATGAAATGTTGCACCAGACTCAAACCACCACGCAACATCATCATCCTGCACATAATGAGATTCAGATACATATGTAACATAATAAATCTGAAAAAGACTTATTAACCATATTCTGACCTTTCAGTGAGTTGGAAGAACCACCACTCCCTGAACCATTATTGCCCGACCCATTGGCTTTACCACCAACCTTAACACCCTTGCAATCCCTTTTAATGTGACCAGATTTGCCACATTTCCAACAAGTAGGTGTTGCCTTCTTGTTAGGATCTACCCTCATGTTGTCATGATATTTGCGTTTGCCTTTGTTGTCATTGTACCTGGTGGAGTTGTTATGCTCCACCATATTGCCAACAGATGCACCAGCAGCATTGCTACTCTTTGGCTTGTCATTATCCTGCACCTTGAGAGATTCCTCAATGAGCATGATGCTGCTCAACTCAACCAGAGTTAATTCCTCTTTCTGTTTCAAGGTATGCTTGAAATCTTTCCAAGAAGGAGGAAGTTTATCAATAACACAAGAGACTGAAATAGCCTCATCCATGTGCATATTGTGTTGTGTAAACCTTCCAAGTATACCAAGAAGTTCATTGTATTGTTCCATAACTGGTCTTGAATAAGTCATTTTGTAATTTGTGAAATTACTCACAAGGAACTTCTTACTTGATGCATCCTCAGCCATATATTTGGCATCCAAAGAATCCCACAGTTCTTTGGAAGATTCAAAGTTCTGATAAATGTCAAAGAGTGAATCAGACATACCATTGACAACTAAGCCTCTGCATATGTAGTCATCATTCTCCCATTTGATCCTCCTCCTGATCTGCTCCACAGTAGCATCATCCCCATCATAAGGAATAAGTGTGGTTAGCACATACACCACACTCATGCTTGACAGCAAGAAGTGCATCTTCTTCTGCCATATCCTGAAGTCAAACCCTTCAAACTTATCAAGCTTGGCAAAGTTTGAAGCCATATGTTTCATTGCAAAGAACAACCATTGATTATCACAAATAGTTTACTTTGATTGTTGGTGTGTATGTCCCAGGACAGGGTAAGATAATCAAAGGCAATAGCAATACCACTATGTGGTTACCGGATATCACTTGGAATCGTGTGATCACTTTCCAAAGTAAACTATTCGACCCTAATGCATGGGTTGCACGAATATCTACTTGGGATAAGACCAAATGTAGTTATAGAATTAGGCACAATTCAATAACCCTTTTGCTTAGAAGTGTTAATCGTTTTCTGTGTGTCTTTCATCCATAATCAGATATCCTATTTATAGGAGATTACTCTTAGCCAGTCAAATGGAATTATGAGAATTAATCGCCCATTAATCGCTCATAATTATCCCCATTATAGCTTTAGTAGTGGTTACATGACCAATTAAACGTGGTCATTAGCAGCTTGTAACTCGCCATTTAGTAATACTTACATAGCACTAGCAAAAATGACTTTCATAATACTAGCGGTACTTTCCACTAGCGTTACTTTCTACTATGATTACTTTTCCACTAGCGATTACTTTTATAATACTAGCGGTACTTCCTTTAGCAGTACTTTCAATACAGATACTTTCCACTAAAAGAGTCAGAGTGTTTAGGGACCTTATGGGTGTACACTCCGTACCTCCTGACCCATTACCAGGTGTGAACTAATCCCACAAGTGCACTAAATTTTCCAACAGGCAATGGGATAAGGGTAGAAGTATTTTGTGTATTTTGTTAGTTAAATGTATTTTAAGTTAAGTATAATATGTATTTGGTACATATAATTAGTTATTAAGTGTAGTGTTAGCTAGAAATCGATTTTAACGGAACAAAATAAAATATATCGAAGTCATAAAAATTATAAAAATACATTTCTCGCAAGTATTGAGTGAATAAATATTTATCGAGTTGAATTTACGAAAACCGTCGTAAATATATATATATATATATATATATATATATATATATATATAACAATATATATACAAAATAAATCCAAATCATCGAGTAAACTAATAATATAATTTTTATAGTCTTAAAATGAGTATAAAAATATATCTGGATAATTGTCGGAAGTGTCGTCTATTATTCAAAATAAATGATAGATGCGATAGCGTTTATTTAATAAATAAATACACGTTAATGAAATATGCAAACCCATGCATAAATTAATATGAAGGTGATGTTTACGATGATATATAGATTAACTCTAGTCTATATGTAATGTTCTCAATGATGTTCCATGAATCACAGCGACAACCCTCAAGGTTACATATTTGATACTCGTAAACACGGTTCCGAAAAATGATGAATAGTGAATCATGAATAGTGATTTTTCTCCGGGAATGAATAGTGTTTCGTGAATAGTAAAATTTTGAAATAACTTCTCAAAGTCTCAAACCGACTTCAAAAACGATGAATAGTAACTAGTGAATAGTAATTCCCCCTAGATGAATAGTGAAAATTTTAAAGTTTGAGAAATAACCTGAAATTACGATCTGTCACACCTCACATTTTGGGTGGAATTTAAGTGGTAAAGGGTTTTTGTGCTAGTCATATAACTTCCTATTAATGAGACGCTTTATTAAGACTAATGGCCCACTCCTATCTGTCATGAAAAATTTTAAATTTGGTGCCAAAATTAACCTAAACAATATCTCTCATGGTTTATTATACAAATGAAATTGGACAAAGCAAATAGTCAAGAATAAACATAGTTTCAAAGTTCCCGTTTTATTTTCCCTTCCTACACTTAAACTGAACATTGTCCCCAATGTTCCCCGAAAGTATCAAAGTTATGATAATGGAAGGTAATTAAAAACGAAAGAAACTAATACTCCCCTGATTAGCTCGGTAGGATCCATGTGTTAAGTAGTGGTTAAATCTTTCTTCAAGAAGAATTTTATGCGTGAAAAGCTCCATCCAATCTTTTGTACCTTATTCTTGACAAATTAAACCTGCACACTTGAAGAAAACAAACAAAACCTTCGCGTAAAATCGGTGGTAACAATATATATACAAGACTCTACTAAACTAAGATATAATGCTTGTGGAATGGATGTTTCACAGATTTTACGGAAAATTAAGACCTGGAAAATTCAAAATTTATAAGTAGCACAGAAACAGAAAAAAATTAGTAAGCATTTACGCTCCTCACGCCGTCGAGGTTCTGACCAGCATCTGAGTTATCTGTGGCGAAGTCTGCGATTTTACGGAAAAATTAAGAAAATTTATATCTTTAGAATCTGGAATAATTCTTGTAAAAACATCCATTATGACTCGATACAAGCATTTGACTCGAACAAACACACATGTATATCTTTTAACTAATTTAAATTCTCATGTTCACGTTTCTTTTGAAAGCGTGTGTAATCCTCCCTACACTTATCCCTTATGTAAAATACCTTTATATGTAATTAAGAAGAGGTTAAAGACAAAATAAACCATTTTTACAAATTTAAACATGAGACTAAACAATCACTAAAAAGATATACGACATACTAACAAGCAAACAATTAAGCATATGTTGCCTCCCAAGAAGCGCTTTTCTTTATTTATGAGTCTTGTAGCTAGACTCGAAGTCGTGCCCTTGCGTGGTTTCTTTTTTCATCCTCAATGAGAATTCTATCATGTTGACAAAATTTTCATCGACTCTATACCTAGGCCCTAGGGTCAAACAATCCCTATAGTAAAGTATCCTTTTCTCCCACATGAAGGGCATACATTTTTCAACATCGTCTTTGCTTTTTTCCTCAAAAGCTCTAATGTTGTCTCGTTCATAAATGGACCAAGAGCCATATCCGCTCATCTTCCAAGGAATCCTATAAGTGATCTCATCGTTCCCATTCACAAACCTAACCCTTCTTTCGGATTTGTCATAGATTAATTTAGATTTTTCAACAAACGGTTTTCCTAGCACAACCTGGGATAAACTATAGTCAATGACGCACCCTACATCTTCTAGGACCACAAAATCAACTAGGTAGGTGAAATTTCCTATAAAGACATGTACATCCTTGACTCTTCCCACAAAATTGCAAACCCCACCATGATACTTAGGGTCTCTCCTAATCTTAAGTCGCTCATTCATGATGTCATTGTAAATGGTTGATGACATCACGTTAATTGGAGATTCCGTATCTATGTAAGCATGCTCAACATTCCTATATCCAATCATACAAGGGATTTTAATGTTCCAAGGATTTCTTCTCCTAATCTTTGGGCATATCCTAATAATGGGTGATCGAGGATTGTTGACTATGTATTGGTGGTATGAACTTCTTCCTTAGAGGGGTAAAGGTTGAAGTAAGCACTATCTTCCTTATTCTCATTCTTACTCTCTAAACTGTTATCCGAACTACTGCTAATCATAGAGCCAACAACAGAAGCGCTAACCACCTTCTCAACAGCATCCCTAATTGTACTATCAAATACCTTTTTTAAATCCTGAAGGTCGTTGTTTCTACTAACATAACGGCTACGATGGTTGTGTTGGTCATTGGGTTGGGTTTTGAGTGAAAGTGATTTATTTGGTGGTGGGTTGTCGAATGGTGGTTGATTATCACCTTCCATGATGAAAAGTGATGGGGTTTACGAGCAAAGGTCATGAAGAAGGGGGATAGACTACGCGGAAGCTAAAAATGGGAAAAAAAGCTTACTTGATAGGAATCAAACAAGGAAACCTAAACGAGGTAGACTCCTAACTAGCTATTCTTATTCCCGCGGCCTGTGAAACTTGATACGATTACGCAGCACGCGTTAGGGTCAAAGGAACTTCCTTTTCGTCGAGCAAGTTTTATAACACCATAGGCAGTGAACCTAATCGTTGTAGTGTAGTATTAGGGTAAGCCACAGATATTGATATCGTTCTATAGGGGAATAGGAATGCTAGTGAGAAATTACTACGCTAAGGTTGGAGTTGAGGAAGATTAATTTTTTATCTTTTTTATGTTTTTTAGGAAATTGAAAGGTACGAATCTCGGGGTTTGGATTTGGGGGTTAGTATTTCTACCGATTACTCTACTATTATCTAATCTAATTAACTAAGCTAGGGGTAGTCTATGTCTATTGTTGTGTGCTCGTATGATGATTAAAAATATATTTACTTAGGTTTTATTACTCCCTAGTTATCTCCTATTGATGGTTGAATTGTCACGTCCTTATTCTTAACGTGTTGTGTTTCTAAAGTCGTAGGGTATGCATTTATTCCTAACTCTTTGAAGCTACCAAAGGTTAATGACTGCAAAATTTCTAGGATTCATAAACTTAACACTAAGGTATTCTTTGGTTGTTTAGCCTACGATTCCACTAGTGACTATAAGCTAAGGTTCAACAAAGATTAATCAAGCATTAATAACAAAACGGATGACCTATCGCAATACTAGGTCAATAACAATTAAGATAAGAGACAACCAATCAATATTCAATAACTAGGTTTCATATTACCTAAGCAAACACACAAGTAAATTAGCCGGACATGGAGAACATGCAAGCATACATACAATCAATTGAAGACATAATTGAATTAAGGAAGTAAAACACTTATCTTGATGTAAAATAGGGTATGGAACCCTAAAATACTGTACAAGACAGCCTTGGTTCGGTTTAGGTTTTTACTCCACAAAATTACCTCTTTAAAACTGAAAAATTCGGATTCTATATATAATGTTACAATTGCGACGGCGTCACTCTTTAATTGTGACGCCGTCGGGTTGCCGTCATTAGGGTTTTGTCTTGGCCAAGTTAACATCGTGACGGCGTCACGTTATGCCTGTGACGCCGTCGCCTTCGGATCTCGGCGTCGTGCGGATCAAATCTAGGCCGCGCGAGCTGCGCCCCCTACTCTTTTAAAACCGATGCGTCACGAAAATAAGCAATTTGGCTAACGTATTATCGTCACAAAACATGTCGTGACGGCGTCAAAATAAGACGGCGCCGTCCTTCATTCAGTGGCCTTAGTGTCTCGATTCTTGACTTTGGCCATTTTCTTTGTATATTCGCGCCTTTTCGTCTGAATAAATGTCATTCCAGCAATTTGCCTTCAAGAGACCTAAAAAGTGAAAAGGAACGAAATTAAGTAGTAACGGATACAAAAGTGATCAATTAAGGGCTTAAATGACCCCTCCAAAGTGTACCTTTTAAATCCTTATCACCCTTTCACTGATAACACCACCTAATTTTACAGACAATGCGTTTATTTCTCGCGCTATTTCAATCTCCTCTGTTGAGGCTCGGCGAAAATATAAAAATAACATGTCTGTCCAGTTCGTAGAATTATCATCGTTCATCAACTTAGCACACTTAGGATGGATTGGCATTATGTTTTGTTGGTTACTTTGACTAGCCAAACAATTAGTTTATGAAAGAATTATCATGCACACTTCATATTTTAAATATCCACTGTAACCATAGCCTCCTTTTTAACATGCCTGTTCTATATCTCCAATCCCTGCCCTCATAATTCAATCCCTCACATGATGCACAGTTGCTCCACTATTATTGAATAACACCAAAAAAAAAAAATGATAGCCATTCCACTGTTTGCTCAGCCACATTTACAAGATTCATTTAAAATTACATGATATTATTAGTGCCTGCATTCCACATTTTAAAAAATTGCCCTTATCGTTCAACCTTTGCAATGATGCATGCATGGTCTGATGTCATTAAGTAGCAGCAACACAAAATTGCAAATTACTTTACTATTTATGCAGCTACTTTAAAGTCCAGCCACACATTGGCACTCAATTTGTTTTTTTCACTTACACATGCTTACAAGCTCTACTATTTTTGAAAACACAGTGAAAACAGGACAACCACTTGCTGATTTTGCATGCCACCTTGCTTTTCTCACATTATGCACACCTATCAAAGCCTAACATACCATTTTTTTATGCAGCCACTTTATCTTGGAACCACAAATCACCACTCAACCATAGATAATGCTATTTACCTTTAACCAACCAGACACTAAAAACAGTAGAAATAAAAATTGATGTGCATCTGGTTTCACACTTCTTAAATTCTTTGCATTTATTAACCTTGAATATAAAACATAAATAAACATTCATACACAAAAATAGATTTTTATTCATGACAGAATTCAAATACTTGACTGAAGAAAATACATTAAAATACAGCATACTTAAAATTCACGGAGCCTTGCTACCAATATAGTCACTAGCAGCAGTCACCAGACCAACCACCACTAACCCTTTAAATCCATCAAACCTACATGACATTGCTTTTCAGTCCTCCCTTCACGAGCTAAATCCAAGACACCAACCAACGCAGCTAAAATATTTCGCTCTCTCTGTTGCGTCTCCAACATACACTCAACTGCATCAGGGGCAACATCATCAAATGGACCAAAAGACTTACCCTCTTCGATTAGTTGCTCTCTTCTCTCAATGTTAGCCTCAAGATCAGCACATTTCTGTGAAATGTATATGATCAGGCTTTCATTTTCTCTCCATTCTTGCACAAACAGATATTTAAAGCAACGCTGGTGCTTATTAGACCCACAACACTCCTTTAAATGGTCAATGTTTGGTCTTGCACCCATGGTGGTTAGATGTGAGGTGATTGCAAAATGGCTCACCAAAACCATCCTTATATAGGCAACAAAAACAAACAAGCTATAAAACAATTAATTTAAAAAATTAAATGGTACAAAAAAAAAGTAAAATAAAAACACATTCATATTACTTAGCTCATACACAAACTGGCGAGTTTTATTGATACAAACAACTTTTATTTTACAACATGAAATACAAACATGACCTCACCATAACATTCCTTCCACTCAGAAACAAGCCAACACCTAATACCACCAACAACCTCGCTAATCATATTGCTCCATAGTGAGCACGTGATGACGCTCCTCTCTACATGCTTTATGCGCTACATCAACAAGAACAACCATTGTAGCCAACAACTGATAGTCTTTCTTTTGTGCTTCTTGCAAACACGCAAGCCCATTAACAGCTACAGGGTCAGTTGAGCTAAAGGCTTCACCCTCTTTCAGCAGTTCCCTTTTTTTTTAATGATTCTTGCACGCACATCATCACATTTTTCATTGAGTACCATAATCAGGCCTTCGATATCACATTATTCATGTGAAAACAGCAAATGGAAAGCACGGTGCAGCTTATCAGAACCGCATGCTTCTTTCCAGGTTCATTAAAATTAGAGTCGTTCCCATTTTTCTGCGTAATATTGAATGATTGCTAAGGTGTAACCCCAATGACACACACATGCCATCGCTTATATAGACAAGAGGCGTACCTATGTCACTGTGAACAGTCCACCTAACCAAAGTAAAACAGTTGCAGTTTCATTCCATTTAGTTTCACCAGTTTATACCTAACCATCACAATGACAATTTGTTTGTACTTACAATGTTTTTTCATGTTTTCTGAGATATAATACTTGGCTACATCTATTTCCTTTTGCCTTCTCTCACTAATGCTATTATTTTGATTATGTTTATGCAGTGACGATGGAACCTGCAGCTGCAGAGAAAAGGAAGACAAGGAACACTGATAAAAAGAAGGAAATCTAACCATTAGCTTATCAATATGGATATTTAAACTGGCAACCTAAAAACTTGATATGTTTTGAGACATATTCCTGCTGTAGCTGCAGAAATATGTTCCGAAACATTCTATTCTTTTGTGTCAAAGTTAGACAAAAAGCATGCCATGTTTGCATGCCAAAACACTCCTATTTTGTGCCACGGTTACGGCCTGGCAACAAAAGTATGCAATGGCGTACAAAAATACTTCTCTTATGTGACAATATTGCAATATGACTGTAAAATTATGTGAAGGCTGGACACAACATATTTTGCGCACCGTTCCAGCAGTTAGTACATATGAATCTGATGTGTGTTTTAAAATGTTTGGCAAGTTTTGTATGCTGCGCATTCTTGCAGCAGCTATTGTTGCAATCGTATGGACTTCTACCGGCAGAAATATGTGCTAAAAGATTGTATTATTTTGTGTCGAACTTGGACAAAGGTATGACATGTTTGAATGGCAAAATACTCTTTTTTTGTGCTGTACAACGGCACACAAAACTGACGACTTTAGATCACAAGGATACGATATAGCTGCATCAGTCAATTGCACCATCTAGCCTTGCAATCTTATGACTTTTAACATTCCTATCTTTGACAAATTGTTTGTTACATATTTAACGAAAATAAATGCGGCAACGCGCGGGCTCAAAAACTCGTATATAACAAATCTCATCTTCACATATACACCATGGTCACTACTATTAGATAGGTATATTATGTTAGTTGGCCCACCCGGTTGTGGGCTTTTGGGTCCATCATGGTTTAAGGTTTTATTATGTACTCTCTATAAAAATATTGCATGAATAATAAAGTTATCCTTACGGGGTTGTTTATCCTTTCAACATAACCAACATTGTCCCTATCAAACTCGATGTCGACTATTCCTCGTGGTGTTTTTTGTTCAAAACTCTGTGAAGGAATGGAAGTCATGGATCACATACAACGTCCATCAGTTGATCCAAGCGCTGCAGCCTCTTCGTACTCCACCTACTCCCGAATGGTTTAAGGTAGATTCTCTTGTTAAGTCTTAGATTTTTTTTGACCTCGTCAGAGGTTCTTGTACGTCGCCTCGTTAAGGCGAATACCAAAATTGCCCTAGATGCTTGGATTATTCTTGAAACCATTTTCCTAGACAACAAGCGAACAAAACCGATAGCATTACATGGTGTGTTAGACATAGGGGATATGAGTGTTGATGCTTAATTAGTTTGCAAAAGTAGAATCCATAGCAACCTTACTTACCGATCTTGCCTCTCCCATATATGCATGATGATATGAACTTGTTAAGTATGCCATTTACGGCTTAAGTGATTGTTTTGCCCATGTGAACGACATCATTGCTCACCGCGATCCATTCCCTAACCTTGATACGGTCCGCTCCATGGTCACTACCGAGGATCTACGTTTAAAACAAAAAAATACATCTTCGACTATCTACACCACCTCCTCGTCTCCAACAATATTGTTGGCCGAGAGTGGTAGGCGTGACTCACGTGATTCTAGGACTCGAGACTCCCCAACTAATAAATCTCCTAATGTATGTCGCCACTATGCTTGAACCGGACAATGAAAATGGGGAAAAGGGTGTCGGTTTGTGCATGATAATATGAACCGTAGTAATACAGTCTCTCAAATTCTCTTTAGTCTATGAAAACATTACCCAATCCCAACGCATGCTTTAAACCCAACAAAATAAGTTTGCTACTTCCAGGCCTTATGTTGCTCGGTCCACTCTGCCTGGGTTTGGCTCACACCAGTCTACACAGGCCTATTACGCATCTACAGCCCAACAGGCCCCTACCACTGGTCCTCCAGTCCAACAGTACGTATCAAACTCTTTTGCAGTTTACAGTGGTCGAGAAACGCTTCTTCCGCAAGCATTTAATACATTGAACCTTCAGGATTTTGGTGATGCAAGATGAAATATGGATACAGGTGCGTGTTCCCATTTAAATTTGAATGCAAATAACCTAAGTACTATTTATAATAAAAGACTTTATCCGTCTGTCTTTGTTGGTGACGGTAAATCTATACCCCGTCACCAACACGGGCCAGAGTTTGTTGTCTAACCCTCATCGACCTCTTCATCTTCACAATGTTCCAATTACTCCCCATATTGTCAAAAAATTGATTTTTGTTCATCAATTTACCCGTGAAAACAAAGTTTCTATTTATTTTGACAAGTTCGGTTTTTCTGTGAAGGACTATTTGACTCGGAAAATACTCCTTCATTGTGATAGCATCGGGGATCTCTATCGAGTTACCAAGCCTACCTCGTACCCACAAGACTTTCTCGCTAGTCATCACACATGGCACAACGCCTTGGGTATCCGGGACATGAAGTGCTTCGTTATTAGCTTTTTAGTAATTCTGTTTGGTGTAATAACGAGAAGTCTCTCCTGCTTTGCCATGCTTGTCAGCTTGGTAAACACGTGATACTTCCATTTTCTGTTTCAGACACTGTTGTTAATTTTCCTTTTGATATCGTGCACTCGGATTTGTGGACTTCCCCACTCCCGAGTCAAAGTGGCATTAAGTATTATATTATTTTTTGGATCATTTTTCTCATTATTTGTGAGTATATCATTTACGTAATAAGTCTGATACATTTGCTAAATTTGTTCACTTTTTTTCTCTTGTAAAAACTCAATTTAATGCGGAAATAAAAGATTTTAAATGTGACCATGGCGGTGAGTTCGATAACACCATCTTTCAACAATTATTCACCAAACATGGTATACACACACGTTTTTCATGCCCTCGTACTTCTCAACAAAATGGTAAATCAGAACGTATGATTCGCACGATTAACAACCTGGTTAGGACCTATTATTTCAAGCTCATCTCCCCCTCACTTTTGGTCGAAGCTCTTTACATGGACACTTACCTTCTAAACATAATACTATCCACCGCCATCAATAATGACACTCCTAACTTCTGCCTATATAAAACTACACCAAATTACACCTTCTTGTGTGTCTTCGGTTGCTTGTGTTATTCCCACCTCGACACTAATTACAAGCTTGGACCACGTTCCACTCTATGCATTTTCCTTGGGTACCCGTCTAATCACCGAGGCTTTCATTGCTTAAATCTATCCACCAATAAAGTAATCATATCTCGCAACGTCACGTTTGACGAAACCAATTTTCCTCACGGGTTCGCAACACCCAATGGCGCACCATCCTACAGCTTTCTCGACACTACTCCTAATATCATCGCGCACCATATACTTCACAATCATACCTCACATATACCAACCCTATTCACATCTACGTCTCAAAATGTGGCTCGGTCCAACACAATCTCCTCAACATCTTCAGCCCAATCTATCATACCACCTCAACCCCGACATACACCTGGTCCAACGGACCCTACCCCTCCCTCAAAACTTAACATAAATCAACCCATACCTCCTCACACAACTCAACCCATAGGCCCAACCATATCCGTAACTCAACCACGACCCAATCCATCCTCAACCCACCCCATGGTCACACGGTTTCATCTTGGTACCAATAAAAAGAATCCGTGTTATAATTATCATGTATCTACTGTTTTCCCTCTTCCAAAGTCTTACACAATCGTCATGAATGATCCTAATTGGCAACATGCTATGCTTGACGAATTAATTCTTTAATTAAAAATAATACTTGGGTTCTTGTTCCACGACTTCCTGACGCGAACATTGTTTGTTCCATGTGGTTGTTCAAGCACAAGTATTTTGCATATGGATCTTCAAGCAAGCACAAGGCTCGCCTTGTTGCTAATGGGAACAGTTAACAACTTGTTGTTGATTATGATGAGACTTTCAGACCGATTGTTAAACCGACCACCATACGCACGGTTCTTAGTCTTGCTGCTTCTCGGCATTGGCCTATTCATTAGCTTGATGTCAAGAATGTCTTTTTGCATGGTACATTATCTGAGACTGTTTATATGCATCAGCTTCCTGGCTTTCGGGATCCTCGTCACCCTGATCATGTGTGTCTTCTTTAGAGATCCTTATATGGCCTCAAGCAGGCACCCCGTGCTTGGTTTTTGAGATTTGCGAGTTATGCTACTCGTATTAGGTTTTTCCCACCGCATATGAGATTCTTCCTTATTCATTTATAAGCAGGGATCGGGTATTTCTGTTGGTGTAACATTGATGAGGTTTCCTTATGTTTTAATGATCACAAATAAACCTTCGCAACAAAAAAAATCACAAAAATTAGCCAAAAACTAAAATGACCCAAGACTGGGCCTAGCGCGCTGCTGGCGCTCCAGCACACGGCCATCGCGCCAGAGTCTGTCCTAGGTCATCTCGGTTTTTGAATGTAGGCTTTCCCCTTACCCGAAAAATGTGGATATTTCATTACAGGTATGAATATGATAAGTGTTTCATTAGGAACACTCAAAACAAGTTCTAGACTTAGAGGGATTCAAAATCACAACCTCTCGTTTTTGACAAAATGCCTAACTCAAATATTTTACCAAACGCCTTTAGCCAAGGCTTTTCTAAACCTAGGAGACCCATACCTTTCATATAAGATCAAGTGAAATGTTCATATGACCATAATCTGTGTGTACGTCTTCTCTAATCACGTAACGAGTTTACTTCCTTATTAGTTAAACAAAGTCAAAGGTCTCTTTGCGTAAACGCATCATTTCCCAAATGGGATATGCTTTACTTATGATACAAAACACTTAGCTTGTTTGCATCAAGATAACTATTGATTGCGTCAAGTGTTGATTAATTTCGGATTATGATATTGTGAACTCTTGACATTGAGTTATTTGGAAAATGATTATCATTTGCATTTTCCCAAACACACTCCAAAATCATCATTGTCTAAATTCCTTTTTAATGACAATGTGATTAATCTCTTAATCAAATCTTTAATCATCAAAGAAACCTTAAACTATTTCAAATTCTCCTAAACCTATCTTCCTAAATGGAAACTTACATTCCCAATATTCTTATTATATCCCCTTACACACAATGTACTTTCATGTACCTTTGTCTCTTACATTCCCACAATATCCACTAAACATTCCCTTTACCCACATTTTCTTTTACCTACTAAGAATTGAACACATCACCTTCTTTCTTACCACATATCCACTATTCATTCTCTTCTTCATCTCTACCTACACACACATACTTCATTTTGAATTCAAATTACATACACACATACACTCAAACCTTCTCTCACACACACCACCATTTAAATTTGAATTTCATCAAAGGCTCCCCATCACATCACTATCTCATCCTTACAACTCATCTTCTCACTTCATCACATGGTGTATTTCGAATTTGAGTTTGAAACCTGAATCCAAGCTATAGGCTCCCAATCACTTCACCATCACATCTATATAACTCACCTCCTCTCTAATTCAACACATGCTAATTGGTTTGAATTTTGAATTTGAATTAGGAGGCTCCCCATCACTTCACCTTCACATCTAAAAACACTCATTCTTTCTATTTTAACACATGGGGTATTTGAATTTGAACTTGAATCTTAAGCCAAAGGCTCCACATCACATCATTATCAACTCATACATAACATACACCCTTCCTCTGCAAGAAATGGAATATCCCTTGACATATTCTTTTCCTCTCTAACCATGCCAAATCACTTAACTTAACCATGGTTTCTTTCTAACCAATCCCAACTCATACACTTCTTTCTCTCTCCCTCTCACAATTTGAATTTGAAATTTAAATCTTCCCTCTTAACATCAACACTTTCTTTCGAAGCAAAAGAATATTCTCTTGGCATATTATTCTCTTCTATCTATGTCATGTGAGGAATACCTATTATACCCTTATCCATATATCCCTTCTCTTCTTCTCTCTTTGATAAATGAATAAACACCCTAAAACATTCTTTTAAATACTTCAATGATTTTATCTAATGGCTATTTGAATTTGTTGACCTTGAGTATGAGAATAATGAAAAGGTCAAAGTGTGAAGTACAATTGAGGGCAAGGATGGGTATTTAAAAGACCAAAATCCCAAAAAATATTTACAAGATCATGGCACACTGCTAGTGCTCCAGCATGAGGCCAACGTGCCAAGCAAATAAATATTTTCACCAAGTGGGATCTTGGCCTATAAATACCCCACCTTGGCTCTTGTATTCCTCACCCCTTGCTATTCTCTTTTCTCTCTAATTTCATTTCTCTCTACCCTCTAAGTCTACATCTTGTGTTCTTAATCTTTCACTTCTACCATTCTTGAGAGAACACATTCTCCTCAAGAGAAGAATCACAAGAACCTAACCACTCTTGTGATTGTGTCGAGATTCTTCTTCTTTATATCCTTTCTATTAGAATCGAGTATCTAAGTTAGGTTAGGACTTGATTGAACAATCACACATTTTTTTATTCGATTTGGTTGTAACAGAAGTCTTGTGTCTTGGTGACCAAGCTTAGATCGTAGGAGATCTAGTTGGGGTTTGATAATTCTGGTGGGAAGTCTTGGTCTTAGTGGTAAGTCGAATCACGAGATTCTTTAGGGTGGTATCCGAGGGCGGCATACCATTGGAGTAGGTCTTCTTTGTGGTCGCTGATATTAGTGCATATCGGTGGAGTGAAGTTGTTATGGTTTATAGTCCACCCAAATAGATTATACCTAGTGAATAGTCCCTGTTTGGTTGTATTTGTTGTTGTGATTATTGTTGGATAACCTCTTGTTGATCTTTGAGGCTTGAAGTCAATAAACTTCGAAGAAGCCGAAAAGACCGTATTCACCCACCCTCTATGGTTCTACAATTGCCTATCTTCTGCTTTATGTTGATGATATATTATTGACTGCATCTTCTACATGACTTTTACACCAGATTACTACTTTTTGGGCATTTCTGTCACTCGAACCGAACATGGATCGTTTCTTTGCGAGAAAAAGTACATGAACAGAGGTTCTTGAGCGCGCAGGTATGCACAATTGTCATTCTTGCTGGACTCTGTTGATGGGCTGATGGTACCTCGATTTTTGATCCGAATTTCTTTCGGAGTCTTGCTGGAGCTTTGTAGTATCTGACTTTCATAAGACTTGATTTAGCTTATGCATTTCATGAGGTTTTTTTATATATGCATGGTCCTAGAGAGCCTCACCTTGCACCTCTTAAGAGGATTTTATGATATGTTGTGGTACCCTAGATTCTTCCTTGGTTCTTGTTAATACAAATAAACCGTAAAAACGTTTATTAATATTTTGCGATCTCTTTGTGTTTTGTTGATAACAAATGTAATGTTATCTTAAGTCAAATTATAAGGATACATGTTATTTTTGTAAAGCATTTACATATAGCCATTTAAATACAAAAATGTAATAATTAAGCATTTGTTGTAATAGTTTATTAGGATGGGTAAAAACTATAACCCATGGACCATAACCCATGGATCTTAAACCCATACCAAAGAAAACTTGATACAATGTATACTTAGATACATTGAATCTAGAGAAAAACCATGGACCAACCCATAACCCATGACCCATAACCAAAAAAACCCATGGGCAAGAGGGCGTACCACGGATCCCTAGGATTACACTAGACGGATCCCAAGTGGAAGGGATCCGTGGGATCCGTGGAGCAGAGGAGAAATTTGCCTATAAATAGAGAGCCATTTCTTCATTCTAACTCACCCCTCTTACTAAATCTCTCATACACTCTCATTCTCTTCTAACATATAGATCACTTGATCTAGAGAGTTGTTCTTCTTTCTTTCTATTTGTGATCCTCATATAGGTCCTTCTCTAAGGCGAGATCACGAGCATTCTACAAGTCATCCAAGCAAGGGGTCCTTGATTGATTTGTCACTCCATAAGATTTTGTAGCGAAGATCTTGTATTTGATATTTCACATATTTGTTGTGTAATAGTTGTGTTGGTTTGGTCCACCGTGCTACGGACTCGGTATCTAGCTTTGTACCGGGAAAAGTGTAAGCAACGTTGTGAAGGCTTCTCCGCCAAGTGAAGGAGTTTGTTGACATAGTGCTTGAAACTCGAGTAGGTGACTCGGGGAGTGGAGTAGGGCAAGGAAGGTGACCTTGTAGCCGAACCACTATAAATCGGTTGTGTCATTTCTATCCCTTAACTTTATCTATTTGCTTGCATTATCATTAGATCTATTCGTTCTCAACATCCATACGATTTCACATAATATCGAATCTAAAAGTTTTTGAAATCAACTTAAAATCGGCAAAACTATTCAACCCCCCTTCTAGTTTTCCACAATTGGCATCAAGAGCTAAGTTTATAAAAGTTTTAAAATAAAATTGTATTTTAAAAACTTTTCGATCACTATGGGTTTCGAAAATTATAAGGAAGGGCAATCTATGCAACGACCACCACTACTTGAAACTAATGGTTTTATATATTGGAAAAATAGATTTGAAACATATGTGAAGTCTAAAGATATTGATCTTTGGTACATTATTGTTGAAGGTGATTTTGAGGCTACCTCAAATGATGATAAAGGAAATTTAGTTCACATACCTCATGATAAACTAAATGATGAAATGAAGAAAAAGCTTTCTAAAAATAGTGAAGCAAAAATGGATTTATATAATGCTTTACGAAAAGGAATTGAAAGAATTTCTATGCTTAAAACCTCTAAAGAAATTTGGAATTCTTTAGTTGTAACTCATCAAGGCAACCAACAAGTTAAAAATAATAAAATTGATTTATTTGTTCAACAATATGAACAATTTTCAATATCGGATGAAGAAACTATAGATCATTCATTTGCTAACTTTAATACTATTATTACATCTTTACTAGCACTTGATGAATCTTTTTCTAGCCCGTAACCATGTTAGGAGATATCTAAGGGCACTTCCATCGAAGTGGAGATCCAAGGTGACGTCAATCGAAGAGTCAAAAGATTTGACAATCCTCACCCTCGATGAACTCATAGGCAACCTAAAAGTCTACGAGCTTGTCCTTGCTAAAGATTCCGAAGCCTCAAAGGTGAAAGAGAAACACAAATCTCTTGCCCTTAAAGCCAAAATGGCTTCGAGCGATGAGGAGAACTCATCTTGGTAGTGACGACGAAGAGTGCGCTATGGCGGTAAGGGACTTTAAAAAGTTCTTTAGAAGAAAGGGTAGATACATCAAACAACCGTATGATGATAAGAAAGGCTTTCGGAAAAGCAAAGAGGACGAGAAGCCAAGGATGATCGTACTTGCTTTAAATGTGGGGACCCAAACCACTTTATTAGTAAGTGTCCCATACGGGATGATCAAAAGCGTTAAGTGGCGGCACGTGGGGAATGGCGGCGAGGAGGATGAAGAAATTTGTCTTCATGGCAAATGACGAGGTATGTCACGAATACTATAGTAGCTCATCACTTGATGACGACTCATTGCATAATGAATATGATAAACTATGCAATATTAGCTTAAAACTAGTTAACAAAAACAAGCTTTTAAAAAGTCAAAATAAACGTTTAGATAAAGAAGTCATAGAATTAAAAGCAAAACTAAAGCGTTTAGAAAGGTAAAATAGCAAGTGGTGAATGTGAACTTTGCGTTCAACTTCAAACACTAGTGGATCACTTAGATTCTAAAATTGCTAGAATGAGCACGAACACTTTAGATACAATACTCGATAGCGTTAAAACCGGTAACAATCAAAGGGTCTAGGTAGTCAACAACTTGATCCATCAACTAGTGAAAGTAAAGAAACAAAATTTGTTTAAGAACTAGAAAAACCACTTTGTTGTGGCGGATCCCTGGATCCCCTAAAAGGGAACCGGCTAGTGTAGAAAAAGGGATCCGTGGATCTGCTGTAGCAAACATTAGCAATAATTTAGCTTCTTCATCTAGAACTGAGTTTGTCATAGTTAATAGGAAGAAACCAAATCATGTCACCACTAGACAACCACCTCCAAAATATAATCCTACTTTTGCAAGAAACAAAGCTCCATCTTTTTCAAAACCTAATTCATTTAGGAGACCTAATAGCGTTTACCCAAAAGTAACCATCAAATGGGATGGAATCAAAACATGCAAAACGGTTTTCCTTTTCAAAACTTTGCTCCATGGAATGCATACTCATCTTATCCATACATGTCTAACATGAATGGAATGTTTAACACTAATGGACCCATGAACAAATGGGGACCAAACTTTTGAGTTTATTATTGTTTTAGGTGTGCTTAAAGGTCGACCTAGACCCCGATGAATGGGTCAAGGATAGCGGGTGCACAAGGCACATGACCGGGAATAGGGATCTATTCTCCACATATGAATCCATTAATGGAGGTAATGTGGTGTTTGGAAATAGCAAAAGTAGAATCATCGGTAAAGGTACGATTTCTAACAAATCTCTAACCATTAACGATGTGTGTCACGTAGAAAACCTAAACTTTAATCCCTTAAGTATAGGACAAATATGTGATAAAAAGTGCAATGTACTTTTTACCAAAACCGGTAGTAAGATACTTAAAAATGGCATAACCATAGGAAGAGGAATTAGGAAACATGGAGTCTATGTCATTAAAATCGGTAATGAACCTAAAGACAAATTATGTCTTACCTCTATGGATGATACTTCGACCTTATGGCATCGAAGATTGGGTCACGCCAACATGCGACTTCTTCAATCGCTATCATCCAAAGATCTAGTAAGAGATCTACCTAAGTTAAAATATGAACATCATTTTTGTGATGCTTGTAATATAGGAAAACAAGCTCATTCGAGTCATAAAGCTAAAAACATGGTGTCCACAACTAGGTGTCTAGAATTACTACATATGGATTTATTTGGTCCATCCGCTATCCAAAGTTATGGAGGCAACTACTACACTTTGGTAATAGTGGATGACTACTCTAGGTATACATGGACAAAATTTTTAAAGAACAAAACGGAAACCTTTAACTATTTTGAAATATTAAGCAAAAAGATCCAAAGACAACTAGGAAGTCCCATAGTGTCTATTAGGACGGATCATGGTAGGGAATTCGATAATGAAGTGCAATTCGGAGCTTTTGTGACGCTAATGGTATTACTCACAACTTTTCGGCTCCACGCACTCCACAATCGAATGGGGTAGTAGAAAGAAAGAATAGAACTCTACAAGAAATGAGTCGAACCATGCTTAATGAACAATCCATACCTCAAAATTTTTGGTGTAATGCCGTTGATACTTCAACGTATATACTCAATCGAGTCTTGATTAGACCAATCTTAGGAAAAACTCCATATGAGTTACTTTGAGGCAAAAAGCCTACGTTAAATCATTTTAGAGTCTTTGGTAGTAAATGTTTTATTCTTAACACTAAAGATTACCTTACAAAATTTGATCCTAAATCAACCGAAGGTATCTTTTTAGGTTATTAGCCAAATAGCAAAGCTTACGTCATATTAAACAAAGAAACAATGAAGGTAGAAGAGTCATTAAATATAAAATTTGATGAAAGTCCACCCAAACCCTCTCCACCTCTTGTCGATGACGAGATTATAGAAAGTGAAGCCATAGTAATAAAGAAAAAGATAAGTGAAGAAGAAGAACCTCTAAGTGATGAAATAATAAACATTAAAGAGTCCAAAGATCACCCCGTAGATAAAGTCATAGGAAAACTAAGCGAACGAACATTAAGATCTCAAGTTCAAAACCAAAGTAGCTTGTTTTGTTTCGTTTCAACCTTAGAACCTAAGAATACACAAGAAGCCATAAAAGATGAAAGTTGGGTAATGGCTATGCAAGAAGAACTAAATCAATTTGTTTCTAATGATGTTTGGACACTTGTCCCTCCACCTAGTAATCAAACCATAATAGGAACCAAATGGGTTTATAAAAACAAATTAGAGGCAAACGGAGTAGTGTCTAGGAACAAGGCTAGACTCGTTGCTCAAGGGTATAACCAACAAGAGGGAATAGACTTTGATGAGACCTACGCCCTCGTGGCTAGATTAGAGTCTATAAGAATACTTCTTGCGTATGCTTGTGCTAATGATCTAAAGCTTTATCAAATGGATGTCAAAAGAGCTTTTCTAAATGGTGTCATAAATGAAGAAGTATATGTAGCTCAACCTCCGGGCTTCATTGATTTTGAAAAACCCAAACATGTGTATAAATTAAAGAAAGCCCTTTACGGTCTTAAACAAGCTCCAAAAGCTTGGTATGATAGACTCAAGTCATTTCTAGTTAAACACAACTACACCATGGGGTTAGTTGACAACACACTTTTACTAAGAAAAGAGAGTCACATATAATCATAGTACAAATATATGTAGATGATATTATATTCGGATCCACTTGTCAAGACATGTGTGATGATTTCTCTAAAATCATGCATGACGAGTTCGAGATGAGTATGATGGGAGAACTTAGTTTCTTTCTTGGTCTACAAATAAAACAAGTAGAAGATGGTATCTTCTTTAATCAATCTAAGTACATCAAGGAGATGTTAAAGAAATTCGGTCTAGAAGAGTCAAAACCAATTAGGACTCCAATGTCATCCGACACCAAACTCACAAAAGACGAGGACGGAGAATCCGTAGATAATACTAAATATCGTGGCATGATAGGTAGCCTTCTCTACCTCACGGCAAGTAGGGCGGATATCATGTTTAGTGTTTGCTTATGTGCTAGGTTTCAAGAAGACCCCAAAATATCACACCTAGAAGCCGTAAAAGGATATTTAGATATATTAAGGGTACAACACAATTAGGATTATGGTATCCTAAGGGCACGGGAGTAGAAACAATTATTGTATATGCAGATTCGACCATGCGGTGATTACGTTGATAGAAAAAGTACAAGTGGGGTATGTACTTTTATGGGATGTTGTTTAACATCATGGTTTTCTAAGAAACAAACGGCACTTGCATTATCAACAACCGAAGCGAGTGCGTCTCCGTAGGCAAAGCATGCCAACAAGCACTATGGATGAAACAAGCGTTAGTAGACTACGACATCCATCTAAGCGACATAGCCATCCTATGTGACAACAAAGGTGCAATCGATCTAAGCAAGAATCCGGTATTGCATTCTCGCACAAAGCATATAGAGATTCGTCATCACTTCCTAAGAGACAATGTTCAAAAGGGGAACATCTCTATTGAGAAGGTAGCATCCGAAGACAACATAGCCGGCGTCCTCACCAAACCGTTGAAGCGGGAACAATTCAACCTACTTCGTCTTGGTCTTGGTCTAATGGAACAAACGTCGTAATTTAATTGACTCTACAAGGTATGTAAACACTAGCCTTCTTCTTTCTGAGTCTAGGATTTCTATTTCACGCACAACTCACAAACAATACGGGAATTTTCAAAACCCAAGATGAGTTTTACACTTATAGTTTTCTTATTTTTTAAGCCTACTTTCACAATGTTTTCTAAAAGGATGATACCTTCCCGTATCAATTTCACAAAAGCAATTTCTCACGTCTAGGACAAATCGCTTTTCATTATTAATACAAAGTAAAACCCGTTTTCATTGCATCTCATGTCTTTTGAATGCTAAAGGGGACACATAACTAATATGTGTTTTCGGGTACATTCATTTAAGCAACAATGAATTAGGAGCATTGATAACACAAAATTACGTACTCATGTACTAAATATGTGTTTTTGGGTTATCTCAATAGGATGCTTTTATACTTCTAGTTTATTTTCTATTTCTTTTTAGGGGTCGAGATAAACGAAACTCCAAATAGTTTGCATATAGGCACACACTAGGCAAAATGTTTCCAAAAAGGAAAATTTTGTCTTTGAACACAGACCCACGGATCCCGGCCTTTATCTTTGGGCCGGATCCCTCAAAGGAAGGATCCGTGGGATCCGTGTAAAAAGTTTTCAACTTCTATTTTTCACTTTGGATGAAAAATCCACATTTGCTTCATTTTTGGGAGTATGCTCTTTAATGCTTGTGTTCTCATGATCACATGCCTTGAATTCATATCTAATCATTAGATTTTAATCCACATTTTGGGTCAAGCATTCATTACAATGCTTTGTTTTTCTATATATATAACTCCCAAAATGCTTGCATACTCCATCTCCTTCTCACAAACACACTTCATCATGTCATCCAAAACCCTTTAGGAGAATCATCTAGTACAAACAATCATGATATCCAAACCTTTGTACTTCCACCATCCAAAATACCACAATCAAATGCTAGGATATCCGCGCGGATTAGTATCCGATCTTGTTGTTTAGCAAAACCAACCTCAAATGGTTCATCTTCAACAAATAACTCACCACAAGATGCTTCCATTATAGCACCACCCTCATCACCAACAAGTACACCAACTTCATCACCACCTAAAATAACTCTTTTGGAACTCCTTAAGACTCCAACAAGATCTAACCAACCTAAAGAAAAATAATTAGTCTTTTTAACACCCCCCACATCTCCAAATACTATCTTTCAAGATCTTGAAACATCACCACCATTAGCTCCCATCACATTACAAGAACATCTAGGTTCTTTTCCACCACCATTTATTAACATTCCGGATTGTGATCCATATTTTCCTATTTTTCCACCACAACTTCCGCAAAACTCAAATCAAAACAACCCGGAAAACTTCCGCACTCATTACCACATCATTTACATTGTGAACATTGCCAATCCACTAGGGAAATTGCAATAGAAGTTAGGGAAGAAATGCGTTTCAAACTCAACCTCATCTTTGATCGCATCAATACCATTACTCATCAAAATCTCCATCCATAACCTTATGCAAGCATGGAAGGAATCACTACTACTACTTTTTCTACCTTTAGTATTATTTTTCTTTTGAAGTCATTTTCAAAAACAAGTCTTGTTCTTATTTTTACATGCTTGTAAGTGGCATACATACCACTACAATTTGTTGTTTTATTACAAGGCCTTGTTTACATACCTTGGCTCCTAATCTTGATTCTCGACAACCATAAGATTATATAAGCATGTTACTAACCTTTCTTTTTATATGAATTTTTATTTTTCTCTCTTGGCGCCCCAAACAAGGGGAGCTACCGTCAAGGGGGAGTTAGGAGTTTGTTTATTTCTTCCAAGGGTTAAGTTTTTGTTTTGACAAAAGGGGAGAAAAGTAAAACTTAGGGGCTTTCAAAACTTACATCTAATTTTAAGTTTTACTCATCATAACATTATGTTTTGTCATCAACAAAAAGGGGGAGATTGTTAATACAAATAAACCGTAAAAGCGTTTATTAATATTTTGCGATCTCTTTGTGTTTTGTTGATAACAAATGTAATGTTATCTTAAGTATAAATTATAAGGATACATGTTATTTTTGTAAAGCATTTACATATAGCCATTTAAATACAAAAATGTAATAATTAAGCATTTGTTGTAATAGTTTATTAGGATGGGTAAAAACCATAACCCATGGACCATAACCCATGGATCTTAAACCCATACCAAAGAAGACTTGATACAATGTATACTTAGATACATTGAATCTAAAGAAAACCCATGGACCAACCCATAACCCATGACCCATAACCATAAAACCCATGGGCAAGAGGGCGTACCACGGATCCCTAGGATTACACTAGGCGGATCCCAAGTGGAAGGGATCCGTGGAACAGAGGAGAAATTTGCCTATAAATAGAGAGCCATTTCTTCATTCTAACTCACCCTCTTCTTACTAAATCTCTCATACACTCTCATTCTCTTCTAACATATAGATCACTTGATCTAGAGAGTTGTTCTTCTTTCTTTCTATTTGTGATCCTCATATAGGTCCTTCTCTAAGCGAGATCACGAGCATTCTACAAGTCATCCAAGCAAGGGGTCCTTGATTGATTTGTCACTCCATAAGATTTCTGTAGCGAAGATCTTGTATTTGATATTTCACATATTTGTTGTGTAATAGTTGTGTTGGTTTGGTCCACCGTGCTACGGACTCGGTATCTAGCTTTGTACCGGAAAAGTGTAAGCAACGTTGTGAAGGCTTCTCCGCCAAGTGAAGGAGTTTGTTGACATAGTGCTTGAAACTCGAGTAGGTGACTCGGGGAGTGGAGTAGGGCAAGGAAGGTGACCTTGTAAGCGAACCACTATAAATCGGTTGTGTCATTTCTATCCCTTAACTTTATCTATTTGCTTGCATTATCATTAGATCTATACGTTCTCAACATCCATACGATTTCACATAATATCGAATCTAAAGTTTTTGAAATCAACTTAAAATCGGCAAAACTATTCAACCCCCTTCTAGTTTTCCACAATTGGCATCAAGAGCTAAGTTTATAAAAGTTTTAAAATAAAATTGTATTTTAAAAACTTTTCGATCACTATGGGTTCTGAAAATTATAAGGAAGGGCAATCTATACAACGACCACCACTACTTGAAACTAATGGTTTTATATATTGGAAAAATAGATTTGAAACATATGTGAAGTCTAAAGATATTGATCTTTGGTACATTATTGTTGAAGGTGATTTTGAGGCTACCTCAAATGATGATAAAGGAAATTTAGTTCACATACCTCATGATAAACTAAATGATGAAATGAAGAAAAAGCTTTCTAAAAATAGTGAAGCAAAAATGGTTTTATATAATGCTTTACCCAAAAAGGAAATTGAAAGAATTTCTATGCTTAAAACCTCTAAAGAAATTTGGAATTCTTTAGTTGTAACTCATCAAGGCAACCAACAAGTTAAAAATAATAAAATTGATTTATTTGTTCAACAATATGAACAATTTTCAATATCGGATAAGGAAACTATAGATCATTCATTTGCTAACTTTAATACTATTATTACATCTTTACAAGCACTTGATGAATCTTTTTCTAGCCGTAACCATGTTAGGAGATATCTAAGGGCACTTCCATCGAAGTGGAGATCCAAGGTGACGGCAATCGAAGAGTCAAAAGATTTGACAATCCTCACCCTCGATGAACTCATAGGCAACCTAAAAGTCTACGAGCTTGTCCTTGCTAAAGATTTCGAAGCCTCAAAGGTGAAAGAGAAACACAAATCTCTTGCCCTTAAAGCCAAAAAGGCTTCGGGCGATGAGGAGAACTCATCTTCGAGTAGTGACGACGAAGAGTACGCTATGGCGGTAAGGGACTTTAAAAAGTTCTTTAGAAGAAAGGGTAGATACGTCAAACAACCGTATGACGATAAGAAAGGCTTCGGAAAAGCAAAGAGGACGAGAAGCCAAAGGATGATCGTACTTGCTTTAAGTGTGGGGACCCAAACCACTTTATTAGTAAGTGTCCCTAACGGGATGATCAAAAGCGTTCGTGGCGGCACGTGGGGAATGGCGGCGAGGAGGATGAAGAAATTTGTCTTATGGCAAATGACGAGGTATGTCCTGAATACTATAGTAGCTCATCACTTGATGACGACTCATTGCATAATGAATATGATAAACTATGCAATATTAGCTTAAAACTAGTTAACAAAAACAAGCTTTTAAAGAGTCAAAATAAGCGTTTAGATAAAGAAGTCATAGAATTAAAAGCAAAACTAAAAGCGTTTAGAAAGGTAAAATAGCAAGTGGTGAATGTGAACTTTGCGTTCAACTTCAAACACTAGTGGATCACTTAGATTCTAAAATTGCTAGAATGAGCACGAACACTTTAGATACAATATTCGATAGCGTTAAAACGGTAACAATCAAAAGGGTCTAGGTAGTCAACAACTTGATCCATCAACTAGTGAAAGTAAAGAAACAAAATTTGTTAAAGAACTAGAAAAACTAGCGACTGTTGTGGCGGATCACTGGATCCCCTAAAAAGGGAACGGCTAGTGTAGAAAAAGGGATCCGTGGATCTGCTGTAGCAAACATTAGCAATAATGTAGCTTCTTCATCTAGAACTGAGTTTGTCATAGTTAATAGGAAGAAACCAAATCATGTCACCACTAGACAACCACCTCCAAAATATAATCCTACTTTTGCAAGAAACAAAGCTCCATCTTTTTCAAAACCTAATTCATTTAGGAGACCTAATAGCGTTTACCCGAAAAGTAACCATCAAATGGGATGTAATCAAAACATGCAAAAGCGGTTTTCCTTTTCAAAACTTTGCTCCATGGAATGCATACTCATCTTATCCATACATGTCTAACATGAATGGAATGTTTAACACTAATGGACCCATGAACAAATGGGGACCAAACTTTTGAGTTTATTATTGTTTTAGGTGTGCTTAAAGGTCGACCTAGACCCGATGAATGGGTCAAGGATAGCGGGTGCACAAGGCACATGACCGCGAATAGGGATCTATTCTCCACATATGAATCCATTAATGGAGGTAATGTGGTGTTTGGAAATAGCAAAAGTAGAATCATCGGTAAAGGTACGATTTCTAACAAATCTCTAACCATTAACGATGTGTGTCACGTAGAAAACCTAAACTTTAATCTCTTAAGTATAGGACAAATATGTGATAAAAAGTGCAATGTACTTTTACCGAAACCGGTAGTAAGATACTTAAAAATGGCATAACCATAGGAAGAGGAATTAGGAAACATGGAGTCTATGTCATTAAAATCGGTAATGAACCTAAAGACAAATTATGTCTTACCTCTATGGATGATACTTTGACCTTATGGCATCGAAGATTGGGTCACGCCAACATGCGACTTCTTCAATCGCTATCATCCAAAGATCTAGTAAGAGATCTACCTAAGTTAAAATATGAACATCATTTTTGTGATGCTTGTAATATAGGAAAACAAGCTCATTCGAGTCATAAAGCTAAAAACATGGTGTCCACAACTAGGTGTCTAGAATTACTACATATGGATTTATTTGGTCCATCCGCTATCCAAAGTTATGGAGGCAACTACTACACTTTGGTAATAGTGGATGACTACTCTAGGTATACATGGACAAAATTTTTAAAGAACAAAACGGAAACCTTTAACTATTTTGAAATATTAAGCAAAAAGATCCAAAGACAACTAGGAAGTCCCATAGTGTCTATTAGGACGGATCATGGTAGGGAATGCGATAATGAAGTGCAATTGGAGCTTTTGTGCGCTAATGGTATTACTCACAACTTCTCCGCTCCACGCACTCCACAATCGAATGGGGTAGTAGAAAGAAAGAATAGAACTCTACAAGAAATGAGTCGAACCATGCTTAATGAACAATCCATACCTCAAAATTTTTGGTGTAATGCCGTTGATACTTCAACGTATATACTCAATCGAGTCTTGATTAGACCAATCTTAGGAAAAACTCCATATGAGTTACTTTGAGGCAAAAAGCCTACGTTAAATCACTTTAGAGTCTTTGGTAGTAAATGTTTTATTCTTAACACTAAAGATTACCTTACAAAATTTGATCCTAAATCAACCGAAGGTATCTTTTTAGGTTATTCGCCAAATAGCAAAGCTTACGTCATATTAAACAAAGAAACAATGAAGGTAGAAGAGTCATTAAATATAAAATTTGATGAAAGTCCACCCAAACCCTCTCCACCTCTTGTCGATGACGAGATTATAGAAAGTGAAGCCATAGTAATAAAAAAAAGATAAGTGAAGAAGAAGAACCTCTAAGTGATGAAATAGTAAACATTAAAGAGTCCAAAGATCACCCCGTAGATAAAGTCATAGGAAAACTAAACGAGCGAACATTAAGATCTCAAGTTCAAAACCAAAGTAGCTTGTTTTGTTTCGTTTCAACCTTAGAACCTAAGAATACACAAGAAGCCATAAAAGATGAAAGTTGGGTAATGGCTATGCAAGAAGAACTAAATCAATTTGTTTCTAATGATGTTTGGACACTTGTCCCTCCACCTAGTAATCAAACCATAATAGGAACCAAATGGGTTTATAAAAACAAATTAGATGCAAACGGAGTAGTGTCTAGGAACAAGGCTAGACTCGTTGCTCAAGGGTATAACCAACAAGAGGGAATAGACTTTGATGAGACCTACGCCCCGTGGCTAGATTAGAGTCTATAAGAATACTTCTTGCGTATGCTTGTGCTAATGATCTAAAGCTTTATCAAATGGATGTCAAAAACGCTTTTCTAAATGGTGTCATAAATGAAGAAGTATATGTAGCTCAACCTCCGGGCTTCATTGATTTTGAAAAACCCAAACATGTGTATAAATTAAAGAAAGCCCTTTACGGTCTTAAACAAGCTCCAAAAGCTTGGTATGATAGACTCAAGTCATTTCTAGTTAAACACAACTACACCATGGGGTTAGTTGACAACACACTTTTACTAAGAAAAGAGAGTCACATATAATCATAGTACAAATATATGTAGATGATATTATATTTGGATCCACTTGTCAAGACATGTGTGATGATTTCTCTAAAATCATGCATGACGAGTTCGAGATGAGTATGATGGGAGAACTTAGTTTCTTTCTTGGTCTACAAATAAAACAAGTAGAAGATGGTATCTTCTTTAATCAATCTAAGTACATCAAGGAGATGTTAAAGAAATTCGGTCTAGAAGAGTCAAAACCAATTAGGACTCCAATGTCATCCGACACCAAACTCACAAAAGACGAGGACGGAGAATCCGTAGATAATACTAAATATCGTGGCATGATAGGTAGCCTTCTCTACCTCACGGCAAGTAGGGCGGATATCATGTTTAGTGTTTGCTTATGTGCTAGGTTTCAAGAAGACCCCAAAATATCACACCTAGAAGCCGTAAAAAGGATATTTAGATATATTAAGGGTACAACACAATTAGGATTATGGTATCCTAAGGGCACGGGAGTAGAAACAATTATTGTATATGCAGATTCGACCATGCGGTGATTACGTTGATAGAAAAAGTACAAGTGGGGTATGTACTTTTATGGGATGTTGTTTAACATCATGGTTTTCTAAGAAACAAACGGCACTTGCAATATCAACAACCGAAGCCGAGTATGCGTCTCGCCGGCAAAGCATGCCAACAAGCACTATGGATGAAACAAGCGTTAGTAGACTACGACATCCATCTAAGCGACATAGCCATCCTATGTGACAACAAAGGTGCAATCGATCTAAGCAAGAATCCGGTATTGCATTCTCGCACAAAGCATATAGAGATTCGTCATCACTTCCTAAGAGACAATGTTCAAAAGGGGAACATCTCTATTGAGAAGGTAGCATCCGAAGACAACATAGCCGACGTCCTCACCAAACCGTTGAAGCGGGAACAATTCAACCTACTTCGTCTTGGTCTTGGTCTAATGGAACAAACGTCGTAATTTAATTGACTCTACAAGGTATGTAAACACTAGCCTTCTTCTTTCTGAGTCTAGGATTTCTATTTCACGCACAACTCACAAACAATACGGGAATTTTCAAAACCCAAGATGAGTTTTTACACTTATAGTTTTCTTATTTTTTAAGCCTACTTTCACAATGTTTTCTAAAAGGATGATACCTTCCCGTATCAATTTCACAAAAGCAATTTCTCACGTCTAGGACAAATCGCTTTTTCATTATTAATACAAAGTAAAAACCGTTTTCATTGCATCTCATGTCTTTTGAATGCTAAAGGGGACACATAACTAATATGTGTTTTCGGGTACATTCATTTAAGCAACAATGAATTAGGAGCATTGATAACACAAAATTACGTACTCATGTACTAAATATGTGTTTTCGGGTTATCTCAATAGGATGCTTTTACACTTCTAGTTTATTTTCTATTCCTTTTAGGGGTCGAGATAACCGAAACTCCAAATAGTTTGCATATAGGCACACACTAGGCAAAAATGTTTTTAAAAGGAAAATTTTGTCTTTGCTGAAACACCAGACCCACGGATCCCAGCCTTTATGCTTGACGGATCCCTCAAGGGAAGGATCCGTGGGATCCGTGTAACGAGAAGCATTTTCAACTTCTATTTTTTCACTTTGGATGAAAAATCCACATTTGCTTCATTTTTGGGAGTATGCTCTTTAATGCTTGTGTTCTCATGATCACATGCCTTGAATTCATATCTAATCATTAGATTTTAATCCACATTTTGGGTCAAGCATTCATTACAATGCTTTGTTTTTCTATATATATAACTCCCAAAATGCTTGCATACTCCATCTCCTTCTCACAAACACACTTCATCATGTCATCCAAAAACCCTTTAGGAGAATCATCTAGTACAAACAATCATGATATCCAAACCTTTGTACTTCCACCATCCAAAATACCACAATCAAATGCTAGGATATCCGCACGGATTAGTATCCGATCTTGTTGTTTAGCAAAACCAACCTCAAATGGTTCATCCTCTACAAATAACTCACCACAAGATGCTTCCATTATAGCACCACCCTCATCACCAACAAGTACACCAACTTCATCACCACCTAAAATAACTCTTTTGGAACTCCTTAAGACTCCAACAAGATCTAACCAACCTAAATAAAAAGAATTAGTCTTTTCAACACCCCCACATCTCCAAATACTATCTTTCAAGATCTTGAAACATCACCACCATTAGCTCCCATCACATTACAAGAACATCTAGGTTCTTTTCCACCACCATTTATTAACATTCCGGATTGTGATCCATATTTTCCTATTTTTCCACCACAACTTCCGCAAAACTCAAATCAAAACAACCCGGAAAACTTCCGCACTCATTACCCACATCATTTACATTGTGAACATTGCCAATCCACTAGGGAAATTGCAATAGAAGTTAGGGAAGAAATGCGTTTCATACTCAACCTCATCCTTGATCGCATCAATACCATTACTCATCAAAATCTCCATCCATAACCTTATGCAAGCATGGAAGGAATCACTACTACTACTTTTTCTACCTTTTAGTATTATTTTTCTTTTGAAGTCATTTTCAAGAACAAGTCTTGTTCTTATTTTTACATGCTTGTAAGTGGCATACATACCACTACAATTTGTTGTTTTATTACAAGGCCTTGTTTACATACCTTGGCTCCCAATCTTGATTCTCGACATCCACAAGATTATATAAGCATGTTACTAACCTTTCTTTTTGTAGGAATTTTTATTTTTCTTCTCTTGACGCCCCAAACAAGGGGGAGCTACCGTCAAGGGGGAGTTAGGAGTTTGTTTATTTCTTCCAAGGGTTAACTTTTTGTTTCGACAAAAAGGGGGAGAAGAAGTAAAACTTAGGGGCTTTCAAAACTTACATCTAATTTTAAGTTTTACTCATCATAACATTATGTTTTGTCATCAACAAAAAGGGGAGATTGTTAATACAAATAAACCGTAAAAACGTTTATTAATATTTTGCGATCTCTTTGTGTTTTGTTGATAACAAATGTAATGTTATCTTAAGTATAAATTATAAGGATACATGTTATTTTTGTAAAGCATTTACATATAGCCATTTAAATACAAAAATGTAATAATTAAGCATTTGTTGTAATAGTTTATTAGGATGGGTAAAAACTATAACCCATGGACCATAACCCATGGATCTTAAACCCATACCAAAGAAAACTTGATACAATGTATACTTAGATACATTGAATCTAGAGAAAAACCATGGACCAACCCATAACCCATGACCCATAACCAAAAACCCATGGGCAAAGAGGAGCGTACCACGGATCCCTAGGATTACACTAGGCGGATCCCAAGTGGAAGGGATCCGTGGAACAGAGGAGAAATTTGCCTATAAATAGAGAGCCATTTCTTCATTCTAACTCACCCCTCTTCTTACTAAATCTCTCATACACTCTCATTCTCTTCTAACATATAGATCACTTGATCTAGAGAGTTGTTCTTCTTTCTTTCTATTTGTGATCCTCATATAGGTCCTTCTCTAAGGCGAGATCACGAGCATTCTACAAGTCATCCAAGCAAGGGGTCCTTGATTGATTTGTCACTCCGCAAGATTTCTGTAGCGAAGATCTTGTATTTGATATTTCACATATTTGTTGTGTAATAGTTGTGTTGGTTTGGTCCACCGTGCTACGGACTCGGTATCTAGCTTTGTACCGGAAAAAGTGTAAGCAACGTTGTGAAGGCTTCTCCGCCAAGTGAAGGAGTTTGTTGACATAGTGCTTGAACTCTCGAGTAGGTGACTCGGGGAGTGGAGTAGGGCAAGGAAGGTGACCTTGTAGCCGAACCACTATAAATCGGTTGTGTCATTTCTATCCCTTAACTTTATCTATTTGCTTGCATTATCATTAGATCTATACGTTCTCAACATCCATACGATTTCACATAATATCGAATCTAAAAGTTTTTGAAATCAACTTAAAATCGGCAAAACTATTCAACCCCCCCCTTATAGTTTTCCACAGTTCTTATTAATCTTAGATTGGGTTTTGCCCGACTATACCTTGATCTACCTCAGGCTATTGTGTTTTCCTGGTAACAATTCTTGTCATGTTCATCTAAACGACATTATGCTTTGTCTTGCTCTAGTGCTGAGGCCGAGTATCGTGGTTTTGCCAATACCGTGGCTGAGACTTCTTGGTTACAAAACCTTCTCCGAGAGCTTCATTCTCCATTAACACTCTGCTACCATTATTTATTGTGATAATGTAAGTGTTGTCGTGCAACACCAACGCACGAAGCATATCAAGGCTGACATTCCCTTCATTCATGATGAGGTCACTGTTGGATAGGTTGGCATTTTAATCGTTCCTTCGCGCTATCAGTATGCGGATATCTTCACCAAGGGTCTTCCATCTGCTCTATTTGATAAGTTTATCTCCAGTTTAAGCGTTCGGTGTTCTCCCACTCCAACTGCGAGGGCTGTTAGTGGATCATTAGTTAGCATTGATTATTTGTATTGGGCGAAGCCCATATAGTCATTACACTTGTATTCTTCTATATAACATTTACCGGGCCTTTTTATGAATAGTACTATTTGTATATTTTTTTACCCGTACCCGTTAGGTGTACCGCATGGCTATATTTGTTTATACCACCCGACCCACCGTATTCATCTTCGCTCACATCCTTCGTTTATCTTTTAGATCCAAACGGGTATACCTCTGGAAACCAAAATGGTGATATTTTCATCCGAATAAAATGCTAATCGTTGTTACTAGAAACGATTGTGAGGGGGCTACAGTAAGCCGTACCATCAAACCCCTTTTTTTATTGCGTTTGTGGATATGTCTTTGCCATATGTTGATTGCTACAGGTTCAGTTGCATTTTCTTCTATTTGTGTAATTAAAGTTAGGTGGATCAATTATCTTTGATAAAAAAAAAGTCAAAAGGTTTGGTGTTTTCAAGATTTGATACTAAGTTTGATGTTTTTTGCTTTTTTTTGGTTGAATAGTTCATACGAATCAGGGTTTAGGTTTAATTTAGGGTTTCTTATTTTGTAAAATTATTTTGGCCGTTTTCTAATTTGAGTTCATGCGAATGAGGGTTCAGGTTTAATTTAGGGTTTATTATTCTGTAAAATTATTTTGGGCGTTTTCTAATTTCAAGTTTCTAAATCAATTTAATGATGATAAAATTAAATCCTCTTTTCATAATTGATGCCAATTCAGCGTGTGTAAAAAAAAGGTTTAGCCATGTGTTGATGTTGGTCGGATGATATCTTATATCTTATGCTTAAGCAGTTTACGTGAATTACATTTTTTTAAAATATCATAACTTCTGAAAATGTTTGTGGGTTTTCCATGTTTTCAGGTGCCACTGTGGCGGGGTAGGCTTGCTGAGCTTGCAGCCATGGCAGTGACCTGTATCTTGGTGGCCCATAAGTGTTGTGTTTGCAAGCATGGCTGGTTGGATGCCATTTTTGTTGTATGCTTTTGGTTAGATGTTGTTTTGGTTGTATACGTTTGTTTTGCTGATGCTGCAACGTAAAATGCAGCAATTTACATGTCGCGCTCAATTTGGTGTGTGTAGAAGCATGGTTATGTGTGCCTTTGTCATTTGTGTTACGTGCAGTCTGTGCTAAGGAACCATGAAATTTGACAGCTTTTGTTTGTCTTGGTAACTGAGGTTTACCGAAAAACATGCCTTGGCAGGGTGACCATATGGTTGCAGCCATGCTATTTTTCTGGTGCCATTTCCATTGGGCTATCATAAATAAAAAGGCCCCGTGAATGTTATTTTGTATGATTTGATTTTTGGGCCTGGCTGCCGTGCTAAATGGCCTGTATTTCTTTTTAGAGGCTGTGATGAATTGGGCCTTTTTTGGTAAATGTGAGATGACCCGTATCTTGGCAGGGTGACATGCAATTGTCGCAGCCATGGCGAGTGTATCCTCTTTGCTTGAGTATTCGCCCATCTGAGCCATCTGTCCAGTGACATTTCCACTTTTGTCGTAAATCTGATTTTAGGCGTTCCCGTTAACCTTATTTGGTTACCAGCAAAAAAGATGTTTGATTAAAGGCGTGATGATACTTGTATGCAGTTGAACGCTTCGTTCACATAATTTGCTGATACTGGTATCTTGGCAGGGTAGTTTGGAATTGCAGCCATGGGCGGTATTTTGTTGCAGGTTTTACATGTGAAAATCCGAGCCTTATAAATATTTGGAAAAACACTTATCCACATCAGTTGTGTTTAAGGTGGTTGGTGGTATTCGTTGTCATGGGTGGGAATGTCTTTCAAGAAGATGAGGTTATCCGCATGTTGGCGGGGCAACCCATGATGGTTGCAGCCATGGTGGATGCATCCTTTTTCTTAACAAGTTACTTTGGTATCTGTTTGAGGTTATAGCTACTGTAAGTGTAACCATTGTTTTCGGGCTGTCAGTGCAATTATCTTCGGATCAAAATATCACTGGATAATTTTCTGGAGGTATACCCGTTGGGATCTAAAAGGTAAACAAACGGTGTGAGTGAAGATGAATAGTACCTGCCACCATCATATATCATTAAACATGTTACATTCTTCTAAATAGCATTTACCGGGCCTTCTTATGAATAGTACTCTGTTTTTTTTCGCCCGAACCCGTTGGCTGTACCTCATACTCATGTTTGTTTATACCACCTAGCCCAAGGTATTCATTTTCACTGACACCCTACGTTTACCTTTTAGATCTAAACAGGTATATGATATTTGGTTAACGCAATGATGATGCCTGCATGCAGTTGAATGTTTCGTTCACCTGATCTGCTGATGTTGCTATCTTGGCAGGGCAGTTTGGGATTGCAGCGATGGCCAGTATTTTGTTGCAGATTTTGCATGTGCATATCTGAACCTTATAAATATTTGGAAAAACACTTATCCACAACAGATACATTTAAGGTGGTTGGTGGTATTCGTTGTCATTGGTAGGAATGTCTTTGAAGAAGATGAGCCTGTCCGCTTGTTGGCGGGGCAACCCATGATGGTTGCAGCCACGGTGGATGCATCCTTTTTCTTAACAAGTGATGGGTCATGTAGTATAAACAAATATGCATATCTGGTAGCTTTATCCCAGTAATGTTGTGACAATGAGGTATGACCATAATATATATTATGTTTCCTATTTTACTTTGCGTTGCTCTGTTCATCAAAACACAATAGAATGTCGCAACATTGCTTTATAATTTTTTCCAGGGTGGCTAAAGGCAGTTGATCAAGAACTTTAGTAGGAGAAATCTTGCTAATTGTTATGTATGTATATATATATATATATATATATATATATATATATATATATATATATATATATATATATATATATATATATATATATATATATATATATAATATAATATATAATAAAGGTCGCTGCGATGACGTTACTTTTCTGCATTTATGTCTTTGGTCAGCGTATTTTATCAGCTCCCGTCTGTTGGCATGACACCCACATCCGCATTGTGGTTGCAGCCACGGCAGGCTACTGGTACCGATTCCATACTCGCAGATCTGAGCGTCTCTATATATTAAAAGGCCAAAGTACTATTCATAAGAACGCCCGCTGAATGTTATTTAGAAGTATGAGGGATGTTGTTGGTTTCGTGTGGCCTGCACATGCTGTTTTTCTGCCACCCTTTCCATTGGGTTATCATGAATAAGAAGGCCCCATGAATGTTATTTTGTGTAATTCCAGTTTTTGGCCTCGCTACCCTGCTAGATGGTCAACCTTTGTATTCCTTTTTTGAGAGGCTGTGATGAACTGGGGTTTATTCGGTAAACGTGAGATGGGCCGTATCTTGGCAGGGTGACATACAATTGTTGTAGCCATGGCGAGTCTATCCTCTTTGCTTAAATATTCGCCCATCTGAGTCACCTGTCTAGCGACATTTCCTCTTTTGTTGAAAACTGTTTTGCTTACTTTTTATTGTCTTCACAATTGGGTGGTCCAATGTTGATAGCTACTTTATTTCTCATGGTAACTATTTAAAAATGCACCAATTTACATGGCGCGATTACAATGTTTATGGTCGTTGGTTGACAAATGTTGTGCACACAAACTGTGGTGTGTTTACATAGTAGTTGCTAGTCTTTTTTGCACACAAACTATAGTATGCAGTACCCTTTTGTAATTTAAAGTTTGCCAAAAAACATGCCTTGGCAGGGTGACCATATGGTTGTAGCCATGCTGTTTTTGGGGTACCATTCCTTTTTCGAGGCTGTGATGAATTGGCCTTTATTCCGTAAACGTGAGATGACCCGTATCTTGGCACGGTGACATTCAACTGTTGCAACCATGGCGAGTGTATCCTCTTTGCTTGAATATTCGCCCATCTGAGCCACCTGTACAACTACATTTCCACTTTTGTTGTAAAATTGATTGTGGGCTCTTCACCTTTAGCCTTCATTGGTTGCACTCACAGCAAAAAAATATTTCAGTTATGCGGGTGTTTCGTATAATAATTATCATGCTTATAACTTTCTTATTGCGCTTTCCATGAGTGGTTGGTGGTATTCATTGTCATGGGTGGGGATGCCTTTGAAGAAGATGGGGCTATCCGCAAGTTGGCAGGGCAATCTAGATAGTTGCAGTCACGGTGGATGCATCCTTTTTCTTAACATGTTACTTTGGTATCTGTCTCAGGTTACAACTATTGCAAGTGTGACTATTGTTTTCAAACTGTCATTGCAACTATCTTCGGATCAAAAAATCGCCGCATAATTTTCAGTGGGTATACCTGCTGGTAGGGGTGTCAAAAATCCCAACATGACCCGGACCCGAACCCGAACCCGAACCCGAACCCACTAAAGATAATGGATTCGGTTACTCGGGAACCCAAAGTCTAACTTCGGGTCAATCGGGTCAACCCGTTTAACTGCAGTCTGAACTAGGGGTATGAGGTTCAAATAATTCCCTTATTCGGGTTCGGGTCAACCCGACTAACCCGAGTTAGATTTTTTTTTAACTTTTGTAAATCTTCATTTAATTTTAATTGTTGAATGTATTCTTTAAAAGTCTAATTAATGTTGTTTTAAAATATGTTTAAAGGCATTTATATGAACATTTATATGAACGTTGAATAAATAGTTATAGAGAAGTTCATGTTTTAAAAAAAAAGAGATAAGCGGGTTAGAGCGTGAGTGTGTTTCTTTCTATTTTATAAGGAACAAGAAAAAGAGTTGTATCATAAAAATATGTAACAAACAAATGCAACAAAAAAATGTGTCATTTATACATGTGTTATTTTAGAAATTAAATTATATGATTTTGTAAATGGCAGACCCACGAACCCGACATGACCGGACGGACTTGACCCGAACCCTACTAACCCGGAGTTCAAAATAGGGTCGGGTTCGGGTATATTATTTTTAGCCTCGACCCGACTTGGACCCGACCCGTTTGACCAGAACCCGACCAATCCGACCCGATTAACACCCCTACCTGCTGGGATCTAAAAGGTAAACAAAGGGTGTCAGTGAAGATGGCTTTATCCGAATAATGTTGTGGCAATGAGGTATGAGCCCAAACATTGTACTGTGTTCCCATATATTATTACATATGTTAATTTTTTGTTTGTTACAACTGTTCCAGTAACTGAAACAATCATGCGTGTGTCGTTACAGACTTTTTCTAGTTTGTTGGTTGAATAGAATGGAAAAGATATACACCAAACTCTCTCTCAAATGGTATGACTTTTAGCGATCTTCTATGTTCACCTGTATACTAAGCTTTTTACCAGATAGAAATATTACTTTCTTTTTTTGTCCACCATGAGTTGCTAATACAAATATATTTTTTTACCATGTATACCTGATCATCAATCTAAAACAGCCAATACTTACATTTACCATATTTAACTAGCTACAAGTTCCCATTTGAATCGCCCTTTACAGTTAAACTACAATTTCAATTATAATAATTTGAAGCTTTAACATTTAATTTTACTCCTTACACAGTAACTATAAACTTATTGTGACAGGTTGCGCATTGCAATACCAGTAGAGCCAACTACTTATGCAACAAACCAAAGGCTCCCAAGATCAATTTAACACTAAATCCCTACAACATTATCATAGCAAGACAACAAGCAACAAGAGATATCAAAACAGGTATGTTCCAACAAAATTAATATGGCACCATAAAAGTTAAATTCATTGACTACTGACACATAAAAAAAGAAAAAAAAAAACGAAAAAAACATATGTTCAGAGACACAAAAGCATAAACATTAACAAGTGTTAGTCAGCACATCCCAGCAACCTGCCCATTGGCAACATTGTTAAACCCAAAATAGATATCCAAAACACCAAAATAAACCATATCAATACACCATCCCCTTCAGCTTTTCGATGAATGACAGAAGCTCTTGTGCTAAACACGCTTCTTCATGACATTCACGGAATCGCTGCAGCTTCACTCAAATCTTCGGTTTGCGGCTTAGTCGACTCTGAAATACTGCACACAAGAATCAAACGGATACAAAAGCTCCAGCTCCGATTACATAGTCCATCGACCGCATGCAGCCCTAATGTCTTGGGCTTTTTCATCAATTCTTCTTCATCCACCATAGTGGCGACCACCTCTCTCTAACGAACAACCATCATATCCCTACAAGGCTAGAGCCAGACTGCGGCAAGCTCTTCATAGAAGGCATTGGTGTCTTCATTTTTTTTTTTTTTAAAATAGATTTTCTTTACTATGTGTATTTTCTTTGCTATGTGTGTCTTTTAAAGGGCAGATTTGGGTTAGATTATCATTGCTATAGTGTCATAGTACATGACTTATGACCCCTTTGATTTGACTGCCACCCTAGAGCCACCAAATACAATAGAAAGTAATGATGGGTTTTGCTTCCCCATAAACAAACATTAATTAGACAACCTTTCATATACTTGCCTTTTTTTAAAAAAAAATGCACTTCCACAAAAAACTAATCTGCTGTTGATAAAAAAAAGGAAACCAGATAAAAAAATATATATTTATATATACGAAACCAAAAAAAAAGAAAAAAGAAAAAAAAAGGGAGGCAAAAAAACTAGAAGCATGATAGTTACAGCATTTAACCATTGTAGATGGAGAATGAAAACTATTAGATCTTAAATGCATGCGAGTCGAACCAGTGTAGATCATTTGTTTACTTACAATCCAACTTTGTTGATTGAATGGAATCTCAAACGTAGGATCATTTGTGCAATTTATAGATCATCCTAAATCTGGCATGCCATTCAATCAACAAACCTGGATTGCAGCTGGACAAACAGTCTACAGTGACTTATTTGGTGTGTGTCATTATATCTCGACCTCTAGCTATGAATAGATACTACCGTTTAAAAATACTTGAAGACTAAAGTCAGCTTTTCATTAATTAAATAAAAAATTGTGTCATGTGAATAATGGTTTATACTCACTTTTTCATTGCAGGGAGATGGTAGAAAGAACGGAAACGTGACATTTGCAAGTATATATATATTGGATCAACAATCTATCATAGTGAGTGAATTGTCATACATACCATTATTCTATAATTTACAAAATTCACAATGATCGACTATTGAAGAGGATACAATTGTTTTATCATCACTTGTTATTTTTTTTTGCTCATTTAAATTGATTGTATACTCATTTTTTTTAGATTCAGAAACATGCTATCCGTGGGTCTATGAATATGAATGGATGCTTATCAATCAAGGCCACTCACATTGGTTCTGAAACTGGCGTTTCTCAAAATTTTGAGGTTGTTGTGGATGCTGACGTTGGAAGAGCTCCTGCACATAAGGTACCTTATCACAGGTTCATTAATGTTTTAGGATCGAATTAAGAACACAAGATTAACAAGCACGATTCTTTGATTATCACAACATAATAACGATTATGTTGTATGAATTGATACAACAGATTTATCACCAATTGAATAGAACATGTATTGATTGATCATGTTGAATGATTATTGTTTACAGAATCTAATCTATATATACAAACTGAATCGGTACTTATGAAGAGAGGAATACCGATTCTCACAAAATAGCGTTACTTTGTTTCTAACGTTACAACCCTAAACTAAACGGTTATATTTCTTGACCCAACCCATACAATGTTTCGGTATATACCCGAAACTTACAAGTATATTACATATATTAACGTTTAACATTGATTCTATAACATAAATTGTCCAACAAATTTGAACACCAGGTAAACTCCGTAAATGATCCCCAAAGATGAAAACTGAGAGTTGTTCTGGATTTGGATGTTGAGATTTGAAGTATCTGATATCTTTGCAACTTTTTGGAACGTGTACATTTTTAGCACATCATTCTCTATAGAATACTACTTTAGAAGGCTTTCATTTATTTTATTTTCAGTTTAATTTAATGTAAAATACCAAAGCACTTTTTTATGATGTTTTAATCACTGTACTTCTTAGGTACACCATAGTCTTTAAAAGATGTCTTTGTGTCCCGTTTAATTAGTTCACTTGTAACCAAAAATCATCAAAAACAGACTTCAAGAATGATAACTTTTATTTAAAACTCGCTAGGTGTACATTTGGGGTGGGCAGGGAATGGTCGGAAAGAGAAAATCTCATCCGTTTAACTGTTTATTAAATTGTCGGCCAAATAAATAGAAATTTTTATTTTCGATAAAATAACTGGCCAATGGAAGAACCAATATCAGACTGCTTTAAGATGGAACAGCAAAACTTGAATACTAACAAAAACATATTTGTCCTTGCGAAAGATACATAATAATCCCAGCTTACAACCGGTTTATAAAGAACATCTTGGAATGAAATCCATTACAACTCGAAGACGAAAAGAGTTAAATCCTGGGGTTTTCATAGAAAAGAACTTGATTCATGGGCTTAAAGAGGTATTTACCGCCATATGTTGCACAAATTACATCGATCAACATTTGATACTGTAGCACAACATATAGGATGGCTGGCATGATAGCAAACACACAAATACTGATCGGTATCCACTTCATTTCATTATGGTATAGTACGAAGAAGCTAACGCCAAAAGTGATCATCATGGTTGTTATAGATAAGAAAAGAGTTGATAGACCTAACAACAACTTCATGGGTAATGATCTCACAAAAATCCGTTAAATGAGATGTGAGGATGGATAAGAATGTCAGTATTGAAGCTGATGATAAAAACAAGGATACGGCATCTGCTACTACAAAAACCACAAAGGTTAGTTTCCGATTAAACATTGGGATACCATTGTTCTGATTATCCACGAGGAGCGGTAAAGCACGCCAAGCAAATACTATCGTGGCAATAAGTGTAGCAACAACCATACATTGATTAGCTGTTGACTTCATCCATTCCTCGCCTTCTTTCATAAGTATTTGGTGTTCCTCGGTGAACAACTCACGTGGTGTTAGACCATCCTTGTTTTTCCTTAATCTATAAGCAGGAGGCATTATAGACTCTACTTCCTGACCACGCAAACAATTTAAGTTAAACTAATTTGGCTATAGGAAAAGGAAGCAAGAATTTGGAGTGGAATATTTTTACCTTAAACCATAATAGCTCTCGTTGCATTTGTAAAGCGGCTCCTGATACATCCTCAAGTTGCTTTTTCTTGGTCCTCTTTGCAGCTAAATGCAACATATTGTTCCCATCATTATCTTTGATATGAGTTACCGAATTCTTCATTGAGCCTATCTCGTACAATAGGTTGTAGATACCCTCATGGCGATGTTTGACAGCAGTGTGAAATATAGTATGACCGTCATCATTTATACTTCGAGATCAGGGTATTGTGGATGCATTCAACTACAAATTTAGTATTGCCCAGTTCTGCAGCAACAAACAGTATCGGGAATGTGCCATATTCCCATTAATTTGTTCCTCACGCCCTATCATTATATCATCAATTTCACTCTTAGTCCTTTTAGCAATATCATTCCAAATGATTTTAAGTAATTGTAATGCTTTAGGTTCTTTTTCAAGTGGTCCCGCTTTTTTACCAATGACAGAAAAACCTGGAAGCAACACCCCAAAAGTTAAATTAATGGTACAAGATGTCTTTAAGTTTTATCTCTAGTAGCCGTAGTATCCTTTTTAAATACTGTACAAAAGAAGGAATCATTGATACCGCAGAGTATAGATGTTTACCTGTCTTGATGATTCTCTCAGTCATGTTTGATTTTTCTTCCAGAAATGCTTCAGGCTTTTTAGCCATCGTATCAAGTATAAACGCATTACTTCCAAGATCGGGATACTTAACGACAACCTTAAGCGCGATATCTAAAAACGACAATGCTTTAATTTGTGAGGAATAATATTATACAAAAGAACCTCAAAGAAAGCAGAAATCAGAAAGCACTACTTTTTATTACATCGAGTAATGGACTTTTTTCACTTTATTCTAATTTAACTAACATAAAAAAACTAATTTAAATGCTCCGTAATATAATTATCGCAATCTATAAATTTATCATTCAAATCTGGTTCAAGTCAGCAAAAATCATGGTTGATGTAAAATGTATTAACCTACCACTTCAGGCTTATTAATAATATGTATTTTCTTTCTTTTTCTTATAGATAATAGGTTTGGGTAAAAGCTATAAAACTCTATGTACTTACAATAGAAACTCATTATGCTTTACATACTTCATAAATTCTCATAAGACATAACTAAAACAGGTTATTAAGGGTATTTTGATCATTTCTCAAATCTTCATCTTCTACATATATTCTTTCCGGCCAAACACCATTTATTCCGCCAAAAACCTCATTTTAGAAAGAAAAAAAACAAAACACTAAGAAGCATTGCAGAATTAATATCGCCATAGGTTCATCTTTAAAGGATATTCTCCATTCATATCATAAGGAAGAGTTCACTGCTAAATTCTTAATTTGAAGTAATACTACTTTAGCACCATATGTATGTATTTTAAGTTTCATACTGTTTTTGGTTTTGTGTTAACTTCAAATTTATATTTATAGAATTGGCATAGGTTTGAGATATTGATTTAAAGGTTTGCTAGAAAATCTGAGTATATGTGAATAGTAGGTGTAAAACACACACAATAAAATGCTTACCAAACATATCACCGTCCACGCATCTCTTAAGAAACAAGCGTGCGTGTCAACCATGGTCATCACACAAGTCGTTAGATTTTTCATAAAGATACCGGACTACTTCATAATTTCCAAACAAGGCAGCCGGATACAATGGCATCCAAGTTGGCTTTTGACCTATAGAAGCACCACCAGGGATTGCATGCAAGCTCTCGTTCTTTTCCATCATAGTCTTAACAGTCTTAATGTTTCCACATCTAGCTGCTAAATAGATGGCCGTGCAGTAATGACTATCCTCAAGTGCCAAGTCTTCCTTTTTCATTAACTTCACCAGATTTTCCACAAACTTTTCCAGCTTTTTGCTACTCTTTATGGATGCGGCTACGTGTAGTGGTGTGTCTCCATTTTCAGTGACGCTATATCGTACCAACTCTGGGTTCTTGTTTAAAATATCTTTAGCAGCTTCCCAGTCACCTTTAGCGGATGCTTTAAAAAGAGGGACACCAATTTCGAGGTAGTCTTTTCTAGGTTCTTTATAATAGTGATCCAATGAAAATATATAGTTAGTTAAAAGAACGCTGATTGTCCAAAGATAATGACAACTGAACAACAGTTCTTCACTTAGCCAAGTGACAATCTACAGCACCATGCAGTAAAAAGAAAAAAAAAATTACCACTGAATAGATCCATATTAGGAAGATTTGGTCCTCTATAAGGAGTTGAACTTGAGCTGGCATGTGAATCAACCTCATTATTCGTTTCATGCTGTTGCAGCTGATCAAGGCTTAAGGGTTTCTTCTCACTGATGGAGTCTGATAGCGAGTCTGTTTGATTCATCATCTGCACAGAGATACCATTAAAAATGATTAAAACCAAATTGTTTCACACCATGACCAGACTTTACTAGAGGATTTAATTAGTAACTGATTATACCGTTGCGTGATGTTCAGATCGAGCAAGCAGTGATTATTATTGTATGTATGTATCAATTTAAACTGAAAAGCCTTTGAGATGCAATTCTTAACTAAGCATATATGCATTCAATCATTTATAGAAGGGGAGGTTACACTTCCAACACACACACACACATTTTTTACATTTGCCACACCACCTTTTTTATTTTTTTTATTTTTATATCAAAAAACTATAAACCGAAAATAAGAAACAGAAAATATAAAGTTTAATAAGTCAAACTTTTAAAACTGTCAGGAATACGGAACATAAACCGATAAAAAATTGTATTTATAATGTAAATAGAGGGGGAAGGGGTGGGAAGGTACAAAACATGTGGGCCAGGGGTGGGCATAACATATCCCTTTATAGACTAGTCTCGTCTGAACTAAATGGCCTTAATTGATTGAAAAGTATTTCATTCATAAGCGTCGCATTCATAAATATGCTGAAAGCCTTAGCCAGTTATTATCAACAAACTTTTCAAGTCATAACTATGATGAAAGCCTCAGCAATATATTATCAACAACTTTTCAAGTCATAAATACGATGAAAACCTCACCATATATTGTCAACAAACTTTTCAAGTCATAATTATGATGAAAGCCTTAGCCATATATTATCAACAAACTTTTCAAGTCAAAATAATGATGGAAGCCTCAGCCATATATTATCAACAAACTTTTCAATTTTTACAAATATAGTTAACATGGTTTTTTATTAACATTAACTCATATTGTTATATTCGTTTATTAGTGATGAAGGTTGAATTAATGCGTCGTATATGCCTAAGTATTATTAACTATGAAGTTTTAAGGCATGATTCAAAGTTAATATGCATTAACTCATGATTGATGATTTGAAGACTCATGATTCTTGATGATACGCGATTTCGGTTTGTGAAATTGAAAGCAACTAGGAATAAGGGATTATGGACTTAGGGAATATTTGTTTGTTTATTTTTGTTGTTTAACTTCAGTAAATGTTTCCCATGTCTTTATCCTACCCTTTAATACCCGTTCGCCTTTACATTGTTTATCCATTTTGCCTTCTTGCTTAATTAGATCTAGACTCTAGTGGTGGACAATTGAAATATTGTCAAGCTTATAATAGTGTATTCGCCATGACTAAGTGATGACATCAAATAAGGTCATATTTATAGCATTATCTATCCTGTTTATATTTATATTGCTCATTTTATATCATTTTATGTGAGATTTGGTACTTAATCATTTACTTTCGTACTTCTCAGTAATATTGGAGCAATTGGAGAAAATTACGAAAAAGACGTGTTTTAGAGCAAAAATGAAGATATTGAAGAAAGTCTACCGATCATACACTCAATACGCCTATCAATGCTAAATAGATACGTCGTATCCATATACTTAGAAGATTTCAAGATCTTGCCTGACTTTGATGAATACGGCGTATCCATCTTTGAAAATACGCCGTATATGAAACTTGGTCGATTTGACGAACATATGATATTTGAAGCATACGCCGTACAACGAGCCTTACCTAAGAAATCAAGTGAAAAATCAAACTTAAAGACGAGCTCAAGATTACATTACGAAACTCAAAGATGCTTTAGTATTTTGGCCATAAAATCTTCACCCGGACTCCGTTTTACGCGATTCAGAAATGCACGGAAAGAGAAAAAGTAGACCTACCTATTACAGAGGTCTAATATAGTGTATTTGGTACTTTTATACGCCGTATTGGCCAATACTCCATATTGGAAGTTTGAATACGGCATATCAGGTCAGTTTGAGACTTGGAGGCTATGTTTACTTATGAATACGACGTATTTGACCCTACCAATATGCCGTATCAACCCTGATTTTAGAATCTATAAACAGAAGACTCATTAATGACTTAGGACATCATTGGGGACCCTAGGGGTCATTCCCAGCCGATCAAGACACCTTCTAACAGTAGAAGATCCATATCGAAGACCTAATTATCCTTGAAGAACATCTCTAATCATTGTTATATCACTTACTCATTCAGTTAGCGTATCATATTCACTATGTTTCATACTTTATTCATTATGATTATGATTACGTACTTTGCTACTTAGATTATTTGCTAACACCCTTATGTGTTAGCTATGTTTATGATTATTTGTTTATTTGGATTGCTTACTCATTAGTTGCATATTGTTTATGTTTATTACTTTATTCATGTTTATGCGTATGTGATTATTCATTCAACTGATTATTGCTTATTCAATAAGTCCTAAGTTAGTGGATGATAGGCATTATTTCGGGAAGATCACATATTACAAGGCTTTATAACTAGATCAATAGTTCTATGACCATTAGGCTACTGGTAATGAAGTTAGGGCATAAATGTTGATGTTGTTGGAAATGTATATATTTACAAACATGTGAATGTCCGGATTCGAACTCGTGACCACGGGATTGCACACATTAGCGAATGAGAATTAAAGTTAATAATTAATGTTTATGTTTACGATTAATTATTGCACATTAAGTCCGTCTAACGATCGTTAAGTATTTAACGGAAAAATGACTAACGACCAGTTAAATGAAAGAGAAAGGACTAGAAATGGAAAGACTTGAAAAAAGTTATGGGTTTTCCCTTGGGCTTTGCTCATGGCGGCCAAGGGGTTTCCCAAGCCTAATCCATAACTTGTTCCCCGGTTTCCCATCTACTATATAAACAAGGTTAGGTTCTAGGGTTTTACCACACTTTGTGCATTGAATTAACCCTAGATCTCTCCTACTCTCTCTCTCTTGTCCCATTCGGCCGAACACCCCTTGTAAGGGGTTTGGTTTCGTTTTTCTTAGCGAGGAGGACTTGTGTTAGATCTAGCAATCGTTTGATTCGTTGGTTAATTCGTGTGTGTACAGGGCATTGGTAGTAACACTATTCTTACACCATATTGGTTTGAGTTGTAGAATGGTAGGGACAACTCTTGAACCACTTCTTTGTTTTGCTCAAAGGATCACGACATTCGCAAGAGGATACGTTAGCATACTTCGATTGATTAATTTATTTGTTATGATCTTTAAGTCTTCCGCTGTGTACTCTTGATGTCTACATGTTTTATTTTATGTCATGTATTATAAACTCAACAGATGTAAGCCTATGGTTTAAGAGGAATTACCGCCTAGCCTACATTAGAAATACACCAACGAAGTGAGTATCATCATTACAGTAATTAGAGAAAATATGGCATCTTATATGATTAACTTGGTTAATGCATTCTTCCTATCCTTATTTAGTGTCTTCTTATTTTTATTGTTTGTTTTACTTTACTAGCTTATTAGAAAACTAAACTCGTGCCAGTCTCTCGGTAGAAACCCTTTGCGTTAGTTTAGGTTAATTAGTAGGCAAAATACCTTTAGACTTAGTGTATTAGAAATTCACTCTTAGTGATTGACACCCTACTTACCAACTAACTTACCACCGACCATGTAACTGCCCGTTAGCGTTTGTTATAGGAAAGTCCGCATAAAATAAATAGTAAAACTTGATAACATAATTTACCCACACGACCCAGGGCATCAAAAAAGTTTTTAATGCGGGGAGTGATTTTATCTTTTTACTACCTCCGTCCCAAAATTATAGTCCCCGTTTGACTTTTTTGGTCTTTCTCTTTCAACTTTGACCATAAATATTTTCGTTTATGTTATACAATAGTTGATGAAAATTATACCAAATTAAAATACATTAAAAACTCAATCCATTCATATATTTTGTATCAAATATTATATAACACAAAAAAAAATACTTAAGGTCAAAGTGGCAAAAGAAAGACCGAAAAAATAGAAAGGGGAATATAATTTTGGGACGGAGGGAGTACTAGTTTTATTGGTATTTTTCTGTTTTTAGTTTATTTTTGTGTGTTTGGTTTGTTTGCTTGTTAGTCTGTTTACATTCCGTTTTTCTGTCTCAGAAAGGCAATACGGCATATTCTTGTCTGTGAATACGGCATATACAGGTCCATTGTATACGGCGTGTTGACGTTATGAGACCAATTATTTTTAGTTTGTGTGATTTTTAGTGTTTAAATATTCTAAAAAATCTATTGCAGGAAGTTAATACGGAGTGTTCATTGTCTGTTGGATACGACATATTGACCAGAGTTGTATACGGTGTATCCATTGTCTATTGGATACGGCGTATCGACCTTCAATGACCCAAAAATATTTTTCGTTTTTTTTAGATTAATTAGTTTTTATTATTATTTGTTTTGTCTACTGTTGGTCTTCTTGGTTGTTTTGTTTTTCAGGAAATCATGGTGATCGAGAAAAACATTAATGAAATGACTATGGAAGAATATGTCCAATATGAATCCGACATGGCAATTAAGAATGGCCGGGTTTACCATTGGCAATATGCAGTGGTACGTTAATAATGATGATACAGATTACATAGGACTCGAAGAGGAAGAATATCCTGCTATAGCATATAATAGTGCATCAAATTGGGGGGGCTAAGACTAATGAACATGGAGATTATCCATACATAAACAAGAATAATTTTAATGAATATCCTGATGGATATTCTCATTATAATTCATATGGTTACGATAACACACCTCAATTTTAGCAATAATCGACCTACACAACAAATTCACCACCGCAAAAAGAGGTATATAACTTCAATGAAACCTAGTCTAAATTTATAAAGAGTGAAGAACTAATAAGCCAAGAGATGAAAGACATAAGTTATCAAATGGCGTTTCAGAAGCATATGAAGATACTACGGATTCGGTACAACGTATTAAAGAACATTGTCATAGTATCATGCGCATACTTAGTGTCATGCCAAATTAAAAGAGTTTGGTGGAAAAAGGTAATGAGTTTGATGCTATTATATGTGATGATGCACAACCACAAGATGATGAGATGAAAAATTCCAAAGTCAGTGAGCATGATATGGAGTTCAACGATGACATGGAAAGCATTGATGACCTTTCTGCTATGGACATTCAGGAAGTAATTAGGAAATTCAATCTCGATGACTAAAAAGAACTTAGAAGGTTTTTGACACCTAGTGTGCAAGATTTACCTAAGTCAAAACGGTGGTTGAACCGTATCGCTCACCCATCCTTTTCCCTGGACGATTAAAGGTGGTGAAAGAAGAGGAACCAAGCAAGAAGCACTTAAAGAAGGTGAAAGCTAAGAGTTTACGGGTGGATGAATCAAGTCCACAAGCTCATGTGAAATACACGACACAAATTGGTAATACCTTTGACTCTCCTTTTATTTTTACTAATGATCTTGCAAGTGTTTCTAAACAGGTTGCAGAGCCGAATGATGATGTAGTGGAACCTATTAACCTACAGCCTATCATTGACATCACACCACATGATGACATACATGACGCACCTGTTATCCATCAAAGTTTGGTTGAACTTCCAAATAAATTAGATGATGAGCTCTTGGATAATACCTTGGTTGAAGAGCAATAGTTTGAAGCGAACATGGAAAGAAGAAGGGATCAAAAAGATACTTGCCAAAGACTCTTTCTCATCTTGTATGGAAGTTGAGGGACGCCTTACTACCGACAAGATTAATGAAGGGCAATTCATGCTAACATACTAGTATCTCACATGGAGTATTCAAGACATACGATTCATCAACCAAATCAGGTAAGGGAAGGAGTGGAGATCACTACCCACTAAGGTACCATTTTTACTTATCATTTTTTCTTAATGTAGCAAATATACACTATTATAGTATTTATTGTTGTTATCACCCGCACTTGATTCCAAGTGGGGGGTAAGGGGACACCAATTACACAGTAAATAAGGATGGAGTCAGGCTCGTTACTCAAACAAAAAAAGCGCTTCTTAGGAGGCAGCCCATGCTTATCTTTTATTGAGGAAGGTCCTGCCAAATTCACATGATATTCAAAGGTTGCGTATTGTATTTATCCCAACTGACATGATTATATTTTATGGATCTTTGTCAACAAATAAATCATGAAAATGATAAACTTTATTTACCCTTAGACTTGAGACGCAATCCGGAATGGTCGTGGGTGAAGCCCATTTCTATGAAATAGTCTACTGTTATCCGTAACTGGTAGTCATAAGGGTTGTTTTCATGGGTTATTTTTAGAAGTGTTGTGAAATTCATGAATTAGCTTGTAGTCAAGATATGATGTGTTCATTCGAATTTTTTTTGAAGTATAATACTACTGGACCCCTCGTAGGATTTTTTTTGGGTAAAAGGTAATTCACCCTGTAAAATATATTACTCCAAAAAAAAACGTTTAAGTATAATGGAATGTGGCTGAAGTACCACATTAACCGCAAGCAATCGCTTGACACAAGATGTTTGTATGACCATACCCAGTTTTGATTTGGAATATGTCCCGATGATTTGGTAATCTTGATCAATCAGAATATAACGAGAAATATAATATTTAAATTATAGAATGACTATAATCCATATCCATATTTAACACGGTATTAGAAACAAAGGATAAGATAATGATGAATCATTAAAAGTGCTTCAGGAAACCATACTCTAGTTGTTCTTGGGGCATTGACGTGTTGCAAGACGCTAACGAATGTCATTACGTATATTAAGATATGTCCAAGTGTGAGTTGTTAGTTTATTGACAATATTTAATAGTCGTATGTCCGGTTCGAACTCGAGACTTTGGGATTGCACGCATTGCGTATGAGATTCATTTAATAATAATTAATATATAATAGTTATGATTTAATTATTATTTCACAATAATGTCTAACGGTCGTTAGTACTTAACGGAAGTTAGTTTAACGGTCGTTAAATGACAAGTAGGAGGACTAAAGAGAAAATAGACACAAAGAAGGTTCTATAAACCCTTTATGGTCTAAGGTACGATCGGCCACAAGGATTCCCTAGGGGAATCCTTGTCTAACTTGGACTCTAAGTTTCTCAGCTATGAATACAAACACACGTATCATTAGTTGGTAATCCTTGGGAAACCACTAATGGCCCGAAGCGTCTCTTTTCTTCTCCTCTTTTTGCTCTAGTCACATTTGGTTACAAACCCTGCAAGGGTTTTACCACTGATTTTGAGTAAAACAAAAGTGTTTGTTTAATTATTGTGATCAAGAAACTAGGATTCTAATTGAATCACTAAAAATACGCGTGTACAAGACCTTAGTAAAAATCCCTATTGGATTTTTGGTGTTTGCCTAATTCGATTTGCCCTAATCGAATTATACATAAACCCTAATTTAGGGTTTGTGATTTGTTGATCGTTTGATTCGCGTGGAAGTAAACAAGGTACGTTATTATTCATTTTAAAGTTAATTAATTATACATATTAGATCTATTCTTCCGCTGCGTGCTTTATGATTATATGTTTATTTATACGATGGTCATGATATTTAAATTGCAACAAAGTCATCAAGTTATGCAAGCTTTAATATGTTTGTTTATTGGCATCACATAGTTGGTCATTATCTTGAATGTTTTTTCGCTTTTCAGTGAAATTTGGATTATAGATAAATGATTTTTCTCATTATTTCGATCGTTTACAAAAAGAGGTATTGTAGCTCAAATTTAACATCTTTCTTAGATCATATGTAAGTATCTAACATTCCAACCTTATAAAGATTAAGAGTGTTTTTAAAGGGGATGCATCTAGTAGATTGTCTTATCAACATTTTATGTTTTTTATACTGAAGATTTAGGCATCTCAGAGCATGTATCTGAGGGTGTATGGTGTGCTACCGCACAGGGCCTTAAATTTTTAAGGGCCTCAAAATATATACCCCATTATATATTTGGGACCTCAAAATTCACTTGCAACAAAAATTATTACCGTTGTACAATCTTATGTTGTAAATTTTTGTTAAAACTAAAGATATATCATCAACACACTATAATTTTGGTTTCCATAGCCAGGGTCTCAAATCGCTTAGCTACGGCACTGGGCATCTCTAAAGACTATAGGGCTGTCATAAAAATAATCTTATTGTAATAGTTAAATATCATCTTGAACAATTAGACTACCCACTGCTCAAATAAAAATAATTGATTGGTTATTTAATCTCTATCAACCTGGTAGGTCTGAAATGGTATTAGTAATAATTAATTAAAACTATCACCTCACGGCTTAAAATATGTATTAGTCAAAAGTCTTCTTTTATTCACTTGTGATTCAAGTATTTTTTTAGTAGATAATTAGCGGATCTGCAACTTATTTTAATTTCCAGCAAGCTGAACTGCATGATCCACCTTTCCTGGTATGAAAAGTCATGTTTACAAATAATATAATTAGTTTCGAAGAAGCGTTTCTAAATTCCTTCATCTAATTGATTATTTGAAATCAGCCGTGCTCTCGTTTTGTCTTTGCAGAACTCCTGCTTATGAATAATAGGGGTATCGATTTTGGATGGAGTATACAGTTTACTCCATTGATCTATTATGTGTTAAGAGTCCGAACTGATTGTGTGATTATACTTGACAAGATGTTCGACTAAAAATTTGACTAGTTGACTGAGTGAACAATATGATTATAATTCCTACAGGCAATTCATGTAATGAACTTGTGGCCGCCAATGACTATAAAGTTTATGCATTTTGAAGATGACATATGCTGTGTGTCTCCTGAGGAAGTCACATATCGATTTTGTGCATGTGAAGATTGTGAAGTGTTAATATGCTAATCTATGTGAAGTATTGCACGTTCATGAAAAGATCGCATGTGACTCATGTGGTGTTTCATCGACCTAGTTAATTGGATTGGCATCAAATGCATGGTTTTTAATATGTTAAATTGCTTATATAAGTTTTTGGCATCAAACAGTTGGTCATATTTACCTTTATAGATAGGCTTACTTCTTATTGCTCGGTTTTTCGAGCTCATGTGTATCTTGAATGTTTATTCGCTTTTCATTAGAGCTTGAATCATAGGTTAGTCGATCATTGTTCTTCATACTATTTTTTCATGTATCGGGTGTAGTACGTGTTTGCCGTATTCCTGTTTTATCTTCACTTTTTTTTGGGTAAAAGGGAACATTTTTATCTTCACTTAATTATATTCTTTATTGATCACTTCCAAAAAGAGGTATTGTATAGCCTATATCTAACATATTTCTTAGAGCTTATCTTACAATCCTATAAGGTCTAACACACTTACAGCGAAATAGCGAATATCTAAATTCAAAGCCCAATAATGTTGATCCTAAATTAAGAATATAAATTATAAAACTAAGCTTAACGGAATACTTAATTAATAACATAAATAATTAGATTACCTACTGCTCAAATTAAATTAATTGGTTAGGTATTCAATTTCCATACCATCAACATGGTAGGTTCGAAATGGTATCAGTGTTATTAAACAAAACCATCACCTCACCGCTTTAAAATGCCGTTTGTACATAGAGGAATTATTTTCTCAATATGAAATTGGATTACAGGGCACGATACAATAAGCGCTAAATTCATGTTGAAATAGGCGACACAAGATGACCCGTTATGAGTGCCTTGGATGATTATTGACTAATATTGAGGGCTTGTTAGTTGTGCTGGTAATACCTTAACACAAATGGAACCAAACGTGCTCTAAATATTAGAAGAGACTACCAAAAAATTCCCACTGCCAATGAAGTTTTTGATTTACCAAAATCACTAAATCATTGGTAGATTCGGTGGTATTTTTTTGGGGAAAACCTCACCCACTTTTACAAACCTCGAACATGCGATAATATGTTTCCATTAAACATCTAAAATCAATATGCCAAAACAAGGTAAATAAAATCCAAAGCTTGAGTCCATTACGAATAGCAAATAGATAACTACAGATAAAACTAGATCTTGAGTTTTCTAACGTATTTAGCCTAGGAACTATTAACTATTGGAATTTGCTAACAACAACCTTATGAGTTTTGTTTAACCTTATTTAAAAATTTAAAAAAAAAATCAAATATGAACTCACTTGATTTAATACATACTTATTAAAACTCCCTGTTTGACATGTTAATATGTTATGCAACCCGTCTGACCGTCCTATTTTGTCATATTTACTTACCATCACATGATTCTTAGCATAGGGATATTGATAGTAAAACCGTTGTCGTTAGCATGGCACAATCAAGTTTCACCATATGACCCTCATTACCAAAATAGAGCAACATTACATATTTATTAGTATTGATTTAAAGCACAAGACTGCAAAAGACTAACCTTCAACATGAGTACCATTGGTGTGAAAGCTAAACTCAATCCAGAGGTAGCCCCATCGGTACTAAATTTGAGGTAAAAATAGTTTACATAGTGCTTTAACCTGACAAAATAATATGTTATAAATTTTTACACCCGGGTTGGAGTTAATATAACAAATAGAATCATTCTTAACCGAAAAGGAAAGGGGAAAATTATAGGGCAGACAGTTTATCAATCTTGC